>JASVEC010000043.1:0-325063 GCA_030770535.1 Batkoa obscura | reverse complement strand
TGAAGATAGTTACCGCTTTCCGATTGATCCAGAAGATTTCACTCGTTATGGTTATATTAAGAATTGTAATATTAATTATTAAACAATGATAAAAATTACTAATATGTTTGAAGATATCATAAAGAATCATATGGGTGATATTCATCTTGGTATTGAAGAATCTAATCAATTGAAGATAAAAGTAAATATAAAGTATATTTCATTTTAATTATTAATACTTTTTATTAGATGAAATCAAATATCAATTATTATCGTATTAAATATGAGATTGATGTATTACATATGTTAAATTATAATAGTAACTTCATTTATAATTAGAATTCTAGTATTTTATATTATTAGGTCTTATTGGAAATGAACTTTTGTTTCCAACAAAATTAGTTATTATTGAAGATGAATTTAAGTCAATTACTCTTGAATTATTACAATTGATACTCAATTGTTCACTTAAAATTATAACTGAACAAGTTGAAATCAAAATACGATTATTTAATTTACCTAATTTAGAATTGTATTTTATTATTTATTTTAATAAAACTTTTACTTACTAATTTAGATTTACGCCAAGTACAATTAAGAAAGAACATTGTGATTATTTCAACAAACAAAATGAACCATTTATAATTTTAAACGGAATTATTAATAGTATTTGGGAGAAAAGATATAAAATGTAATTATTAATTGATTAATTGATAATTAATTAATAATAATAATACAATCAAATATTGATATAATATTTAGAATTACTAAAAAATATAACTGTCAAAATAGTTTATGTCGAGATAAAAATTATTTGACTTCAAGTAAATTGAATATGAAATATAAAGTTATTAAAAGAACAGAAGCTAATTATTATTCCCCAATAACTACAAAGTAAATCAAATTAAATCAAATTAATTTAATCTATTATTAATAGCTATTATTTAAATAGTATTGAATTACATAAATTAGATTTATTGTGTTCAAGTTGTTTAAAAAAAATGGAAGAAATCGTAGAAGATAGACTATACAAAGGTAATATAATATTTTATCTAAATTAATATTTTATCTAAATTAATATTTTATCTAAATTAATATTTATCTAAATTATTATTTTATTAAATTAATATTTTATCTAAATTAATATTTTATCTAAAATTAATTATCTAAATTATTATTTTATCTAAATTATTATTTTATCTAAATTATTATTTTATCTAAATTATTATTTTTACAATTATTAGAAATTCAATGGATATTAATAATAGAAAAAGGTAATAATGTTTGTAGTGTTATGTTACGTTGTGCCCTTTTATTACTTGAAAGTAAATAAAATAAATAAATAAAATAAAACATAATTAAAAATAAGATGATTTAATAAATAAATTTAATATTGGCCAAGAAATTCAATTTTTATGTAAGCCAACATATTTATTTAATTCGAAAGGTAAAATACAATTTATTATTACTATTACTAATTATTATTTACTATTATTATTTACTATTATCATTATCATTATCATTATCATTTAATATTGTTATTTGTTATTATTATTATTATTATTATTATTTATATTAATTAATAAATAGAATTATCAAAAGAACTTGATGGATTAAATTATATAAATAAAAGTGTTCTATTTGAAGTAACTTAAATCAGTACTTTATAGCTATAATTAATATTATTTTAGGTGAACAATTATTATTATAAACAAGTATAAATAATGTTTTAGCTATATATTATTTGCTTATAATAGATATAGGATAAAATAGAGAATAATGTTCAATTAAATTCAATTGAATTTCAACTTAACATTATGTATCAAACTATATTAAGTAACTATTTTAATATTTTATAAATTTATAAATTTATAATTGATTTTAGATTGTTTATATTTTAATAACAATTTTAATCAAATTAAACATGTATTGTTATTAAAGTAAGTTATTATCATTCTTAAATACAAGTTATGGGGATGTATTTTTTGTTTAAGAATTTTACTACAATCCTTCCATTCAAATAGCGCTTAAAAAGTGGAAAGATAATGAAGCTAAAAAAAACAGCCCCTTTAATATCACTATTTATAATAATATTTCATTATAGTTTAACATCTAATAATCTAAAAACATTAATGTTTTATAATGATGATGATTTAAAATTAAATTATTTATTTCAAATAATTTCAAAAGTTAAAAAGTAATAAAATCAAAAGATTAAAATTGATAGATTAAAATATTAATATTAATATTAACATTAATATCAGAATTAATTATTGGCAATTTCAAAATAATGAATTAATGAAATTAGATTACTTTGATAATCAAAAGTAACTAAAAATAATATATCACAGGGAATACATGGTAAAAGTATTTATTTTTATTTAAATATATTATAATATTTTTATTAGCAAATTTAATTTCAGATTTAAAGAATGGTTTATTGTGTATAAAATTATATACTTTTACATTAAAAAATATAAAAAAATTAAAAGGTAAAATTAAAGAATTAGTATTAATTGTAAGTTAATGAATCATTATAGAGTTATTAATTAAAATCACTAAATTTCAATCTTTAAACATATCAATAATATTATTATGTAATATAGAATTATTAAAAGTAAAATAAATAAATAACAAATAATAATAATTAACAATAATTAACAATAATCAATAATTATCAATTTAATAGAAAAAATATCCGTTTGATTTGAATGTTTTATTAAAGTAAATAATATATTAATATTTTATTTATATTATTAACATTAATTGAAGTGACTTTGATATTATAATCAAAAAGAAAGATATTAGCACTAATGAAGAAATTAATTTGTTTTTAAATAATACATTGATTGATGATAATTATTTAAATAATCATTATCAACAGAACGATGAATTATTTATTAAAATGAAAAATGTAATTCAACTAATAATCGATAAATTCTAACTATTTTATTTTTAGTATTTGGAATTATTATATAATTTAGATATAAGGTAATTAAATTATATAATTCAATAATAATATACTATTATTATAATAGTTTAAGTGAATGTTGTCAAGAAATAATACAAATATATTTCAAAGCATTAAGAAACTTACAATTAAATAAAAAGAAATGTATATTAAATCCACATGATTCATTATCTGTAAGGAATAATAAAAATAATATCAAATATAAATATTAAATATGAACATTAAATTCATTATGCATAGAGTTTAGCCAAAATCACTATTTTAAATGCTAAATGTTTTCATAGAAAAATAGCAACTATTGAAGATGCTTTAATAAGGTAATTATATTTATTCTACTATTTTATTGTTATTTTATTGTTATTTTATTGTTATTTTATTGTTATTTTATTGTTATTCTATTTAACTTGTATTTAGTATAATTTACTTTGAAAATAATTTAAAAGTTAAATTTCATTATAAAGTTATCTACATTAAAAAGAATGATAACATTGGTAAATAAACATATATATATTATAATGGAACATTTATTAATATTTGTAGATTATAATATCTTTAATACAAATGATATAAATAATGAATTGTTATTTAGTTTACCTATTAATAACATTTCTTTTTTATTAAAAAAAGAAGTACAATATTGGCTATCAAATAGTTTATTAAATAATTGTTATGATTATACAAAAACGGATCTAATTAAACATCTCATTCATTTATTAAATCTATAACAAAATAAATTAAGTATTCAATGCTCGTTAATTATATTATATTATATTATATTATCAATGATTTTTATTTCTCAATAAAGTGGCTATAAATCAACTCATAAGTTTTATTTTCTCAGCTCGATCAAGTTGGATATTAGATTATCTAACAAAATGGTCAAAAATATTAATCATTCTATTAATCATTTTAATTATGAAAATAGTTATTCTTTTAATTTTCAATCTTTATATTATATGAGAAGTGAACAAAATAAAATAAAAATGTTATCTCATTAAAATAATTCAACCAATCAACTTTTTATCAACGTAACTTCCATCCTTTAATTTATCAAAAGAAAAAATAACTCAATTTTCCTTTTTTGTTCACTTATTAAATTACAATTAATATAAAATATAAATGAGTGTTGCAGCAACGAATGAGTAACATTAATTCAAATTTAATAATATTCAATAGTAATTATCAATATAGTTTATGGGTAGAAAAATATCGACCAGTAAACAAACTCGATTTAATTGGTAATAAAACATTAATAGATAATTTAATTATATTCTTAAAAACATGGTGAGTTTTATCAAATACTTTTCATTTCACTCCTTTTTATCAATTTCAATTTCAATTTAAAAATATTTGTTATTTATAAATTCAGTTAATTTATTTTTTTCTTGTTTGTTAGGGACCCTAATGGCCTTGAAACCAAAGTCAATTTTCGCTCTGTGTTAATCAGTGGACCGCCAGGTATTGGAAAAACAAGTGCAGCTTACATAGCCTGTAAAGAAGCTGGTTACGAAGCTATTGAATTTAATGCTTCAGATACAAGATCAAAAAAAAGTATTGAACAAAAGATTAAAGAAATATTAAGTTGTAATTCTATTTTATCATATTTTAAAAAGATAAAACGAAGCAGGATGGGAAGGAAGGAGATAAGGATAAAAGTAAAGGTAGAAAAAAAGTACTGATTTTGGATGAAATTGATGGTATGTCAGGTGGAGATAGAGGTGGTATTCAAGAAATTATTAAGTTATTAAAGACTACTAAGGTATTAATTATATTAATTAATGTATTTTTTAATTAATAATAACTAATAACAATTAATTAATTAGGTACCAATTATTTGTATCTGTAATGACCGAAACTCAGTGAAAATTAAATCCTTAGCTAATCATTGTTTTGATTATCGATTTAGAAGGTAAATTTAATTCATATATTAAATAAATTAAGTAATATAACAATTAATTGTTGATTAATTAATTTCAATAGACCTACAGCTGCCCAAATAAGACCTTTGATTCAAAGAATCATTACTAAAGAAGGACTTGAATTATCTGAAAATGTATTAGAAACTTTAGTCGAAACCAGTCGTAATGATATTCGACAAATTATTAATTTATTATCAAGTTGGAGATTAACTAGTAAAAGTATGTCTAAAGAACAATCGAAAGAATTGTAAGTTATTTATTATAGGATAATCAACAAGCTTTTAAGTCGAATTATTAATATTAATATCAATATTAAATTTAGTTCAAATATGATGAAAAAAAATGTATTATTAAATCCATTTGATATTGCTAGTCGTTATTTTAGTAATGAAAATTATATGAATGATTCGTTCACTGATCGAATTGAGTTATATTTTCATGATTATCAATTGGCTCCGTTAATGGTACAAGTAAGTTTATTAAGACATTTATGAAATAGATAGAGAACAATACTTAATTTATACTAAAATAAATGGATAGGAAAATTATATATATTGTCAACCTAGTAGTTCAACAATGAATTTTAAACAAAAAGAATTAGAAACATTAGATAAAATAGTCCATGCTTCTGAATTTATTTCTCAAGCAGATTTAATTGAAAAATCTATTCATACGTAAGTAAAATTCAGTTTTATTAATTATCGATTAATTGATTAATAATTTAGTTCTCAAAACTGGGATTTAATGCCTTTACATGCTGCCTATTCTTGTGCAATTCCGTCTTATTTTATGCATGGTAAAATGAGTGATAGATATCGATTTCCAAGGTAAGTTAAATAATGATTGTCGCTGTTATTAAGTAATAGAATATTAATAATTAATATCAATTAACAATGTTATTTTAGTTGGTTAGGACAGAACTCAAAAACAAATAAATATAATCGATTATTAAAACAAACTCATTTACATATGAAAGTGAAAATCTCAGGAGATAAAAATGAATTAAGACAAAATTATTTATTAGCATTAAATAATAAATTGACTAAAGAACTAATTAAGGATGGGAATGTAAGTCAATTAATACTATTTTATCATTTTACTATTTTAAGTGAATCTTTTTTTATATTATTTTTTATTAATATATTAATTAAATTAGAATGGTATATCAAAAACAATTCAATTGATGGATAATTATTATCTTGATAAAGAAGATTGGGACACATTAATAGATTTAGGTATTGGTTCTCAAGCTGGTAGTGAAATTCTAAAAGGCATACCAACTAGTGTCAAATCAGCATTTACTAGAACGTATGTTTTGCTATACTACTTTATATTTAGAAAATCCAACTAACATTATTTTTATTTCTTTTATTTTAGTTACAATAAACAGCCTCATCCAACAATGTTGAATGTAGTTATTGCTTCGGTTAAGACTAAAAAAGAAGCCATACCAGATTTAGAGGACGTGTTGGGTGAAGGTGAATTGAATGATGAAGAAGAAGAAGAAGAAGAGGAAGAAGATGATGAGGATGTAATGAAAGATAAATTGATATCAAAAGCTAAAGAGGGAACTGCAGCTAAAAGAAAATCAAAGGCGGCAGGAACCAAGGCTACTCGTGGAAAAAAGGGTAAGAAATGAAAGAAGATAAATGAAAAATAATGCAAGAATAATAATAAATGAATTATGATTATGTTAATTGATATATTTTTGATTTTTTTTTGTGGACTTTTTTTGTTTTTTTTGATCACATTTTTAATATTGAAATCTTAAAATTGTCAAAACAACATAAAATCCCATAATAACACTTCAATTTTCTAAATTGAACCAATTAAAACCATGAAATTCATAGTGTTAATTGTAGCAAAATTTAATATTCAAAATTACTTTTTATATAAAGAGAGCAACTAAGATAGTTAAATTTATAGATAAAAGAAAAAAAGAAAGAAAATACTAAAATGTATAACGATTATGAAGATGATGATATTCCTTTAGAATTAGTATTAACACCTAATTTATATCCAAGTAATCTTGAGGAAGAAGAATATGGTAAGTAATTTTTTTCAAATATTATCCAGTTCTCACATTTGTCAAATGTTCTCATTAACCCATTTCTTTTTCCTCGTTTTTAGAGCATAGTCATTCGATTGAAAGTGTTAATTCGGCAGTTAACGGATTACCAGAAGAAATTAAAAAATTTATCTTTAAATTTCATCATGCTTTAGTTGAAAATAATTATTATGAATTACAATACATTTATGAAAATTTATTCAATAAACTAACTGAAAGATATTATGCTAAAAGCTCATGGCCAGATCCAGAGGTTGTGAGTCATTTAGTGAGCGATGGTAAGTTTTGATTTAAGAATTTCAAAAATCATGCAAAGGAAATTTATTGATGATTTATGTACTTTTATGGAATAATTAATAATACTTTACTTTTATTTTTATAGATCAAGTATTTTTAACATTATATCGTGAACTTTATTATCGTCATATTTACTCTAAATTACAACCAAGTATTGAACACCGTTTTCAATCATATGAAAATTATTGTGATTTATTTAATTATATTTTAAGTAAGCTAAAGTTTAATACTATTCTTTATATCCTCACATACAGTGTCAAACTATAACTAAAATTATCATATTATGTTATTTTATATTAATTCTAATTACTAATATTAATAGATTCAGATGGCCCAGTACCATTAGAATTACCTAACCAATGGTTATGGGATATTATTGATGAATTTATTTATCAATTTCAAACATTTTCAACATTTAGAAATAAAATCAAAAGTAAAACAGAAGAAGAGTTAATTTTATTAAAAGAAAATCCACAAGTAAGTTTTTATTTTATTATGAAAGGTAAATATATTAATTATTATTATTTAGGTTTGGTCTTGTTATTCTGTTTTAAACGTTCTTTACTCTTTAATTCAAAAATCAAGTATTTATGAACATTTAGAAGCTTTAAAAAATGGAGAAGAGCCAGGTTTACAATTGGAAGTGTAAGTTTAAAATGACTAAATTACTATTATACTGTTGTATTAATTTTATTTTAATAGAGAAGAAAAAGAAGATTATATCAATAAACCATTATATAAAATGTTAGGTTATTTCTCAATCATTGG
The DNA here is from genome assembly GCA_030770535.1 of Batkoa obscura. Taxonomy (NCBI): domain Eukaryota; kingdom Fungi; phylum Entomophthoromycota; class Entomophthoromycetes; order Entomophthorales; family Batkoaceae; genus Batkoa; species Batkoa obscura. The sequence continues at coordinate 317,061 of JASVEC010000043.1, read as the reverse complement.
ATTACTTCGAGTTCATTGTTTATTAGGCAATTATACCATGGCCTTAAAAACTTTAGATAATGTAGATTTAAGTAAAAAATCACCATTTCATAGAGTTATTGCATGCCATGTAACTGTTTATTATTATATTGGATTTTGTTATATGATGATGAGAAGATATGCAGATGCTATTCGTTCTTTTTCTCATATATTATCTTTTATGGCAAGAACTAAAATATTTCAAACCAAAAGTTATCAATTTGATCAGGTAAAGTAGAATATTTTTAATATATTTAACAATATAATTAATTAATATTTTTTATAATATTTTTTAATATTAGATGAATAAAAAAGTAGATCAAATGTATGCTTTATTAGCTATGTGCATCTCCTTATTCTCTAGTCGAGTTGATGAGCATATTCATAATACCCTTAAAGAAAAATATAGTGAACAAATGTCATCTATGCGCACATTAGAATCGAATTTATCCACTTATGAAGAATTATATCTATATTCTTGTCCTAAATTTATCTCACCAACATTAACTAAAATGGATGAATCAGAACAAAAGCAATCAGCTACTCAATATCAACTAAGTATCTTTTTACAAGAAGTTAAACATCAATATCTTATTCCTACTTTAAGATCTTATCTTGCTTTATATTCAACTTTATCTATTGAGAAGTTGGCAAGTTTCTTAAATATTGATAAAGATGAAGTTCGAAGACAATTATTAATATTAAAATTAAAGTCAAAACAAAAGAAGCAATTAAACGTAGGTAATTTATTGGATGGCCAATATACTTTAGCTAGTGATTTAGATTTTACAGTCAATAAGGTAAGGTTTAGTTTATAAATTAAATTGCTAGAAATGTACATTAATTTCGTTTATCTATTATTAGGATATTATTATGGTAACAGAACATAAAATTGCTCGAAGATATGGAGATTGGTATATTCGTAATATTTCGAAATTTGAAGATATGATTGATAGTTTAAAAATTCGTAAAAATTAAAGAGTAATTTTTTAATGAAATTTTGTAAGCTTGAACTTTCTTTCCTTTACATGCTTACCTCTTGATGTATGGATAGAATGAAATCTTTACTTTGAAAATAAAATAGTCAGTAAATGTGATGTTTTGTTTTTATTTTATTTTGAATATGTGTTCCTATTGGTACTAGTTGAAATAACTTTTTTTACTTTCATTGGTAGAATATTAAAATGGATGCTAATTATTGAATTAATGTGATTTTTTTTAAATCAATTGATGACAAAATAAAATCCTAATCTAACTATTCCATTTTTATATTTTATTTTATATTTTATTTTTATTTTATTTATTCAATTTTCTCTAAAGCCTTGAATAAGCCACTTAACATTTTTTGATTCTCATCTTCCGTACCTATCGTAGCTCTTAAACATCCTTGACAATGCATTTCATTACCTCTGTAACGAATAACAATCTTCAATTCATCCGCTAAGTATTTATAAACTTCTTTTGCTCTATTAGAGCATGGATTGTTATCCTTATTTTTGACTTGCATTAATAAAAAATTAGCATCTGAAGTACCTAATAAAGTTAATTGAGGATGATCTGATACTTGTTTAATTAGAGATTGTTTAGATTCACTGATTTTAGAGATGTTATTGGAAACTGTAGATAAATTTATTGGCTCAAAAATTTCCATTCCTTTTTCAATAGTTAAACAAGAGATGTTATATGGTGCTTTAGTATTATTCATTAATTGAATAATTTCCGTATGACTATAAGCAATACCTAATCTAATATAATAAATTCATCAATCAATCAATAAAATTTTAATTTGTATCCTAATAATTTTAATTTACCTAATTCCAGCAGCTGAAAAAGCTTTGGATAATGTCTGAGTTACAATCAAGTTAGGATATAAATTTAATAAATTTAAACAAGAATATTTAGAATCTACAAAATCAATATAAGCTTCATCGACTACTACAATACCATTAAAAGAACTGTTTAATAGAATTTCAATATCATCTAAGTTTAATAAACTTCCAGTTGGATTACCAGGATGGCAAAGGAAGATGACTTTAATTGTTGGAGTAGATGATAACATTTTTAATATCTAGATAAGAATTGAATTGTTAATATTAATATAAAATAATAAAAATAACCCACATTATCTACATCCAATTGGAATTTCTCTTTTAATAAAGGACAAGTAACTACTTTAACATCATTAATTTTAGCACATACTTTGTACATACCATAAGTTGGTGGACAAATTAATATACTATCTTGACTTGGGATACAAAATATTCTTAATACTAAATCAATTACTTCATCCGATCCGACTCCTAAAAATAGCTTCTTTACATTATCAATCTTTTTATATGACATTATCTTTTGCTTTAGTGATAATTGATAAGGATCGGGATATCGATTTAAACAAGCTGATGATAGATTGAAAGGATAACTATTTTCATTGGCATCTAATAAGATACCTTCATTATAATCATCACGAGCACAACGATAAGGTTCTAAGGAGAGGATGTTGGGACGTACAATAGATTTTAAGTTGAAATTAAGTGGCATCTTTCTTTTATGTAGCTTTAAAGTTAAGGATAAATGAATAAGATTATGAATTAATTTTAGTTTTTATTGTTTCAAATTTTAAATCGCTAATTTTGATGACTCAATACAACTAATCATTTCAAGAATTATACCATCATCTTAATTTTTATCCTTAGTTAACTTACTCTTTATTGGCCATTGATTATACTACCAATCAATTGAATTACTAATGGCTATAAATGGTAAATATTGATAATATAATTAACGAGCATTGAATACTTAATTTATTTTGTTATAGATTTAATAAATGAATGAGATGTTTAATTAGATCCGTTTTTGTATAATCATAACAATTATTTAATAAACTATTTGATAGCCAATATTGTACTTCTTTTTTTAATAAAAAAGAAATGTTATTAATAGGTAAACTAAATAACAATTCATTATTTATATCATTTGTATTAAAGATATTATAATCTACAAATATTAATAAATGTTCCATTATAATATATATATGTTTATTTACCAATGTTATCATTCTTTTTAATGTAGATAGCTTTATAATGAAATTTAACTTTTAAATTATTTTCAAAGTAAATTATACTAAATACAAGTTAAATAGAATAACAATAAAATAACAATAAAATAACAATAAAATAACAATAAAATAACAATAAAATAGTAGAATAAATATAATTACCTTATTAAAGCATCTTCAATAGTTGCTATTTTTCTATGAAAACATTTAGCATTTAAAATAGTGATTTTGGCTAAACTCTATGCATAATGAATTTAATGTTCATATTTAATATTTATATTTGATATTATTTTTATTATTCCTTACAGATAATGAATCATGTGGATTTAATATACATTTCTTTTTATTTAATTGTAAGTTTCTTAATGCTTTGAAATACATTTGTATTATTTCTTGACAACATTCACTTAAACTATTATAATAATAGTATATTATTATTGAATTATATAATTTAATTACCTTATATCTAAATTATATAATAATTCCAAATACTAAAAATAAAATAGTTAGAATTTATCGATTATTAGTTGAATTACATTTTTCATTTTAATAAATAATTCATCGTTCTGTTGATAATGATTATTTAAATAATTATCATCAATCAATGTATTATTTAAAAACAAATTAATTTCTTCATTAGTACTAATATCTTTCTTTTTGATTATAATATCAAAGTCACTTCAATTAATGTTAATAATATAAATAAAATATTAATATATTATTTACTTTAATAAAACATTCAAATCAAACGGATATTTTTTCTATTAAATTGATAATTATTGATTATTGTTAATTATTGTTAATTATTATTATTTGTTATTTATTTATTTTACTTTTAATAATTCTATATTACATAATAATATTATTGATATGTTTAAAGATTGAAATTTAGTGATTTTAATTAATAACTCTATAATGATTCATTAACTTACAATTAATACTAATTCTTTAATTTTACCTTTTAATTTTTTTATATTTTTTAATGTAAAAGTATATAATTTTATACACAATAAACCATTCTTTAAATCTGAAATTAAATTTGCTAATAAAAATATTATAATATATTTAAATAAAAATAAATACTTTTACCATGTATTCCCTGTGATATATTATTTTTAGTTACTTTTTGATTATCAAAGTAATCTAATTTCATTAATTCATTATTTTGAAATTGCCAATAATTAATTCTGATATTAATGTTAATATTAATATTAATATTTTAATCTATCAATTTTAATCTTTTGATTTTATTACTTTTTAACTTTTGAAATTATTTGAAATAAATAATTTAATTTTAAATCATCATCATTATAAAACATTAATGTTTTTAGATTATTAGATGTTAAACTATAATGAAATATTATTATAAATAGTGATATTAAAGGGGCTGTTTTTTTTAGCTTCATTATCTTTCCACTTTTTAAGCGCTATTTGAATGGAAGGATTGTAGTAAAATTCTTAAACAAAAAATACATCCCCATAACTTGTATTTAAGAATGATAATAACTTACTTTAATAACAATACATGTTTAATTTGATTAAAATTGTTATTAAAATATAAACAATCTAAAATCAATTATAAATTTATAAATTTATAAAATATTAAAATAGTTACTTAATATAGTTTGATACATAATGTTAAGTTGAAATTCAATTGAATTTAATTGAACATTATTCTCTATTTTATCCTATATCTGTTATAAGCAAATAATATATAGCTAAAATATTATTTATACTTGTTTATAATAATAATTGTTCACCTAAAATAATATTAATTATAGCTATAAAGTACTGATTTAAGTTACTTCAAATAGAACACTTTTATTTATATAATTTAATCCATCAAGTTCTTTTGATAATTCTATTTATTAATTAATATAAATAATAATAATAATAATAATAATAACAAATAACAATATTAAATGATAATGATAATGATAATGATAATAGTAAATAATAATAGTAAATAATAATTAGTAATAGTAATAATAAATTGTATTTTACCTTTCGAATTAAATAAATATGTTGGCTTACATAAAAATTGAATTTCTTGGCCAATATTAAATTTATTTATTAAATCATCTTATTTTTAATTATGTTTTATTTTATTTATTTATTTTATTTACTTTCAAGTAATAAAAGGGCACAACGTAACATAACACTACAAACATTATTACCTTTTTCTATTATTAATATCCATTGAATTTCTAATAATTGTAAAAATAATAATTTAGATAAAATAATAATTTAGATAAAATATTAATTTAGATAAAATAATAATTTAGATAAAATATTAATTTAGATAAAATAATAATTTAGATAAAATATTAATTTAGATAAAATATTAATTTAGATAAAATATTATATTACCTTTGTATAGTCTATCTTCTACGATTTCTTCCATTTTTTTTAAACAACTTGAACACAATAAATCTAATTTATGTAATTCAATACTATTTAAATAATAGCTATTAATAATAGATTAAATTAATTTGATTTAATTTGATTTACTTTGTAGTTATTGGGGAATAATAATTAGCTTCTGTTCTTTTAATAACTTTATATTTCATATTCAATTTACTTGAAGTCAAATAATTTTTATCTCGACATAAACTATTTTGACAGTTATATTTTTTAGTAATTCTAAATATTATATCAATATTTGATTGTATTATTATTATTAATTAATTATCAATTAATCAATTAATAATTACATTTTATATCTTTTCTCCCAAATACTATTAATAATTCCGTTTAAAATTATAAATGGTTCATTTTGTTTGTTGAAATAATCACAATGTTCTTTCTTAATTGTACTTGGCGTAAATCTAAATTAGTAAGTAAAAGTTTTATTAAAATAAATAATAAAATACAATTCTAAATTAGGTAAATTAAATAATCGTATTTTGATTTCAACTTGTTCAGTTATAATTTTAAGTGAACAATTGAGTATCAATTGTAATAATTCAAGAGTAATTGACTTAAATTCATCTTCAATAATAACTAATTTTGTTGGAAACAAAAGTTCATTTCCAATAAGACCTAATAATATAAAATACTAGAATTCTAATTATAAATGAAGTTACTATTATAATTTAACATATGTAATACATCAATCTCATATTTAATACGATAATAATTGATATTTGATTTCATCTAATAAAAAGTATTAATAATTAAAATGAAATATACTTTATATTTACTTTTATCTTCAATTGATTAGATTCTTCAATACCAAGATGAATATCACCCATATGATTCTTTATGATATCTTCAAACATATTAGTAATTTTTATCATTGTTTAATAATTAATATTACAATTCTTAATATAACCATAACGAGTGAAATCTTCTGGATCAATCGGAAAGCGGTAACTATCTTCTGGGTGATATCGAGTATTAACTTTATTATCAGAAGGTGGTAATTGCTATAAAAAATTAGAAAACTAAAAAAACTAAAAAAACTAAGAATAAAATTACTTTTGCGTTATAAGGTAAAGGAGTCTTGTAGCTTGTAGTTAATGTAGATTGAGAAGATAACTCATTAAACACATTACTTGAATTATCTAGTGTTGAAAAAGAGTAAATTGGTTTTTTAGAGAATAAATCTATGTTTTTATCCATTTCTAGGTTGATTGATTTGTATATCAATTCCCTTTTATACTATTTGTTGTTATTATTACTTTATATAAAATGCATTTATACCATATTACTTATGTTTTAAAAAGCATTAAGAATATCAAATAACTTATGATTGATGGATCCATGATCATATAATATAGACATATTTGAGCTGAAATTTTCTATGGAACATCCCATATATCTTTTAATTATATACCAAAAGCTACATAAGTTGTTATTAATAAAAATAAAGAGATATTTGAATTTTTATGATTTTTAGTTATATCCTCCAAAAACTGCCCCACTTTTAAACTGAGATAAAATAAGTTATTTTATTTAATATAAAATTTACAAAAGTGACATTTGTATAAGCGTTGATATGAGAAAGCCAAATATAACTATAAAAAAAGCTTATTTTTAAATACTAATTAGTAAGAAATTAACATTCAAAGTTGACCACCTGAAACTTTGAGACAGTTTTAAAAGTAGTGTACTATTAAAATTAGGGCCTGATGTTGATTTACAAGGTAGTACTAACTAATTAAACGTATTTTAAAAAAATACTATAAGTATATTTGTGATTTATATTACAAATTATAAAACCTTGATCACCGAGTAAAAAACTATACAAAAAATCATAATTTATTAACATTTATGACAACGTCAAAATCACCAAATATTAGACTCGAAAGTTTTGCGCACACTTAGATTTTGTAAAATAAGATATTTAATTTTTTTATTCAGTGTGTGAGTAGTCCACAGAAACTTTCATAATCTCTACTATAAATCAATCTTAGCGTTTTCCTCTTATAAAATACTGCTGTTCGAATGACAAAAATCCCTTTATAAGGAATTTGAATATCTTTTCCGCCGTACCAAACCTAACGCCAAAGCACTCAAAATGTTCAAAGCCCTCAGTATCCCCGAATTCTTCTAACATCTTACCTTCTATTCCTTTTCATTCTTTACAATTTACTTAAATAAACCATATCATCTTGTTGGATGTGGAACCAATAAAAAAGCTATTTAATCTAAAACAAATCCAAAAATTTGATATTATAAATAAAATTTTAAATATCTTGACGTTCAAATAAATAATTTATCAATTTAAACTCCCAGAAAAATATATAATTTTATATTAGTCTTATTTTCAAATCAACTCGAATTTTTTAGAAACAGGTTGAATTTTTTTTACAAATTGAAAGTTGAGGCTGATAATAGAAGTTTAACTTAATTTTATAGGAAAATAAGTTAAAAAACATATCCAAGTTAAAGTGAGTGCACAAAAATATTTACTTTTTGAGCAAATAAATTAACCAAAGTAATCATTTTAGACATAAGTTCCATGGCTAGTTAAGAAGAGAATTCAATTCAGAAAAAATCGTAAGATTTTGCTTTGGATGCGTTACAAAAGTTAACTTATTAAACCCCTAAAGTTTTTCTGTACATAATATAGCTTGATAAAATTAACAATTGAATAAAGAATTAAAAGTATAAATATAATATTTTATGGTAGATATAACCTTTTTTATTCTTTTATTAAATCTCCCTCCATTTCATAAAAACTGATTGAAAATTCGAAACCGTACTTATTCAAGAGAGTACACGAAACTGAGAATGTCATTTAAACTATTATAATAAAAACTTATTAAATACAAAGATGTTTACACAAGCATAATTGAGAGCTATTTACTATTAATTTTGCATGTAATTGGCGATTTACTATAAATTTAGAAGCCTCTATTTAAGCTATTATAGTAGTAACCTTGTTAAAAATAACTATGGTTACAAAGTATGTAGCCAGTGACTCACATCATATATATTATATCCAACTGACAACTTATCCTAAATCCGGAAGCTATATATAAATCTTTTAATTTCAATGGTGAAAATAGCTTGATTGTTACCATTTTTCAAGGCTACATAAACCATCATTAGGTATACCATTCTTTGCTAAGTAAAAGTAACTGATTTATTTGGCTATTATAAATTCCAATGCAAGTCAATGTAAGACTATTAAAAAATCCAAAAACTAAGACAATTTGCCCAAGTTAATAACAGTCCTAATTGTAGACCTGCTTTAGTTAAAGGAGAAAAAAAACACCATAGAAACTTCAAATAATGGTCCCAACTTAATGGAACAGGAATTTATTGCAAAGTTTAAAAATTACTTTGAGACTAGAGCGCCTGAAGGCGATAGAGTAATAAACGGCACTTTAATAAGGCTACCATCTACTAAAGATAGTATCATTGTCGGCGATAATAATTACCTGTGAGTTTCAAAGATTATACCTGTGGCTAGTTATGACTCTGAAGTAGTTATGTCAGGTGCTTTTGTATCCGATGATGGCTCACAAGGTTTATTCTAGAAAAAGGTAGCAGAATATATCAATAAAGAAGTAACTATGATCATTCAACCAGAACATGTAGCCAATGTTACTCTTGTTTAATCCTTATGTGGTAGTGAAAATAACATATATATATAGGCTTCTGTGTAGGTCTTTTAGAGATAGTATTGGTCTTGGGGAGCTGAATATATATAATCTTAAGTATAACAATATTAATGATTTGGAAAGATTAGTTAAAAAGCATGGTTAAGGTACCACTATTATTGGGAGTTTATATAGCGTAGCTAAAGATTTTGCACCTTTTAACAAGACAACAGGTATCAAAAATAATTATAACTGCTTACTAGTAGTTAAAAAATTCCATTGATTAGGGTTATATGAGCATAAAGGTAGTGGGCATCCTACAATGCTCGACTATAAAAAAATAAATAAATATTTATTAAAGAGAAATGTTTTTGCTTCATGCTTTGTTACTACAGCTATATAAAGGAACTTATCTTGCTCGAGATTCATATTGAGTTCAGACATTACTATGAAAGATATTGGTTATATTACATCTTAAATAACTTCGTACAGTAGATCAAAGTTATAATTTCTTTGATTAATTTTTACAACAAAATGTATTAAACAGTAACATTTTTTACATGTTATAATAAAACTGAGTCAAAAATTTAAATAGTTTTATACTCATATGAATTGTATACTATAAAGTTTTATTTTGAATAGTGTGTGTTACTTTTGATATTGACATTTTGTTTTTAAATTTATTGCATTTTTTTGACATTTTTTTGTTTTTTTATTTAATTAGAGAACTTTTTGTAATATTTGTTTGACTTAAAAACTTTACCTTCAGTTTACATTTGTTTATTATCAATAATTAACTCAACTGCTTCTTCAACCCTATCTTTAGTTCTCTCAGGGATCGGTCTGAGTATATAACATCAGGTGTTAATTATCTAAAATGGCCCTAAATTTTTCTTAGATATACACTTTTATAAATGTTTGATTGTTAATTTATTTATTTTTATTTATATCTTACCCTTATTTATAGGCCATTATTTAATGCTAAATTCTTCAACAACTTTGATTATATAATGTATCTAAATAAGTTCTATTTCAAATAAAAGACCATATCAAGTCAGCACTGAAGATTTATAAAATATTAATCAAAAGCTCTGTTTTTATAAATTTTATTAAAAACTAAAATTTGATCGATTATTAAATTAAAGGGAGAAGATTACAGTCAAAAGTTAATTAAAAAGCCAGCTTAATGGAAGATGAGTTAAAAAAGGCTTCAATATTTGACTTATAACTCAACAAATGAGTGATAATCAGCAATAGCACAAGTTCTGAAATTCCAATATGCTCCCTTTCAACTTTAAATTGAACCCTTTTTCTCAAATTCATTACAGGAAACTTAAAATTTAACACCGTTTGATTTCCATTATCTAAAGAATTCAGCTTCCACTCTGTTAAATTACTATTTATATTGAGCTTTAGCTTTTTGATATCACCGCCTGAATTATAAGCTATAAGGTACTCTTTACCATCCCTAGTTTCAAGCGCTATATTTTGGAACTTTAGTTTTTCATTTTGAGTCTCCTCTTCCAACTTAATTTTCCATTTCAATACTTTCTTAGTAGAGGTACCATTCTCAGAAATACTCACCAATCTTTGCTTACTTTCAGTAGTAAGATAAGAGTATCCATATCCTTTACTTTTAAATTTCAGATTACTGGAAATGTCTTGGCTCTGTCTCTTAATTTTCAAATAATCCGTATTTCCAATTTGTTTTTCAGTTATCTCGTACTCGATTTCATTCATTGAGTTCCAATCGGAAATGGGGATCAAGGTATCTATTGAGTTATTAAAATATGTATCTTGGTACACTTTCTTGGATTGGAATTTAGTCATTATACTATGTAGTATCATTATCAAGATTGAATTTTACTATACCTATTGACTATATTTCTTTATCTTTTTATAGTGCTGATATGTTGACTTCGCAGTTTTCAAAACTTGATACTTTCGGATAAATGAAAAGCCTTTAGACTTTTTTGGGAGTAGCATTGGATTCTCCCCGGTTTATTTAAAAAAATTCAAAAAGTCTGTTGAGTCTAGAGGATATTCTGATTTACATAGTTATAATGAGTTTTTTTGTATTGGCTCATAATGGATTGTTAGTATATAGGGATATTTTTCTGGCTTCATCACTTTTTTTATCTATTAAGTGTTATTTGAGTAGAAAAATTGTTAGTGAAATTCTTAAATACAAAAATGCATTCCCATATATAGAAATAGTATTTGTTTTGTCTCAAAAGTACTACTGCGTGTTATAATAAATGAAAAAGTAATAGTTAATTGTAGATCATTTTATTATGATGAGTTCTAGAAGTATTGTATTTATCATGTTTATTTGAACTTGCGCAGTATATTTTTATTTCTTTTTTATAAATGATATTAACAGATCTCTCAATAAAATCAAAATGATATAAGAGTTAAAGCGTTAAAATGTTAAGATTAGTTATATGGGGATGTATTTTTTTGTTTGAGAATTTTACTAACAGTCTTTCCACTCAAATAGTGCTTTAAAAAAATGAAAAAGTAATGAAATCAAAGAAAACACCCCCATATGTTGATAAAAAATCTTAATTTAAATTTGTTATTTAAAATGGTATAACTATGATGCTATAGAAATCCTATGATTTCTAAAAAATATTACGTAATTAGAGTTTATAGTCGTTAAGTATAGCCCTTATTCAACCCCAAAGCTGATCAAGTTGAGCTAGAGTTTTTCTCCACAATTATATAATTCCTTTCTTCTTCATCTCCACTCCTTTCCAGCTATATTCTTATCAGTCACACAATCCTTTATGAACTTTTACCTCAATAATAAAATACTTGGTAGCCTCTGGCTCCTTCAAGGCTTTTTAAAAAATGTATTATGTAATTAAGAAATGATTTCAATCATTTAGTATATGGGGATGTCTTTTTTGACTTCATTATTTTTCCATTTTTTAAGCGTTATTTAAGCGGAAAATTTGTTAATAAAACTCTTAAACATAAAAATATATCCCCATATAAAGTTAAGCCATGTGAAAGCTTAGAATAAATCAAGTTGTTAATTATGAAATTATACAAAATAAAATATTTTTAAATTTTAGATAATTTAATAGCATTCTTCTCATTTATTAAATAAGTTATTTAATATTAGAAACATCAGTATACCTTGGGTATTCTTTTTTGTTTCCATTCTATATTGATTGAGTATATCTATTATTCCAGATTAAAGAATTTTTGAAGAGAATGTTAAAATGCCAAATAGTAATGTTTTTGTAAAGTTTATTTAAAAATAGTGTTAAATTAGATCACGGAAAAGATATGAGCAAATAGAATTATGAGAATACTATAGAGAAGGTATGAAAAATACAAGCCATTTAGTCTAGATTGAAATAGTTACTATTGAGTGTGCAAAATGGTCTGCGATTTGGTTTTGATAACTAATGATATGACCAAGCACGATTAGCAATATAGGTTCCGGCACCTTTATCTGACTTGTTTGGAAATTTAATTTACAAACTCTAAACTGGATTGAATCCAATTCAAATTTTAATGTTTCCTGATCATCGTTATTTCCCACGATTTCCCACGATTTACTTAAATTGTTATGATTTATCACATAAGACTGTTGAATCCCATTATCTAGATAACTCAGCGCAAACAACTTCCCATCTTTCGTTTCCAATTTAATGCTTTGATACTGCAACTTTTCTATGTTACTTTTATCATGTAGCTTAATATCCCATTTTATAAGTTTCTGACTTAATGATGATTCACTCAATGAGGCTAATTGTTCCTTATTTTCCGTCGTGAGCTTAGAGTTTAAATAGTTCTTACTCTTAAATTTCAAGCTCTTAACAGTACCATCACAGCTTCTTTTAATCAAAAAATAATTCAAGGCCGTCAACCTCTTTTCAGTAATCTCATAGACAATATCACCCTCAGCGCACCAATTGGAGTAAGGGATTAAGGTAGAAAATGTTGCAGCGAATGCTTCCTCTTTGTACACTTTATGTTTTCGGAATTTTTTTATTAATGACTCTAATACCATGTTATACATTTAAATAATTGTTATTTTTTATTTTATTTTATGTAATTTAGTTGCTTATTTATACTGTCTTGATTTCTTATACTTTTTTATAATTACTAAATAAGTCCATTTTTTTATCTCCCCGGGCTATTATCATCAATGAAAAAAAAATCTTAAAATTAATACGCAGTTTCCTAGAATCCTGTCTACCAGCATGCTTTGATGAATCAAAGTTTTTTGGAATTTACAGAATATAATAGTTTAACAATGTTATCATATAAACCTCAATTCCTTTAAAGTTCGACTGAAACCCTTAAAGACTATTGTAAACTTAAGGATAATACTAAAATACTATATTTTCATTATAACACAGTTAAAAATTCATAATACAATGTTAAAAACCCTTTATTCGCAGCAAATTATTTAATTAGATATAAGTCACATTTTAGTATCCAAACTTAATCTTTATTGAATTAATTTTTAAAATATCCCCAATTTGACTTCAAGTCATTATTCTGGCTAGCTTACAAAAATTTTGATTGGGGAGATAAATAAACTACTAAAATTGGCAAATGGCTAATAGACTCGCTTTTGACTAATTGTGTATAAAATTAAATGTAAAATAATAAATACTACGCTCTATTATTAATCAAATATGTAAAAAACATAAATGATTCAATATTATTTTATCACAATATATTAATTATTATATATAATGATTAAAGAATCTCGTTCATTTAAATAATATGTTTTAGTAATTTAATGCAAAAATATAACATTTGGGAGTGTTTTTTTTAGCTTCATTACTTTTTCCATCTTTTAAACACTATTTGAGCGGAAAATTTTTGGTAAAATTCTTAAACACAAAAATACATCCCTATTTTATAAAAATAAAGTTAAATTGAAATTGAAAAACATAATACAATCAATCCAAGAAAATTGGTAATTTATTTGGTAATCTTACAATCAAGTAATTTTTGAACAATTTTTTTAAAGCCTAGATCCTTAGATTTTAAATTAGTTTTAGCTAAATACGGGGATGTTTTTTTGATTTCATTGCTTCCCATTTTTTAAGCGCTATTTGAGTGAAAAGATTGTTAATAAAATTCTTAAACAAAAAAATATATCCTTATATCTTCTCTCAAATAAGCAGTTAAAAGGTCATAATTCGCTTGAGTTAATTACAATGAAACCTAAATTATTTAAAATTGATACAAAGAACAATCCTCACCTGGTTCACTAAACACTTCGGTTTTAATTATAAATCATAAAGTTAAGTAAATCTAACTTGCTTTGAGCTCGCTTTTATCTCAATAAAGTAATATTTATCCTTTTTAATATAGTAAACTTTGAAACTCTAAAAAGCAAAACTCATATTTCATAGAGTTTATTTAAAAAATAATAATTAACATAAGTTGTAGAAAATATGGGTGATACAAGCCCTTGATTAGGTTACATAAAAGATATGGTAAATACATACTTATAAACCTAAAATGAAATATTCAACTTTGGGCTTGTAAAATGATCAAGGATTTGACTTTGATAACTAATGATATGACTAAGTACGATTAACAATATGGGCTCTGGAAATCTCATTTGGCTCATTTGGAAATGGAGTCTGCAAACTTTAAGTTGAAGTGAATCTATTTCAAGTTTTAAACCTTCTTGGCCTATGTCCTTCTTTACGATTTCCCATGACCTACCTGAGTTGCTATAACTTATAGTATATGATTCTTGACTACCAACATGTAGATAGTTCAACTCAAATAGTTTACCATTCTTTGTTTCAAGCTTGATGTTTTGATAGTTTGCTTTTTCTGAGTTATCATTACTACCTAATTTAATATTCCATTTTAGTAGCTTTTGGTTTGAAGATGATTCACTTAATGAGGCTAATTGTTCCTTATTTTCCGTCGTGAGCTTAGAATGTAAATAATTTTTACTCTTGAACTTCAGATTTTTAGTATCTTCTCCACAGACTCTTTTAATCAATAGGTAATTTAAGGCTGTTAATTTTTTTTCAGTAATCTCATAGGCAATATCACCATCAGTACACCAGTTGGAATAAGGAATTAAAGTAGAAAGGGAGTCACCGAAATTCTCTTCTTTGTATACTTTGTTTTTTCTGAATTTCATTCCTAAGGATCTTAATGACATAGTATATATTTGAATGCTTGTTATTTTTATTGTATTTGTTTTAATCTTGTTGTCTATTTATACTGTCTTTATTTCTTGATTTTACTTCAATTTAGGCTCACTTTTTACAATTACTTAATTAGTCTATTTCTCTATCTCCCCGAATTCATCAAATTTCATAACAAAGTAATTTTAATTTATTTACAACTTTTTAGAATTCTGAGCATTTTACATTCTAGTAAGTCTAATTTTATTGAAGTTTAATACAACACTGTGCTTTTATTTTTAAATCAATACATAAATAGCGTTATAATACTATTATGTAGAGTTTGAACTTTAAAAACCCTACAGTCCTGTAAATCTATCAAAAATTAAAATTTTGGTATAACATCTAACTCAATATATCATGGTCAATAATGTAACATAATGTTAAAATATGTACCATCCGCAGCGAGCAGTTTGGTTGAACATATATTATATCAAAACCAAACTTGATAATACTCCAAACTTAACCCTGGAATTTATTATATTAGTCAAAGTATTCAAATTTGTAAAGTATCTTAAATTAGCCTAAGAACTACTAATTTTGGATAGTTAACAAATATTTGATCGGGGAGATAAATAAATTGCTAAATTTGGTAAGTTAAACTTAACTTCGTTTGTAGCAACTAACTGTTATTGAATAAACCCAGGTGAGTTTAATAACTTGATTAAAATTATAAATACTCTCACTACTAATTAAGTAGTTTGGCTTTTTGATAAAGCGAGATTGAAAAAAAAAATTACAATAAGGAGACTTAACATTCAATTCATTATAAACTAATTATAACAAATATTCTAGATCTTAACCAACTATTAAATGAATTTATCTCTTAAACAAAGGGTTATATAGCTTCCCAAAATAATTAATAGGAAGCTAATCTATGGTACTGTGGAGTACTAAATATGAACACTATGTTTTTTATATTAAACCTGAAAGCTGTATCCATATCTTTAAACATAAATAATATTTATTTTGCCCTTTATTGTAAATAATAAAAATTTGGCGTAATCGTATCAATTATTAGTTATCAAAATAATTAATACTTTAATATTAGGATATGTTTTTAGTTTCATTTATTTGTTCATTTTGAGTGATATTGAGTGCAAAAATTATCAGTATAATTCTTGAACAAAAAGAATATATCTATATTAAATTAAAAGTTAAAAGGGTTGATAAAAACAATAGTAATATTGTGTTACTAAGTTGTATTTAAAACTTATTATATTCCAATAAATTTAATAAGCTATAATTTCTCATAAACTAAATTAAACATAATTTTAATACTGTATATGAATTAGAGCAATTTTTTGTCCTAATATTAGCAGGATTACGGGGAGATAAAAAAAAATACCAAATTAAGAAATTTAGAAAAAGCTATCCGAAAGTAAATTATGAAAATAAAAGTGGTATAAATAGACAACAGAGTCAAAAAAAAGTAATAAATAATAAATAATAAACTTTTTATTTTATGATATGCTATTAGAGTCCTTTTTAAGTAGATTCCAACAAAATAAAGTATATAAAAAGGTGGAATTTAGTGACTCCCTTTCTACTTTAATTCCTTATTCCAACTGGTGTACTGATGGTGATATTGCCTATGAGATTACTGAAAAAAAATTAACAGCCTTAAATTACCTATTGATTAAAAGAGTCTGTGGAGAAGATACTAAAAATCTGAAGTTCAAGAGTAAAAATTATTTACATTCTAAGCTCACGACGGAAAATAAGGAACAATTAGCCTCATTAAGTGAATCATCTTCAAACCAAAAGCTACTAAAATGGAATATTAAATTAGGTAGTAATGATAACTCAGAAAAAGCAAACTATCAAAACATCAAGCTTGAAACAAAGAATGGTAAACTATTTGAGTTGAACTATCAATACAATGGGTATCACCAATCGTATATTATATACTATAATAAATTGTGTGGATCGTGGGAAATAGTCGGAAATAATGATGACCAGGAAATCTCAAAAATTAAATTAAACTCTATCCATTTTAAAGCATGTAACTTCAATTATGAAAAGAGCCAGATAAAAGTACCGGAAACTATACTATTAATTATACTTGGTCATATTATAAGCTACCAGACTCAAATTAGAAATCATTTTGAGGTTACAAAAGTAGCTATTTTGATTTTATCTTAGAGGGGTCTTAATTTGTGACCTATATATTTGACGCAAAAACTTTTACTTCTCATTTCTCCCCAATAATATAAGGACATGGGAATGTTTTTTTGACTTCATTATTTTTTCCACTCAAATAGTGCTCAAAAGATGTAAAAAATGATGAAGTTGAAAAAAGGTTCCCATATAATTTCTTTATTTCAAATAAATGTACAAATATTCTTATTTTTACTTTTATTTTATTAACTTTAGTTCAATAAGCATGAGTTGCTTTTTACTGAACCAAAAGAACAGCTCAACTAAATTAGGTTGTTTTAAGGTGTTTAATGGTTTTCAGTATTAAAACAGAGGTGACTAATTGGCCAAAAGGAGAATAATCAATTACTTTAACTTTAACTGAATCTATTTTTATGATTTATATAGTTTTATTGAATAGTAAATCAAATAATTAGGATGTTTATAATCCTATCTTATTCACATGTTGAATGATTTAGACAAGTTTAATTCAATGAAATGTTATCTTTACTCAAATAAATGAATAAAATTTTATCTTTTTTTGCTCCTTTTTTGTTTAGGCTGTAAATTTTATAACCATTTGAATATTAGAAATGTTTTTGTATTTATTATACACTTTGGTTTTATCTTTTATTTTTATTTTATTTAAAATACCACTGCTATTTTTTTGACTTTGTTTATTTTTGAAAAAATAATAATATTGTTAAATTAAATAAGAGTAAAAAAATTCAAAAGATCAGGTTAATGCAACAATTGCTTTAAATAATAAAAATAACTCACTTAAAAAATATGGGGATGTATTTTTTTGTTTAAGAATTTTACTACAACCTTTCCACTCAAATAGTGCTTAAAAAATGGAAAAATAATGAAACCAAAAAAAATAGCCCCATATAATAATAAACAAGCATATGAAAATACCTTTTTGTTCTAGTATGATTAATGAAAAACGGGAAAAAATATGTAATCCAAACAAAGCCAATACTATAAAACTCCAACAAAAACATTCACTACTTAAATAATTTTAATAGCTTTCAAATATTAATTTAAAAAGAATGGTCTGCGAATAGTGGCGAATTAGGAATAGACAAAGAAGAAGCAGAGGAGGGTGGATTGATAGATAGTTCGAGGTCATTATAATAATTATTAAAATCAATTTTAAGTGCCAAAGATAGGTAACAAGGGTTTCCTAAAGCAGCATAATAATGCAAACCATCAAGAAGTAGCTTGACATGATATAAAAAATGATACTCAAAATGACTAAGATATTTATATACATCAATAGAACTTGCTGGATCAACATCCCTTCTTTCTGGGACATCCAATTTATTTACTTTCTTAGTAAACTGAATAAATCTTAAGCAAGATCTTACAATTTTGTTTATGATACCATAAAGTTTACTATTTAATAGTGTAGACTGTAGAAAGCAGGTTTTCAAAAAATTGATATGTTCCTTATGGATCTGTTCCAGTGTAGTACAATGATGAAGTTTAACTTCAAGCTGTTGATAATTGGGTTCTAAAACTTCAAAAGAGATATAATACAGTAATGATTGAATAAAATTTAACATCCTATTTTGTAACGTATGGATTTGGGCTTGCCATGGGTTGGCTACAGGATCATGTTTGGAACTTGCTATCAGTCTACGAAACTTGGTATGTTCGATAAAAGAGTTGCCCAATAATTGTTCTACATGTTTTAACAACATTAAATTTCGAAAGATAATTTGATAATGATGAGTGTCATTTTTTGTAATGGCTAAAAAGACTGGAAATTCAGTTTGACATTTTATTGAAAATGCTTCGATACCCGACATAGGCAATGGCGGTTCCATCTCCTGTTCTAATACATTACCTTCCATTTTTGGCGTTCCGTGTTGCTCGGATTGGTCATTTAATGAGATGTTGTTAATGAGATCTATTAATTTAGTATGTGTGAATAAGATTTCTAATTTATCTTTAAATGGATCATTATATGTAACAGAACTCGGGTTTCTTAGGGATAAATCAAATAAAGATTGGATTTTTGTTGTTGAAACAATCCTTGCTGGTTTTATTAAATCTTCACTGGCTAAATCTAAAAAGTGGGTAAAAAAATCCGATTGTTCTAAAAAGAAATATCTTTTGAAGCATCTAAAATAATTACATTATTTGTACTATATTATATTGTTTTTATTATATCTTACCTTAATTGTTTGATTAATTTATCAAATATTAATTTGATGAATTCTTGATTTGAATGATGGTAAGCCCTTTGAATTTCATTAAAATACCTAACAAAGAGTGATTAATACATAATAAGCAAGCATAAAAACACCTTACTGTTGAGGTGATATAGGGACAGAAGGATCCAATTCCTCAATATTTAATAGAGGCTTCAATGGAACGAAATCCACATTACATGTCTTGATAACATTGATTAACTTCCCAGCAGACAATAGCATATCGATATGATTACATAAAAACCTTGGTACTTTTTCATTTTGTACAACAAACTTGCTTTCCCAGTAAAATTCCAAACTTTCTTCGAATCCTATCTTTTCTTTTTCCGCTATAAAAAACTCTTGATAAAAGTCATTGATGATACCCTCATATATCCAGCTATTAATTATTTTCAGATATGGTTTGGAACTGAGTGTAAATAAGTATTCATACAATTCACTAGCATCATCATCTCTATAATAAATCAAAGTTAAAATACTCTATATGTAAAAAATTACTGAACCTACCCTTTATGTTTTCTAAAGTGATCAAAGATAATATCCAGTACAAACCCCCCTTTTATTTGATAAGGAACTTGAGTTTTAAAAAACATATCCCAAGTTAAGTCTGGAATATTATAAAAAGTTAAAATCAAAGTACGAATCAATTTCAAAGTTTTGATTGATGGGTGGAAATAAAACCAGAACTTTTGCAATGTAAAACCAACATTATTTCTATGCTCGTATTCAAGTTGGTTAATCAATACCGTATATTCTTTCAACATCTCTTTGATACTTGCTACTAAAGCGTGGTTAACATACCCAAACTCGTGACTTGAAAATAGATGACAAAACTTCGAAATACTGTTATAATGTCTTGCTGTCGGTGTTATCCTACTTAATAATTCTAATTGACTGTTACTGATATCTAATCTTAAGTCATAATCTATTTCTTCATGACTTTGTTTAAAGTCGATCGCCTTTTCAATATACAGGTATTCCCCATCAAACCCTATTAAAATTGATAACAGGTCTTCAATGATTAAGCTCTCTTTTTCATGATCTGTTAACTGGTTTATTTCATCGTCTATGGGATCATGTGATAATTCGTTGATTGGAAGTTTATAGATGGATGATGATTGAAATGGTACTAATTTTAAAAAGACGTAAGTATTATTGTTGTAATTTGTCTATTTGTACCTTATACCTTCTAGTTTATCTTCTTGTTTTAGCTTTGTTTTACTATAATCATAATATGCCATGATCAATGATAGTAAAACTATAAAATTGCTGTACTATTTTGTGGGATTTCAACTTGATTTACTGAATTACGTCAGCTAATCTAAGTAATTGCTTATATTTATTTCTGAGTTGAATTTTTTATTTTTTATTTTTAAGTAGAAATGGTAATATAAAGAGATATTATTGAAATTAAGCTTATATTAAACTAAAATTAAAGGGAAATAATCAATCAGGACTACCAAACTTTCCAAATCAAGATGGCAAGAAGGGGAAAGACAATAAGGTAGGTCAACAAAATAATAATAATAAAATCGATTTATTAATTCATTTAGGAAGAAAAGAAGAAATTTGAACCACCAGTAGCAACAAGAATCGGCAAAAAGAAGAAGGGTACAAGCACAGCTAATAAGTTACCATTGGGTAATAGATTTAAAATAATGTTATTGAATTAAACTAAATTAAATTGCGAAATTAGTATTACCAAATACCCGTTGTCGCTTAAAGTTAATGAAGAAAGAGCGTATTAAGGATTATTTATTGATGGAACAAGAATTTGTTACAAAGCAAGAACAGCATCGTCCACAAGATGAGAGACATGAAGTAACTTGAAATTAAAATTAATCTTTAAATGCTAAATTAATCCCTTTATTTTAGGAAGAACGTAGTAAATTAGATATATTACGCGGTACTCCAATGGGTGTAGGAACATTAGATGAGATTATTGATGATGAGCATGCTATCGTCACCACTACCAATGGTCCAGAATATTACGTCAATATAATGTCTTTTGTTGATAAAGATTCATTGGAGCAAGGTTGTTCAGTGCTAATTCATCATAAAGTAAGTTTAGAGTTAATATTAACAACTTGAATTTAACTTTTTTGCTAGAATATGTCAGTTATTGGTGTATTAGCAGATGATATCGACCCTATGGTTAGTGTTATGAAGATTGACAAAGCACCTACGGAGACTTATGCAGATATTGGTGGTTTAGAACAACAAATCCAAGAAATTAAAGTAAGACGATATATATTTATATTATAGCATTTTTGTGTTAAATGTTTTATCAGGAATCTGTTGAACTTCCATTAACTCATCCAGAATTATATGAAGAGATGGGTGTCAAACCACCAAAGGGGGTTATATTATATGGTGTCCCTGGAACTGGTAATAATTCATATAGTACAACAATTTATTGATATTAATCCAACTCTTTATTACTTTAGGCAAAACTTTATTGGCTAAAGCAGTTGCTAATCAAACTTCAGCTACTTTCTTAAGAGTTGTAGGTTCAGAGCTTATTCAAAAATATCTTGGTGATGGCCCCAAAATGGTAAGAGAATTGTTCAGAGTAGCCGAAGAGCATTCACCATCTATTGTATTTATTGATGAAATTGATGCTATCGGTACTAAACGGTAATACTAAAATATACTAAAATATAAAAATGATGCTAATGAATATTAGTTATGACTCTAACTCAGGAGGTGAAAGAGAAATTCAACGTACTATGTTAGAACTTTTAAATCAATTAGATGGGTTCGATGCTCGCGGAGATGTTAAAGTGATTATGGCTACAAACCGAATCGAAAGTTTAGATCCAGCTTTAATCAGACCTGGACGTATTGATCGTAAGATCGAATTTCCATTACCAGATGTCAAAACTAAGAGGCGTATCTTTGGTATCCATACCTCTCGTATGACTTTAGCACCTGATGTTGATTTGGAAGAATTCGTACAATCTAAAGATGACCTTTCTGGCGCTGACATTAAAGCTATCTGTACCGAAGCTGGTCTGTTAGCCTTACGTGAACGTAGAATGAAGGTGCTAGCTGAAGACTTTAAGAAGGCTAAGGAGAAGATTCTTTATCGTAAAAATGAAGGTACCCCAGAAGGTCTTTATCTATAAATTTACTTCATGTAGAATAAAAGGAGTGTTGGGTCTATATTTTTACGAGTTCAACCAATTAAATTTGCTTTAAATTGAAATAAAATTCTATTAAAAAATTTGTAAAAAGTAATTTTTTATAATCATAAGATGTTGATAGGGGTTATTGGGCCTATAAAAAGCGGAAAGAGTTCACTTATAGAGTACTTAATAGAGAATGAAGGATTTAAAGAGATTCGATTAGTTGATAATGAAGAAGAGGAATCAAAATTAGAATTCAAAGATATAAAATCGCTTTTAGATTATGTAACTAATAACTGGCAAGAAAAGCTTATCATTGAAACTGGTTTACTACCTTCAACAATCCAAGTACTTAGGTAGTTCAATTAAAGTATAAGATAAAAAACAAATACTAATGATCAGAAAACGTCCTTTTTTTTTATTAGTTCAAGTGGATGCCCCACTTGAGTATAGATATAAAAGGTGGCTAGAAATAGGCACAAAAAATTCATCAGACTTTGTAAACTTTATTATTGAAAATGATGCCCACTTATACACAAATCATCCTTTATCTTTAAAAGATGAGAGTAATCAACCAGAAGTCTGTTCTCTAAATGAAGTTATGAACTACACCGATGTGAGTCTCTTTAACCCCTACACCGAAAAGGATAGCTATTACCACCACATAAAGATCCTTGATTTACTTGACCCAGAACGTCTACGACCAGGTTGGGATAATTATTTCATGCTACTTACTGAGCTTGCTTCCAAACGTTCCAACTGTATGAAACGAAGAGTAGGTTGTTTGATAGTTAAAGACCATAGAGTAATAGCTACGGGGTATAATGGAACACCAAGAAATGTACCTAACTGTTCAGAAGGTGGATGCCCTAGATGTAATCAAAATAGTACCATGGGACAAGGCTTGGATTTGTGTTTGTGTATCCATGCGGAAGAGAATGCTCTTTTAGAAGCGGGAAGGGAAAGGATCAACTATGGGTATCCTATATTGTATTGTAATACTTGTCCTTGTATTGGTAAGTTTAAAGTTTTTTTTGAGTTTTTTTATTAATAGGTTCTTCTTTATTAGGCTGTGCCAAGAAAATAGTTCAAGTTGGGATTAAGGAGGTGGTATATGCTTTGGATTATGGGATGGACGAACATACAATTAATCTATTTGAAATGGCAGATGTTAAATTAAGGAAGTTTGTACCTAATAGTATTAAGCTATTCGATCGACTTCATTAAGGTTTTTTAAAAAAACAATTAGTTTAAAAGAATAAAATCATTATAATTATACTACTATTATTAATCTTTATTATTATTTGTTAATTCATTCTTTATTATTTTTGATGCTCTTTAACATACTTATTCAATTCTTTAAATGCTTTTTTTGATGATATATAATGTGGCTTATTGTCCCTATGAAATATTCTATTTCTCTTCCTTTCCCCATCATCAATGAATAACTTTCTTAGTATATTCAAGAAGAAATTTCTCTTTACTTGGCACTATCTGTATTTGGCGGTGGTGTTGAATACTCCATCACTTGCGTTGGTTCGTCTTTAAACTTCTTACTCAACATGAAAGACTTAATTTTAATCCCTTCACTAAACGTATAGTTTCTATCTACTTTTCCTAACAACTTCCCAACACAATCACTTGAGCTATAAAATTCAACTTGTGTATTTAAAGTGCTTATTTCTACTTTGGTGATTGTGGATGGGTATGCCAGACACTCGTCCTCAGCTTCGAAATTGGTGAGTATTGAATGATCAGCTGTTTGTAACCTGATCTGTAGACATGTTGTTAAATGAAGGAGAAGTAATATAATTAAACTTGTTATAATATGTTTCATGGTTTTTTATTGATAATTATTAAGAAATCAAGCTGACGTTTTTGTTATTTGTTTAGCAAAAAATAAAAATGGACAATTAGTAGCTTAATTACTCCGCGAATTGATGAAATGTTTCTTAGTGCCGGACAAAGAAAAAAATAGATAAAAGATTATAAACAAAGTTGATTTTAAATTTTATTATTATTAAAGTAATTCACTTTATTTAAATATTATTTTTATTATGTTATTAAGGATCGATATTCTATTGTATTGTTTACAGATGAACTTGTATTCATCAATTAATTAATTTTTGTTACTTAAAAATCTCCAAGTTTAGTAACTTCATTTTAACTCAATAATTAGAAATACTAATCATAGTGAGTTTTATTTTTGTCATAAAAATCAAATAGATAAATAAAACTAAGAAGCACATTATATCATTTTTAAACTTTTGGAATAGTAAATCCATTCAAACTAATTATCGAACATCTCCTCTTGAATATACCACTTAGTATATAATAACATAAAATAACCTGCTAAGTAACTTTTTATAAATAACTAATTTCTGACCATATTAATTAATAGTCGACTAATAGTCAAACCCTGCTTCCAATAAGCTATCAATAGTCCATATTGAGGTGCCGATTTGAACTATAGTGGGGTATATATATGAGAATGCAAGTCATAATATTTCTTACTACCTAGCTATTTTCCCCTATAAAAGATTCCAATAAGGAAACGTAAATTAAACAGATATACAAAATATGGGGATGTATTTTTGTGTTTAACAATTTTGCTGATAATTTTTCCACTCGAATAGCGCTAAAAGATGGAAAAAGTAATGAAGCCAAAAAAAATACCCCCATAAGCAGATTAAAAAGTAACTAACCCCATTTTCTAATAAGAATGTCTACAAGACGAAATTTGGCTAAGAGTCAGCCACTTAAGAATCAGCTTTGAATCAGGCTTTATATACTAATATCTACAAATATGTTTAAAGAACTTTAAATACTGTTTAAATTCTCTAGGGAGAAGAAACGGTCCCGTGGCCCAATGGATAAGGCGTCTGTCTACGGAACAGAAGATTCCAGGTTCGATCCCTGGCGGGATCATTCTGATTTTTTTTTTCCTTGATTTTAAGATCCATGTGGCCTACACTAATTTTATTTATGATTAAAAAATGCTAGTTACTAGTTACAACACTAGATAATCCTTAAATTTAATGGTTACTTTGCTATATCTTTACCATTAGATGTACTGATTTTATCAAACTACTTTATATAAATGGCAATTTAGTTTAGTTAATATTTGGGGATGTATTCTCGTGTTTAAGGATTTTATTAGCAATTTTTTCACTCAAATAACGCTCAAAAGATGGAAAAAGTAATGAAACCAAAAAAAACACCCCTATTTGGTTATCGAATTAATATTTGACTGGTTCGATATGGGGATGTATTTTTATGTTTAAGAATTTTGTTAACGATTTTTTTACTCAAATAGTGCTTAAAAGATGAAAAAGTGAAGTCAGAAAAAATACCCCCCTATGTTTGTTGATTATAGCTATTTAATTAAAGACATAAAGGATGTTTTTTCTGACTTCATCACTTTTTCCATCTTTTAAGCGGTATTTGAATGGAAAAATTGTTAGCAAAATTCTTAAATACATTCCTACATTATGTTTACAAATATATAATAAAACAGAAATATTTTGAATTTTATATTATTTTATATTATTTTAATTATTTACACTCAAGTTTTGTAAATTGATGTATGACTTGTTAATTAAGTATTTATTAAATATTTACTTTTATGCTTAATAAATTCAAAAATTGTTAATTTAAACTTAAGTTAATAGATTCTAACATTATTTAAAATTAATATTTTTCTTTATTAAACCAATATCTTCATAATAAAAAGTATGAATTAAATGTATAGAGTATGTTGGATCAATAATTTTGAAACATAACTTATTAATTCCATAACATTAAAAGTTAATTTATAGTAAGAATTTAGGATCAAAAAAATTATTTAAATTTTTAAAACAAATTTGCTATTAACTAAAAACTTTATTTATCAAATACTGAATATTATAATAATATACACTTTGATAAAATTCTATAATAAAACAAATTTTAACTTACTATTAAAAAATTCAATTTCATAATTACAAAAGCAAAAATCCTTAATTTCTATTTCAACAACTAAATGCTAAAAATCAAAAATAGTGCCAATGGGATTCGAACCCACGCCTCCGAAGAGAGCGCAACTTGAGTGCGCCGCCTTAGACCACTCGGCCATAGCACCTTTTATATATATTTTATACAATTTATTATATATAAATACAAAAAATTGACTTAAAATAAGATTAAAGCTTAATCCCTTAAAGCAAGATTCAATCTTCAAAAATATAAATTCAAAGTTTAAAATCAAAGTAAAATCAAAAATAAATTTCATTTATTATAGCAATAGTTATTTGATAGCTATTCTAAATGGTGGGAAATCCTAAATTAGAAAAATAATGTTAATAAATTAATCTCAAAGCTTAACTCTTAATCCACTTACCTCGACATCCTCCCCATCTTTAGTAGTGCCCATAATTTCAATATTAATATGGGATACATGGTCACCAAATTTTGATTTACTAACCAATTCACACGCTTTAGATAGCCTATTCAAAAGATGATGTTAATAAATCATTTAATTTTCTCATTATAATAGAAATAGTCCTTACTTCATATTTAATCTCTCTGGAGTAGTAGTGGTTTTGATAAAATCGGAATATAACATACAGGCACCATAGGAAATCATATTTAATTCCAATTCATATTTTTCATAACAATAATCGATTAATTCCTGCACAGTTAGATCTTCTTCAATATAATATTTATCCCATAATGTAAATTCGGTATCCATAAACTATAGAAATATACAAATTGATTAGCTCAATTGGAACCTTACTTTATAATTATTACCTTCATTTTAGGAGCTGCAATAGGTTCTGAGAAACCAACAAAAGGAGTAGCCAAATTAACAAAAGCATTTTTAAAGTCTTCAATTGTACGCTTAGATGGTTCTTTACTTTTAATATGATCAACAATTTTAATCATTTCCAAACAAACCAAACCAGTAATTAGAGAAGTAGTGGTAGCAATAGCTGGTATGATTTTACCCGCAATACCTTTAGTAGTATGTCTATCAGCTTCTGAAATTTCATAATTACGTGCTCTCAAATTGGATGCTGAGGTTATAAAATCAATATGGAAATTACTATCATCATCCTAAATATATGAATATATAAATATAAATATAAGTAAAAATATAAATATAGAATTTTACCTTTTCAAAATCAGCTGCGTTAACTTTAATATTATTAAAATTATTACTATTATTTGCAATAAGTTGAATAATATTATCTACATCATCATCTTCTAAATCTTGATTTATTGGATCATTATCATTGACTTGAATTTTAACTCCGGCTTTGGGTATAAATTCAGGTACGTTAATATTATTAACTGCTTGTTTAATGAAATCAATATTCCTATTTTCCAGAATATTAAAATTAAAGGCTCTTAAATTAGCTGTTGCTATAATAAACTCTAAATGTAATGGGTCGTTAACATCAAATTTAATTGGTTTTGGCGCTCTTTTAGGTCCTGACCAAAATAAAGTACCAGATGAAGTTACTGTATCTTTAGGGAAAGTAAACAATAATTGCTGAATTGTATTGTTGTATAATTCTTCAAATAAAAACCGTGCAAATTCAATACAATCTTCAAAATTGTTAGGCTTTTCATCAATTAATGAATTTTTAACAGATTCAAATGTTTCTTTGGCTGTATTCCCTTGTTTACGTGTACTATTGATAAATTGCTCTTGATTTTCTAAATAAGCAATTGTATTTTCCATATTCTGTTTAAATTTGTTCTCAAACAAATCTCTTGCCCATTGAATTGTATGTTCAATTTTATTAGGGAAGCTTTTTAATGTACACATTGGAATGGATTTTTCTGGTGGATCGTGTGAAGATGAATAAGATTCAGTCATATTTGGAATAACTACTTGTGTATTTCCTAAAGTACCTAAAGTACCTGATTCTAATAATGGTTTACTGTAATAAACACATCGACTATCCATATATTGTCTTGCATCAATATTATCTAATGCATTAGTAACAAAATCAATTTTATTGAAGAAAGTATCTGAATATACATTTTCAGTTTCATTACCTACTCTATCTGAATAGGCTTTAATACTATTTTTTAATTCTGGGTTCATTTCAATTATAGCATTAGCAGCTGTTTGCGATTTCAATTGGCCAACATCTTTACTTCTAAATAAAAACTGGCGGTTTAAATTGGATTTTTCAATTGTATCCATATCAGTTATATGAATCATACCCTCTTTACCAGAACCTAATCCAATTAATGCCCAATTTTTCAACATTTCACAGCCAATAGCACCTGACCCAACTAAAAATTGATTGCAATTCTGCAATACCTGTTGATATTCTTTTCCAAATATAGCAATTTGTCCATCATATCTTGAATTAATTGGCTGTACATTTGATTCATTAATATTAAAATTCTTTGGTAAGGACTCTAAAGAATCAAAATATAAATATTGTTGAATTGGATGGAATTTGCCAGAGACTGCTTTTAATACTTCTTGTGCAACAATACCACCAATAACAGCCGCCATCGGAGCAAATGCCCCGTTAGATTGATAAGCTAATTCTTTAATTAGTTTATCATCCAATTGAATAGGCTGTTTTAATTCATTATTAATTTTGTTGGCTAATTCTAACATTTTAATAGCATCTTCTTCATTCCTTGGTTTAGGTAGCTTATCATGATTTAGTTGTTTAAATTGATGTAATGCTTGAAAACCAATATGTAATTGAATTGGACGATCAAATTTGGCAAAATCAGAAATAACAAACTCAGGTTCTTTCAAAGACTCTAATAGATTTTTAAATTGAATTTCTTTGGGTGTTTTTACTTGTGTAAATACTCCACCAATTTTATAATTAGTATAATTACTAAGATCTCCAATTGAAAATGTAAATGGTCCCAAATATTTAATTTTAAATGGTCCACTTTCGTTAATACCTTCCATTCCTTGTACTTCACTAAATGTAACTAAATCCCCGTCTTCTAATCCATGTCTGGTATCTTCTAAACAAGTAACAACTCCATCTTTATCCTAAATGATATAATATCAACATTGGTTCAATACTTATAATATAACATAAATAAAAAATATACATTAGTTATACTAGCAATCATAGCAGTTTTTGGTGGGTTACCAGTTGGATCCAAACATTTGAAATTACTTCCAAAGTCATTAAATACCATACTAAAATAATTATAATAGTAGGGTGGTATTAGTACGTTATAATTGAAATGTATATTGTTAAATAAAAGTATCTTTACCCAAATAAACCAAAAATATCAGCAGCAATAAATTTAGCTTCATATTTACGAGCCCACTCATTAATTTGGATTTGATTTTGTAAACTGATTTCAGTAGTAACAATAGCCTAGTTAAATATATAAATAAACAAATTGTTACTATAATAATTAAAATTCTAAACTTACTTGATATTTTTTAACTGTCTGTTCATCAATATCCCCACTAATAACATGTACAGGTACATATTGATTTAATAACTTTAATTTTTCGGCTGTACAACTAGCTCTTGGTTTACCAATATCCGACTCCGTTAAATAAAACTAAATAAATTAGCCTTCATTAATAACTAATTATTCGATTAATAAAACCAATTCTTACCTGAGTAGATAGATCTTTTAACTCCGTTGGTTGATCATCATGTAAAGTAACCGATTTGACACCAGCAAGAATCACGTTTTTTGCAATTTCAACACCAAGTCCATTCAAACCTAAAATCAATACATGACTATTAGCCATGCGATTCATGGCTTCATGGCCTAATACGTAACTATATTGTTAAAAAATTATTAGTAACTCAATTCTCAATTTGTTTGATATTGATAATAATCAATTTGCTTACAGTTGTCTGGAATATAAACCTTCATCTATTTTTGGGTTTTTATCACTCATTTGTTTTGTTTTTATTGAAAAATTAATATAAAAAATATTATAGTATAATTTTTTTTGGCTTCAACTTACTTAGTAACACTTAGCTATGTAGACTGAAAATAGCTGACATCATTTGCTACTTGATTGGTTACATCAAGAATTTGGAATTTTTTTGGGTCAATTCAGGATTTTTTATAAAAAGATAATAAATTATTAATTTACTAAAAATAACCAAACTTAATTCACTATTTTCAAAAAAAAATAGATTACATAGATTAAATTTATTAATGGACAGTCCAATTCCAACTCCAACCTTAGTATCGGACATCGATTATTTGAAACTTTATGAACCTGCTGGCAAGTAACTCAAATTAGATTATTCTCCCTCACAGCACTTACTTCTTTAATTTATTAGAAGATACATTTACTTTAATGGATACTTTAGAAGAGGATTTAACTCGAAACAAGCTGAAAGATATGACCCCATGTATGGTTTTAGAAGTCGGTGTAGGTAGTGGTATGGTATTAAACTTCTTAGGTAAATTGATAAAAAGGAGGCTGGAGAGGGAGGTGGTATTGATGGGTACGGATATTAATCCATATGCATTAAGGAAATGTCAAGAAAATGGCAAGTTAAATGAGGTGAGTATTATAGAAAACATTAATTATAAATAGGATAAAATAATTACTATTTTCATTAAAATTAAAATTAAAATTAATTCTAGCTAACTTTGAATTTAATCAACTGTAATTTGGTTTCTAGTCTAAGGATGGGAATCAAATTAGATATTATTGTATTCAATCCACCTTATGTAGAAACAGAAGATAATGAGGTTTTTTCGAGTGATAAAGTGTACAGCTCAACAAAAGATACATTATTTGATGATATTATTACAGCTACTTGGGCAGGTGGTAAATTCGGTAGGAGAGTTATTGATCAGTTTATGACTCAAGTCAAGGAATTGTTGGCAGATAAAGGAGTGTTTTATTTGGTGACAGTGGCTGAAAACAAACCAGTAGAGTTGATTGAAGAGGCTAAAGAAATCGGATTAGTAGGAGAGGTAAAATCTATTTTAATACTATTGAACAATGTATAATATTTATTATTTATTAGATCTTGAAAATTCGTAAAGCAGGAAGAGAAAAATTATATATATTAAAATTCATTAAAAAGTAATGAAGAAATCTATTCGATTTTATTGTTATATATCTTTGTCAATTTTTTGTTATTTTTTTGATTTTTTAATAAATTATACTTTTGACTATTTATAAATTTGAAGTTTTTCTTTTTTCTTTTTTTAATCAGTTTAAGAGCATTAAAAAATGGCTAAAAGAGGACGCAAAAGTGAAAAAGATAAACAAAGAGAAAGGGAAGAATTAATAGCAAAACAAAAATTATTAGGTAATTATTTCATCCAACTTACAACTCATCAATTAAACGTAGATAACTCTATATATTCTATATTTTAGGTATTGAACCTACAATGATAGAGGAAAAAGAAGAAAAAAAGGTTAAAAAAGAACGAGTTAAAGTTGTAAAAGATAAAGAAAAAGAGAAAAAGAAACCGAAAAAGGACCCAAAGAATATTATTAAAATTGTGTTACCTGTTGTCAAAGAGGATCAGGTGGATGAATTGGTTGATGAGATGCACGATAGTCAAGTAACTCAAAAAAATGAAATGTTGTCTGTGACTAAAGAACCAGCTCATAAAAAGACAGTATTCATTAATAACAAAGTATTGCCACAAAAAAAGCGAAATGGCATTGGCAATAAAGAGAGTACTCAGAAAAAAAAGAACTTGCTCCAAGAAAAAGAGTCTATTATAAGAAAGAATAATTTGATTGATAATAAAGAATCAACAACTCAAAGAAAGAATATCTTGGCTGAAGTTAAAGAATCCACATTAACTCAAAGAAAAAATAGTTTGACTGAAAGTAGAGGAGGAACTCCAAGAAGTAGTAGCTTGATTCATACGAAGGACATTGTGGCCAGGAAAAATAGTTTATCTGAAAGTCAAGTTGTTACACCAAAAAATAATAGTTTAATCACAAATCAAATAGTAAATTCCAAAAGTAATAGTTTAATTGGAAATAAAGAAGTAGTTTCAAGAAAGAGTAGTTTGGTTGAAGCTAGGGCACCAAGTTTAGGGAAAGATATCTCAATTAAAAATAAAGAAGTAGCATTAAGAAAGAATAGCTTATCAGAGAATAAAGACTTGGTACCAACATTAAGGAAAAATAGCCTTGTTGGACATAAAGAGTGTACACCAACTCAAAGGAAAAGTAGCTTAGTTCAACTTAAAGAAACGGTGCAAAGGAAACATAGTTCTATTGAGAATAAAGATTTAATACAAAGAAAAAGCACAGTGATTGAAAGTAAAGAAAGCACATTAAGAAAGGATAATTCAATAATAAATAAAGAAGTGGTTACTACAGTAACTCAAGTCTCATTACAGAGTGGAGAAAGTTATCAACGAGATTTACAAAAAGATCAAGAAAGTGAACTAGAAATAATTGAAAAAGAAAAAGAGGGACAAGCGATCTTAAAGAAAGAACAAATAAAATTAAAATTACAAAAAGAATTACAAGAACAAATAGATAATCGAGCCAATGGTTTATGGCATCTAACTACAAATGAAGTCCCCTTACAATTAAAAACCAATCTATTACAAAGCGTTGGGATAGGTGAAATATCAGAAGATGAATACACTGGTACTCGAAAGAATAAGAAATATATTAGTATCAAAGAAATTGAACTATCTAAAAGTTTATTTCATCCACATATTCAATTCAAACAATTATTTCAATTTCAACAATTAATTTGCTCTATGATTATTAATTTAGGCAAAACTTTGGCCATTCCAACCACAAGTATTAATAGAGCATTATATACTTTTTATCGGTTTTATTTATTTCAAGCTTCCGCACTCGATTTTTCTCCGAAGGTAAGGGTTATAATGAGTATTTATAAATACCCTTTTTTATATGTTTTATTTACCTAGGATATAGCCATCACTTGTGTATTTTTAGCATGTAAATTAGAAGATACAGTGCATAAATTAAATGATGTGTTGCGGAGTGCTATTTCATTGTTAAAGAAAAAATATCCCAAGCATAGTTTAGGATTTAAAGAAACAATAATGGATTTAACAACTCAATGTTTGAAATTAGAAAAACATTTATTAGCTATTATTAATTTTTCATTTTTATTTGTTCACCCACAAAATGTATTATTTTCATTAGTTAAAATTTATAATATCAATAGAGAGATTGGCAAACTAGCCTGGCTATTAATTAATGAAAGTTATAAATTTGAAATATGTTTGAGCTTTACACCTCAAACAGTAGCAGCCGGTTGTATTATTATTAGTTATTATTTAAATCAAAAAGAGATGGAATTGTATTCGAAATTTTATGAAAAGTTTTTTTGTAGAAAACAAGAAATTGATGAATTTTGTTGGCATTTATTAAATAACATCTTATTAAATGATAATATTATAAAACAAAGTAATAACTGCAATTTAATAAATGAAGAGAATAATAATGATAATAATAACAATAATAATTTATACTCTGAGTTAATATTTTCTTGTTTAAATCAATATAGTGAAAGTGTTTTAGTTAAGCTGAGGGACCAATTTTTTACTACAAAAGATGAGACTATTAATTTAGAAAGGGATTCTAAAATTAAAGCTTGGTTTTTATTAAATACGGAACCAAAACAAAATGGAATAAGATTTTTATTTTAAAAAACATAATAAAACAGTTTATTGTATTCTATTATTCTTAGTATTAAATAAATTATTTTTAAAATGCAAATATAAAAAACAGAGTTTGTTTATTCATTTATTTGTTTAAAAAATTAAATGGAACCTATAGTTAAATGGTCTGGTGAATTAGGACTTCTTTGATTTGGATGGGTTGAAATTGTACGGTTGTCATTATATCTTTTCAAATCTTCTTCAGTACCTGGTCTTAGATGATAATGATGATGAATTTCGTCTTCGTTAGTATAAAATCGATGTAATTCTTCATGACATAAATTATCATCTTGAGAATGTACTAATACATTTGGTTTAGGTAAAGCAAATAATCGTTTTTTTAATTTTAGATTATTACGACTTAATAATGGTTGTGTTTCATTATTTTTCTTAGCTGTATAATGTCCTGATTTTAAATATGAATTTTTAACAAAGGTATTATATTGGCTATTATTATTAACTCCTTGACTATTTAATCGAATAGCTCCACTAGCTGCTCTAACTGCTCGAATTCTTTTTGGTACATCAACATAAACATCCGTTTCATCTATAATTTCTTCTTGTATTAATTCTTCAATCACATCTTCTAATGTAACTATACCAATGGGTATAGCTTCATTATTCCGTTTATCTTTTACAATTGCAATATGACCTAATTAAAGTAAAAATAAATAAATAAATAAAAATATTATTAATACTTACTTGCCCCTTCTTGAAATTCATTTAATAAATCAAACAAAGATAAATCGGGTTTAACTTTCGGAATAGGATGAATTTTAACATTTTTAATTGGAGTTTCATCATCTGGATCAATTAAAATCAAGTATTTGGTTAATAGTACCCCAACTATGTTATCTTTAGTAACTTGATAAATAGGTATTCTAGTATAACCAGCCCGTTGAATTTCAGTCAATGTTTTCCAATCTAAATGAGAATTTAAATCCAACATATAAACATGTTCCATACTTGTCATCACATCTAATACTGTTTTTTCATTTAATTCTAGTGCCCCTCG
The DNA here is from genome assembly GCA_030770535.1 of Batkoa obscura. Classification (NCBI taxonomy): domain Eukaryota; kingdom Fungi; phylum Entomophthoromycota; class Entomophthoromycetes; order Entomophthorales; family Batkoaceae; genus Batkoa; species Batkoa obscura. The sequence goes on along the minus strand of JASVEC010000043.1, from coordinate 281,606 downwards.
AATGATTGTTACTTCATCCGTAGTTAAGCTACCTCCGTGGCTAGCTTCATGAATAGCCATTAATTCTTTTAATTCGTTACGTTGATACAATACTCCATGATTTTCTCCAAGGATCCAATCTAATAATAATGCTATTGGATAAGCAAAGATATACTTTATTAAAAATACTGTTAATATTGCTGAATTAGAATAATTATAGAAATATTACCATGATCCAAATAAGTACCTGAACTGGACTAATTTTTTTTTTTCAATTTGTAAATCATAATAATTTATACAATTTAACTTACTAAGCAAACATAGCTCCAAACCAGAGTCCATGTCTTGTAATAATAGCTTGTGGGATTACTTCGCCAAATACCAAGGTTAAAAAAGTTGAAAAAAGGATAGCAGATACACCACCACCGAGTAAAGGATCAATTAAAATGGGTAAAGATTCAAAAGTTAATGTACTTGCTAATAAAAAGGTAACTAATAATAAATGGCCATTTTCTCGTATAGGTTGAATTTTCATGGCCCATTCTCTCTTCTGTAAGTCCCCTGAATTCATTAGAATTTGTAAATTCGTTTTATCAAGGGACATAAGGCCAAGGGTTAAACCTAATAAAAAGATGGGATTAGTTTATTAATGGGGGAAGAAATGATTAATTAAGCTACCAGTGATTAAACCACCGCAACAAACTAAAAAGAAAATGGCTACTAATTTAAGAGCTACTTCGTATGCTTCAATAGTTTTTAGTATGTCGGATAACATCTTAAAGGAATAGAAATATAAAATAACGCTATAGTTTTAAACAATTCAAAATTTCAAATGACTAAAAAATGAGTTTTTGATTTTTCGTTTCAAATTATTTTAATTAATATGGATCGGATTTTGCAATATTTGGAATTTAGAATAATTAGCCAGGTTATAAAAGGGGTAAATAGGGTTATTTATAGTTTATATCAAATAATAAAATCTTATCAGTTATTTTAGTCTTGAACTAATATCGTTATTTAACTACAACAAATGAGTTAAATGCGTTCATAATCTTTCCCCATAAATACTCAAGTTTTGCCCATTATCTGTTATCTAATCTATTATTAACTTTATTGATTTCAAATTGACTAAATATTCTGGACAATCATAATTTATTTTTAAAGATGAAATTTTAAACTAGTTTTTTCCAATAAATGATCAGTTGTTCTGTTTTTTATTGGTCTGTTCTTTATACCTTAGAATAAACCATACTATATATAGATACTTTTCTTTTTACACTTCAAAATCTAGAATAATTTTATTTCTCTATTTTTTAATTATCTATAAATTCTAGCCAGAAACTCAAAATTCACCTCAATTCCCTTTTACAAAAAAACTTCCAATAAAAACGAATGCGATTACGAAACATTATCTTAAGTAAATGGTTGCTCAACATCATCACCTCATTTTTGTTTATGCTACAAAAGAGTGTTGGTTTATCCATCCATCTACTTGAAGAAGAAAAGCATGAAGCTTCTTTATGGAAATTATTTTTGGTCATCTTTTTAGTTGCTTTAGGCGGTTTATTAGCGGGTGAATTAACATGTTAATTGAGTTTAAAATATATATTAAAATCCATTGTTTTAGGCTTAACTTTGGGTCTCATGTCTTTGGATAAAACAAATTTACAAATTCTTAGCAATAGTCAAGATGAACAACAACGTCGATGGGCTTTACGTATTTTACCAATTAGAGAAAATGGTCATTTACTATTAGTGACTATGATGTTAGCTAATACATTAACTAATATGTCTTTACCAATATTAATTGAATCCATGTTTGGTTCTGGCTTATCAGCTGTCATTATATCTACTATTTTGATATTAATTTTTGGTGAAGTGATTCCCCAAGCGGTTTGTGCTCGACATGGACTTAGGATTGGTGCCTTTTTCGCTTGGCCAGTGAGGTTATTAATTATTATATTAGTTAGGATTTAATTTATTATAATGGAATATAATTTAATAATTTTCTTTTTTTAGTATCCTATCTCTTATCCCTTTGCTTATACATTAGATTATTTATTAGGTGAAACCATGGAGTCATGTATCGTCGAGCAGGTAAATTAAAGAATAGAAATATTATTGAAAAATAATCAATTTATTAATTTATAATATTGCAGAATTAAAAGAATTAGTTGCTATTCATGGCTCCACTAATGGAGGTAGTTTAAGCCATGATGAAGTAACCATTATTCGTGGAGCATTAGATTTAAGTTACAAAAAAGCAAAAGATATCATGACCTCTATGAAACATGTATTTATGGTAGATTTAGAATGTGAATTAAATTGGATAACATTAAGAGATATTTATCGAGCTGGTCATTCTAGAATCCCTGTTTATTGCAAAGATAGGAATGATATCATTGGTTTATTATTAACCAAGTCTCTAATTATGTTAAAACCTAATGTGGGTACTCCATTGAAAATGGTTAAAATTTATAATATTCCTAAAGTTAGTGAAATGTCCAGTTTATTTGATTTATTAAATACATTTCAAGAAGGAACTTGTAAGTTTTATTTTATTATTGTTTTTTTTAATATGTTAAATTCTTTTTTTTTTAAATAGCTCATATGGCCGTCGTTGTTAGTGACAATGATAAATCCACGCCCTTGGGTATTATCACACTTGAAGATGTGCTTGAAGAATTAATACAAGAAGAAATTATAGATGAAACGGATGTTTATATTGATGTAGCAAATCGTATTAAAGCTATACGTAAAGTTACAGAAAATTACCAAAGTTCAAGAGCATCCTCAAGAGTGCAAAGTAAACTTTCACAAAGGAAGTTAAAGTTTAAAGTTGGAAATAAACTAGCTAATGAAGTTAATAGAAATTCATTTGCTAGTGTGGGTAATGGGGGGAAGAGTCAATTAAGTATTAATAATAATTATGAAGGATTATTGAGATATAATTCCATGCAACAATCGTATGAATCAAGAAATAGTTTTGATGAAGTTAAAGAATAATTGCAAGATAAGTTATAAAAATTTATAAATGGAAAGTTCAGGAGTTTAAAACTATAACAATGAATAAAATATCAATATGTACTTTATGTCTTATTTTTGTTTTTGTGATATAATATTTTATTTACTCATATAATAATTGATACCTATTGTGTATAACTTGATTGATTTTAGATAAATTAAAGCCTAAATACATTAAATTTTTATCCCCTTCTCCCTCTATTCCTTCTTCTTCTTTCCTCTCTATCCGTTGATAGTATTCTGTTAAAGCATTTTCAATCGTATTAGTTCTATCTTTTAAGTGTGGTAATTTATTGGCTAATGAAATAGGAATGGGTTGGTATGGTTCATTATTTGTCTTTAATATATCAACCATAACACCAACAGGTATTTGATGATAGGGTAATTGTCGATAGTTATCGTCATAAGGGTATTTAAAGTTAGTCAAAGGTAGAACATTATTGTTGTTATTACTAGTTTGAAGTGTTATATTAATGTTTGATTGATAAGGTAAATCCGAGTTTTCTTTTTGACTGAAGCTATTAAGAGTCTCTTCTATAGTAACATCTGGATACTTTGGAGGTGGAATATACTCCTTTTTTTGTGGAATAAAGAAATTGGTACTTGTTTGAAATAAACTTTGAGTTTGATAATGAGTGAGAATATTGGATTCATAATTGTTAATTCTAAGATCTTCAAAGTTAGAAATTGGTATGTACCAGCCATTGGTTGAATTTCCAACTGGGTTTAAGGATAGGAAGGTGGTAGTGGTGGAGATTAAAAGGGGCAAATTGATAGAAGTAAAATATGGTATTTTTGACCAGGAAATGAGTAACTGAAAGTAAAAGTAAATAATTCGATAAACAAAATAAAACAACAGTAAAATTATACTTACTTGTTTAAAATAGTCTACAAATTTCAATTCTAAATTCAAAAATGAATCATACATCAAATAATATAAAAATAAATTAATCGAATCAAACTGATAAACTTGATTATTTTCATATGCTTGTATAACTAAATTGGGTATTAAATTTAATAACTTCACTCTCATCTCTGGATTTCTATCAATCATGACTGTGCTACACAAATATTCAAATACTGAATTTAAATGATAATATGTAGTAACATTATCTGTGATGAATTTTATTACTAACTTTTAATAGAGAGAGTTAGTTTTGTCATAAGACAATTGATATATTATACTTACAATTTCATCATTTTTATCTTGTCTATTGAAATAATTGTTTAAAAATCGATCAAACAATTGAGCTTTTTCTTTACTTATTAATAGCTTTTGTTGAAATTTCAATAAATTGGAATTGGGGGTCATCTTTATTTTTAAAAGGTAATAGTTTCAATTTTTGAGTTTAGTTTAATTTAGCTTCCAATTTTGGATCTCAATATTAATTCAAAATAACGAATAGCAACTATAGGCATGACATAATTTTTTCAAAAATAATATTTTATTAAAAAAGCTAAAATAGAATGTATAATCCTCCTCATCAATCTATTGCAACCTCACCAAAAAAATAAAATTCGCAATAATATAAAAAAAAGAATAAATGTAATAAGCCTCTTTCTCCTCTACTTCCCACCACTCACGCTACTATTTGACCAAAATTAAAATAATAACATAATTACTCTCATTACACCTCCTACCTATATTCTCAACTTGGACAAAATTTCCGAACAAATTTCTTTATACTCCCAAGAATGACCTACCAATCGACGAAATTTAATACCGTATAATCGAATCAATGATAACTTAACAATTTGTATTTCAAATCGAACTTCTAACTTAGTTCCTTCTTTCATTAAACTCTTTTTGTTGACTCTCATCTTCCTTTTCCCTATTTGGTTTTCTTTAGAGCCTCCATTATCCTCTCCTTCTTCTTCAATAACTTCATGAATGGATGGTGGTAAACTAAACTCTTCTCTTGTATTATCACTATTTTCGTTGGAAGATAATTCTGAATTTGAAGTATAAGATACTTTTCTTAAAATTGGTGAAAGGGTAGCATTAAGTGAGCTTGGATTTTTAGCTACTGAAATATAGCCATCCCCTTCATGCCATACCATATTCATACTTTTCAATACTCTCAATATTTCATCTCGAATTATTTTAGGTTTTTTAGTACTTGTTGTGGCTACAGAAAACAAACCCTTAAGGAATACAGGTTGTATATTCGTATCTAATTTTGGATTCTCATTATTAGTTGGGGGTGATTTTATTGAAGGAGAATGTATCTCTTCAGTAGCTGGTTGTGGTGTTTTAACTTCTCTTAAACTACTACCACGATTCAAAAAATGGGATATTTTCTCCAATCGACTAGGTTTACGTTGTGGGGTTTTTATTGGCTCATTAGGTACGGATAATACAGGTATAGTTGGTGTAGTTGTGGCTGTAGTTGCAGTTGATTCTACTTTTTCTAAAGGTTCAGATAATCTTTTCTCTTTATTAACTCTAGTAGAGGGTACTTTTTGTATCTGTGATTTATCACTAAATCTGATTGATGTGCGACGTGGAGTTGGATTATCTTTAGTCATTTCTACTGAATTAGGTGGTAATAAAGTGCCATTAGATGGTCGTCGGTCGCTATTATTTCTACTAATAGTAGTTGAATTATTATTATTGTTAACTATATCATTATTGGTTTCATTTGAACGTAAATTAGTTTGATTCATATTGGATTCTTTTAATTGGGATGGTCTTGATGGTATTGCATTATATCTTCCACTTACACCATTCATTGTAGGTTTACAAGATTTAGATCGACTTAAACCAGAATCGGCAGTTAATACAATATGACTGTTTGATTTTTCACTGTCTTCATCAATACGATCTTCTTCTTTAACGACAATAGATTGGTCATTGTTCTTTTCCCTTTCTAATTTTTCTTTAGCCAAAGAATAAATAGAAAGATAAGGATAACTAATAGGTGCTTTAACTGACTTATTACAGGGTGTTAATCTTGGTGAAAAAGTAGGCGATGTGGCTTCTTTCAAATATTCTTTGATAGATTTATCTACTTGTTTTTGTATCTGTTCGGGACTACCAAATTGAAATCCAGTCATTTGTTTAATTACTTCTAAATCCACTGGTAATTCAGGCGCTGATCGATTTGGAAAATAAGAATCTGGAGGTCCATGAAATCCTTTATTAATCCAAGGATGTTGCATAATTTCAACCATTGTAGCTCTCTCACTTGGATTAGTGACTAATATACGTGATAATAAATGGCGACAATCAGGTGATAACCATGCTGGGTATTTGACTACACCTCGTTTAATTTTATGATGAATCATTGTCATTGATTTATCATCAAAGGGTACTTCTCCACACATTAGTACATATAGTACTATGCCAAAACTCCAAATATCTACTTCAGGACCTGTATAAGGCTTGGCACTTAATAATTCTGGTGCTGCAAAATAAAGGGAACCACAAAAAGTAGATAGTTGAGATTTAGATGAATAAAGATTAGATAAACCAAAATCAATGATTTTTATACTACCAGAATTAGATATTAATATATTTTCAATTTTAAGATCTAAAGTAAAATAAATTAATAAAAGTATAACATGTATATACATATATAATATAATACCTCTATGGACAACTGAATTACGATGACAATAATCTATAAATAAATAAATAAACTGAAACGTCGCAAAATAAAATATCCCTTACCTAAAGAAGAAATAATTTGTCTAGCGAATTTCCTCGCAGTACGTTCATTCAATTTACCATGAGAAATAATGTAATCTAATAATTGACCTCCTTCCACATACTCAAACATTAAATAATAATGGTGAGGAGTAACCATAAAATCCACCATTTTAACAATAAATGGATGGTGAAGTAAAAATAATATACTGACTTCTCTCATTACCCTTTTATCTTCATGTGCCATATCAGTTAACGCAGCATCTTCATCTTTATCGGATGACGCATTGCTTTTTTTGACTTTTCGAGTGATGATTTTGACTGCTACCTATAGAAACATGTTAATTACTATTCTTTTAATCCTATTTATGGCTAATAAAACTTACCTTATGTCCAGTAACATCATGAATACCCAATTTAACTTTACCCATACTACCTGCTCCAAGAGTTTTAGTCAAAGTATAAGGACCAATTTTCCTTTTATAACGATGATGAATTGTAGCTGGACGTTCTAACTTTGGTTTTCCATTCTGTTGGTTGTTGATTGGCAATTGAGATGGTTGGGGTGGGTTTTGATGTTTTTGCAATTGGGGATTATTATTTGGTCTTGAAGTAGGGGCTGTAGCTCTTCTTTGTAAAGGCTGTTTTGGTATTAAAGCTGGATGAACATAGGTGCCTTGGGCTTTAATTTGATCGAAATAAGGGTATTGTTGATTTGGTGGAGTACCAGTAGGTATTTCACTAGTAATTATTTCGTCTTGTGGTTCTGGCCTAGCCATCATTTTTTATTTTTAGTTAAGTTTAATATTAAGTTTTATATAAAAAAATAAAGTTAAATTTTATTTTTTTTACAAATTGTTTTGGGTTGTTAACGGTCTAGTTAAAACTTTAAGACCTTTGGCAGCCAATCATTGTTATCACAATTGGTCAATCAGTGTGATTTGATTTGAAGTATAACTTATTATTTTTATTCTTAGCTGTAAAAATTTATTAGTAAATTGAATATAAAATATACTTTTTAAATTTAAGTAGATTTTCTATCTCAATATAATAGTGACGATATAAATACTTTATTTTTTTTTATTTTTATTTTTTCATTGTTATTGTATAACATTTGGTATTCTATTTTTTCTATTTTTTCTATTTAAGAACTTTTAGCTAATTAAATCAATTAATTTATTCTTTAAAAATTTCCAGCTTTTAAAATTACACTACTTCTCAGTCAATAAATTAGTTTTAGTGTCAAAATTTACACAAAATGATTAACAATTTATGAATAAAAACACTGCCACTGGCTTTTTCAAAGACTTAAATATAACACTTGTACCAAATTAATTAGCCCCTCAATTACTATTATTGGTTAGCTACTTGCTAACAATTTTTTTATAGTTCATTTCAATTTTAAGCCACAGTTATTTTTATTAAAAAGCATAAATCTTGGGTCCAAAAAATTTCAACAGTAAATTGAACCAATCATCTATGATAGAGTATCTTGGCAAGAAAACCAAGGCACCAAGAAATGAAGTGTTATTCCTATGAATTTTTGACCGCGTCTTGAACGATGTGAAAATGAAAAGCATAAACAGTTAAGGAACCAGCTCAAAGGATACCTACAGATATACACTAGAGAGAGATTTTGGGTTGTCACTCTAAAATTCGATTGTTTAGTAAAATAGTATAAATTTTTTAAACAAAGTAAATGAATTTTCGTGTTTTACTAAAAAATCGCTCCAGGAGTAACAATCTAAGACCTCTTCTAATTTAAGTTTTTCAGACTTACTCAACTAGTTTCAAAGTGTTGAATTGATGTAAAATATAAAGTATTTTACAAGACAATCTGAGTTTTTGGGCTAAAATTAATTTGAGAGTCATTGATTGCAGCAGCAAATACTTGTTAAAAGGAAGATAATTTTTGTAAAATTAAGCCCTAACAATTTTATACTTTTAAGGAAATGGACTTGCCCAAAAAGTCAGATGACTTTATAAATTGCCTTATAATTCATTGATAAAAGCACCTCAAAGTACTATATCCAAAAATAGTAAATTGATATTACTCAAGATCAAATATAATCTTTTCCAACTTAAAGCCTAGCCAACAAATATCATAACTCAATAAAAGTTAATATCAATCGCACAAATTAAAAATAAAAAATTGCTCATGGTGTAAAAGCCTTAGCGGAATAGAGCTCTAAAAATTAAAACTCGATTTGGTTTTTTTGGTTTTTTACCACTTGGTTGGTAGTGCTTCGTGGATTTAGTGTTCCTTCGTTCAGTTCTAGCCCTGTTGATGTTGTTTCGCCTGGGCCTAGTCTTGGTTAGAATGAAAGTATAAATTCAAGTATAAATTCAAGTATAAATTCAAGTATAAAGTTAAATACAAGATGGTTGAATGTACTCCTGTTGAGGTTGCTTTTGTTCCTCTTCAATTAAAACTCTTTTAAAGTGTTCCTTCCAGTTGTACTTATGATATGGGCTTTTATTATGAAGTTAATGTGATCCTATTGATGGCTGGATTTTTAATTTATGCTCTTGTGAATCCCTGTATTTATCGTGACCCAATACAATGAGGCTACTAGAAAATGCTCTAGTTAAATTGCACTATTAGTGAATGGGCTGTCTAATAAGCTTGAGACAAACTGTCTTCTAAATTTAATCCTCAGTTCTAGCTCCTCGTTCTCACTTTCTTTTGTTATGGAGTAACAAAATGTTAGCTCTTTAAAAAAGTCAAATCAAAAAGATTTCAAAAATTAAGTATTTCTTGTTTCGCTCCTTAATTATTGAGTCTTTAAGTCACCATTACTAATGTATTGTTTTACTCCATAGCTGTTAAGCTTTAAACTCTTACTACTAGTAAGACATTTTGCTACAAAATGTTACAGTTTTCCATTTTTGGATATTTTTTCGCTTCACATTTCTATTTTTAATATTTGAATAATTGATCTTTTCAATAATTTGAATAAATGTTACATTAGTTATAGATTAATTACTACAAATGTTATGCTGTATGATAGAATTTGACCTTTATTTCAAGATTACTTTAATTTTAACATAAAATTAAAACCTCAACTTCTCGAACATCTACATTGTTTAAAGAAAGCTTGTTTAATTTATATTTTGACTACTTGAGCTGGACTTTTAGAATCATATTTGATTGTCTTTCTTTTACTTTCTTTCGTTAATAGTAATGTATTTTTAGTATTTTCTTCTTAGTCATATCACAAGTAGTGGTTTACCACAAAAAGTTACCTCCCATGCCTTTGCTCTCAGGCTATAAGAGGCTAATTTTCCTTAAACTGAGCTATGTTATCCAAAGTACCTCCTATTTTAATAAAGGCTCTTGTTCTTCCCATTTAACATATCTTAAATACTTTAGTTTTTTAATTGATTTGACTATACTAAAAGCATATAGGGATGTTTTTTTGATTTCATTACTTTTCTACTTTTTAAGCGCTATTTAAGTGGAAAGATTATTAGTAAAATTCTTAAACAAAAAGAAATATCCCTATACAATTTTGCTCTTCTCCGGATATCTTATTTTAGATCATTATGGATGAAATTAAACTTTTATAACGATTTACTTCTTTATACTTAAAATAACAATAAAATATGTATAAATTGCCTATACCAATTAATAAAAACAAATATAAAGTAGAAATAACTATACTGTTTAACGCTAAGATTATCTTTTATTAAATGCAATTGCCTTTTTAAAAATACTTTATAATATCATTTCAGAATCAAAAACTAATATTACTTTTTAACATACAACATAATAACTAAAAGCAACCGTTTAAACACATATGCTTGAATTGATCCATTTCGACTAGGAATATCTATTAAAAGTACCTCTACATAAATAGTTATTATTATTTTTTCTATCCTGTTCCTTAGAAGAAGAAGTAAAAATGGATTCGATTGCCTTTGATTTCTTTTTATTTCTAATTGCCTCAATCGCTTCTTCAGTAGCGGTACCTTTTCTTTTTTCCACAATTTTTATTTCCGTTTCGTTATTTTTATTTCCTTTCTTTTTGTTTTTGAGTTTTTCCATCTTTTTTTGTTTAATCTTTTCTTCCATTTTCAACAATAACTCAGTTTGCGTTTCTTCTGGTGGGTTAATATCGGTTATATCTGCCTCTTCATAAGCCTTTGAACACAACGGACATTTCATTTCCGTACCTCTTAGATCCTTTATACCAGCCTTTGAAAATACACATCCACATTTGCTAATATAAACGAAAGGTAAATTGCCATTCATTACTTTTTGATTTAATGGACAAATAAATGGTGATGAACTTGATTTAGTTTTATCAAAGGTTGGATTTTCGGTTAAATTTAGTTCTTTGATATGAGACATTGAAGTTACATGAGGGCAAATCTTGTCACTGTCACCGTATTTGGATGCACTTCCATTGATTAAATGTTCTAATATTGCTTCTTTATTATAAAGTTTACCCAAAGCACATACAACTACAGGCATACTTAATATAGCCTTAGATAAAGCACAAAAATGCCATTTTGAAATCAATTTTTCACTATTGTCAGATTTTACCGCCTTCTTTTTTGTTTTTACTAATTCAGTACGTTTGGGGATGGAACCTCCGTCATTACCCATGTTGAGTTGATGCTAATGAGTGTTAAAAAATGATAATTTAATAAATATTTTTTTGAATTTTAAGATCAAAAATTGCTTGGTGAAGTTTAGTTTAAACCAATAAGATAACATTTCAATTCTTTTTGAAATGCTTAAAATTTTAACAAAATAGCAATACACTCGAATATATTATTAATCAAATTATGTTCAAGTTATTATGTTATATTTTTTCACTTATTTAGTCTACGCAACAAGGTATATTTAAAATAGTTTGGTACTAATTTTGGATTTGCTTTACTACTTTTCGGCTAACTTTTTATATCTTTATAAAATCTAGGAGATATAATTGTATATAAAATAAAAATAAAAATAAAAATGAAAGGCCTCTAATCAACAAAATTAATTTAAAATGTTGGTTTCTTTATATTAGCATAAACTCAATCATAAAATGAATACGTCCACTTAATATTAATTACAAAACAAAACAATTAGAGTTTAAGATCGTTGACCACTACTTCTAAATGATGTAAATTCGAAATTTGAGTAGGCAACAACGACAATCCCTTAATTAAGTACTGAACATCTCTTAATAAATTCCTCTTCCCTAATGGTGTTTTAATTTTTAGCTTTTCGATCTTTTGCTCAAGTGATGTAGCATACTCCAAATTCACCTGCGTAATAATTTTTTGTATATCCCTCGGCAACAAAAACTTGATCATAATTTTATGTAGTGCTTGTACATCTTGAACCAATTTCCTCATATATGGATTGACTTGTCCTTCATCAGCTGGACATTGATCAAATGTTATCTTTTCCATTTGTTGTAAATAGTTATTCGCATTATCCGATAAAATAGCTACCAGCTTGCTATGTAATTGGTTTTGATGTTCGGCCATATCACTAGCTATACGATCCAACTGCATGACTAATAAGGCTCTTTGGGGACCTAAAGATAACTCGAGTGATCTTCTTAGGGAGGGTAGTAGTCCGACAAACAAACCTAAAGTTTGTGAAGCTAAGCATATATGTTTTGCCGAAATTTTAGCCATACCTGCTGTTTTAGTAGCTCCTGCACCTAAAACAGCTCGATAAGTACCACGATTATAATGATCTAGAATGGATACAATGCGATTTACCAATTCTTGAGAAATTGCTGGCATGTTAATACTGGCTTTAAGGTAGTCTTGAAGGTAAGATAAAAGGCACAAACCACTTTCAGTAGCATAATAATCAATAGCCGCAATCATTATTTTATCGGTTGTATGTTGAGACTTGTTTTTAGTAACATTTTGTTCCTCGTTTAAAAAAGAGGTGTCGTAATTAAGATTAGGGTGATTGAATTCATTATGAAGCGAAAATTGTATTAAATCTACGGATCTTTGATTGTTTATATCAATAGGTACTGGTTTCCAATTATCTTTTTCAATACTATTTGTTATAGCCTTTAAATTTTCTTGATGATAAATATTTAAAAATAGTTTAGCGCTCGTAAAAATCGAAGTCCTTAATAAAGAATTTGTTTTCCCAGTGATTGTTTCCATATGGGTAATTAATCTCCAACTTAAAAAGTACACTTTATAAAATAAATTTGGATGGATATATTCATTTGCTTTGATTCTAAGGCTGATCAACTGATTGCTAATTAACTGTATCTTTTCACTTACTTGAAAGCTTAAACTTTGCATTTCTTTAATCCATTCCTGTTTAAATAACTTAAAATCTTCAAGTTCCTTTTCTTTTATAAGCTCTTTTTTAAAGCTATCCACCTGGTCCTCAATGATACTTTCCAACTTTTTAATTTGCTTAATTTGCTGAATAAAAATTGAAAAGCTTAATATCAAAATTTTAAAATAATCATCATAATCAATCTTAATCAACTCTTGACCAAAGCTGCTTTCCCTAATGAATTAATATTAGTGTTTTATTTTTATAAAATATTAGCATACGATAAATAAATAATAACTTACTCCCAATCCGATGTATCAAACGGTATGTTTTTAAATGCAGTAATGTTGTTGTTTTGGAAAAATCCAATTATCTCGTCAAAGATCTGCTGTTGTAAGAGCTCAATAAGCTTCGTTGAAGTGCTGGCAATAGCAGCTGGCAAATGGTTAGAAATCTTAAGGCCTCTAAGCAAAGGTTTTAAAGAAGCTTTCAGCTGTTCTAACTCGGCTTGATTCAACTGTCCTTTAACCAAATTCAATTCTTCCTCGCCTTCATCACCACCTAAAAGGTGATCTAGTTCTTTCTTAAAATTAAATGTTTGATTCCCTGTCCTTTTACAAAAATTAAGTATCAATGTGGCAAAGTACTCTTCCATTTGAACAATAGCCTGGGCTTTAGAAATATCCAGAAAACTCCAAAAATTCTTTAAACATTTCAATTGTGCCAAGCCAAACTCTTCCTTTTTACCTTGTTCTCCTTTAGAAGGATTTAATTCTTTAAACAACACGTTTTTTAACTTCGGTGACGTTTCATTATCTTCTATATATTTCTGCCATGAAACTGGGGATGACTTTCCCCCTTTAAAGCCCAACTCATCTTCTATTCCTAAAATTAATTTAAGTGCGCCCAACGAATCCTTTTCATCCAAAAGCGCTTTGATTGCCGGTTGGGTAGCATAAATTTTATTTAATAAGGCAAAGCATTGATCCAACTTAAATAAATTCTCTTTCCTTTGTCGAAGCTGTAAAACTTTTATTGAGTCTTTAGCCTGTTGTTGTTTAATATCATCAAGAGCGCTACGAAGCCTTTGGAAACCTTCAATGGCTTCTTCTGTTTCTAATTCCAAACCTTTCAATTTATTTAAAGCTGAAAAGAACCCATCCGATCTCTTACTGATCTCATGCACTAGATGGGCCTCCACCTTATCTAGGTTCAATGATAATTTATCCTGTAATTTGGTGCTTGTCACCAAATTTAACTCACTTTCAACTACCTCTTCATCCCTTGCCATTGAGCATAATAGATTGAATGTTCGTGCGTTTTCTAAAGAAAATTCGGTATCAAAAAAGGTTTCTGAAAGCTGAGATAAGTCCGGTAAATCATTTTCCTGATAATTTACTGCAATTTCAGCCGCATTCTCGACCTCTGGGAGCACTGGAAGGTTAAATGAGGCACTATGTTGATGTTGATTAAAAGAAGAAGTGATCCTAGATAAATAAGGATCAAAATCACTTGGTTTTATCTTTCTAATAAAGGTTTTTGGTACCGCTGGAGATTCAAATTTTTGTCTTGTATTTAAATTAGCATTTTTATTCACTTCACTAATAAAATGCTTTTTTCTTAGCATAGTTATGTTGAATGGCACATATTGAGGTAAACTCTTCTTCTTGTTCATTATTGTTGGTGATTGAGGTGCCGCTTCTTCTCTTTCTTTAAATAAGTCTTCGAACAGGAATACATTAATCTCTTTTGAGGTGTTGTCACCTGTATTTATTTTTAAAGTTGAACTCAAACTTTGGTGGGTCATTTAAAAGATTAAAATAAATCTTATATAATTGACATGTAAAATGATTATAGTTTAAATTTATGAGTATACATAATTCTATTGGCTATATTAGATAACATGATTTTTTTAAAATAGTTTGGAAAATGTTATAGATAAAGGAATTGGTACTTGAGTTAATAGAATTGAATGCAAGGGGTATAAGAAGATGCCTTTTTAGTTTAATTTTTTGTCCATTTTTATGTGATATTATAATTGGACGATTTGTTAGGAAAATTGTTAAAAGATGTCCTCAAAGGCAAACTATCTGTTTGTAGAAATCAAAAATATAAAAGGAAATTATTAATGCAAAAAACTAAGTCATCAAATTAGAATTGATGTAAATACTTGGAACTAAAATTTATAAAAGTTAAAACACAAAAGCCACTTTCAATTATTTAAAAATGGAATTAAAGTAAAAGAAATAAATTTACATCAAATAAAGCGATTAACCTTAATTCAACAGAGACAAGTGGGATAATACTAAAAAGTATGCAGAAGGAAGAGTGCATAATGAGGAAGAAGTATTAAGGTCAATTAAGTGGAAGGTAAATAGTCCAGTTTAAATATAATTTTTTTAATAGTTAGCTCAACCTAGATATTTTACCAAAAGAAGTTAGTAAATGGATGGATATTTATGAGAAACAATATTTGGAATATGAGCGTTTAAAAAGGGAACTTATAGTTATACCACAGGCCAAATATTCTGGTAAAACCAAAAGTTACAACCCATTAGCACCAGAGAAAGATGTAGTTTTGCTTTATTTTGTAAAATGGTTTAGTAATAACTTAATTAATTAATAGAATCCGTGGACTCAATATTTCAATGATCAGGAGTTAAGAAAATTGATCTTATTAGATGTAAGTCGCACGTTCCCAGAAAAAGACTTTTTTAGAGAAGATAAAATACACGAGATTATGACAGAGATCTTATTTTTATACTGTAAACAAAAGTCAAAGCTGTCATATCGTCAAGGGATGCATGAGCTATTAGCTCCTATTTTATATGTGGTTTCTATGGATTCTATTCATACAAATCATTCGACTAACGATAAAGAGTAGGTTTGATTTATTTAACTTTTCTAGTTATTCATTAGATTTTTAGTGACTTGAAGTTGTTGGATTCTTCTTATCTACCATCCCAATCTTATTTTTTATTTATAAAATTAATGAGTGGTGCAGCTTCGTTTTATGAACTACCTGAGCCAGATGAAGCTAATAGGCTAGCTAGAGCACATAAAGCAAGAAATTTATTAAACCAAAAAAAAGTAAGATAATTTAGATTAATTTTTGATAAATAATAAATATATAGAATAACCAAAAGGATGGAATAAACAAGGTAAATCTATATGATAATTATACTAATAAAAGTATAAACTTAAGCTAATAGAATGAGCGCATCAAGCTACTAAATTACCCACCAGTAACAAATAACCCAATATTAAAAACATGTTATCGAGCATATTATGATATACTAAAAGAAACTAACCCAGTCTTATACCAACACTTTGAGAAGCTAGAAATTGAACCTCAATTATTTGGTTTACGTTGGTTTCGTTTGCTATTCTCGAGAGAATTTACTTTCGATGAGACCTTGCTACTATGGGATTCTATCTTCGAATATTCAAAAATAATAGATGATAAATTGGATTTATCCTATGTTACTTTTGTAGCTGCAGTTATGTTATTCTATATTCATGATGAAGGTAATTTATATTGTTTGTAAGTAATATAGTAATTTTATAGTTCAAAAGTGATTGATCAAGATTATTCTATTACATTGCATAAATTGATGCGATTCCCTAAGGTTAAAGATATTAAGATCATTATTGAGTTGGCAAAAGTGTTGTCTAATAACATTGATAGTGCTAATGGCTACAAAGTATTAAAGAGGATTTATGAATTTAAAAACATCCATTTGGCTTTGTTACCCATGTTTCCTAATACTGTTCACCCCATCCAACCTGTTAATTTATCTCCAACTATTACAAAGAAGAAGGATATTAAAGCTACATCAAATCAAGAAATCAGTAAAAAGGAAACTACATTAACAAGTAGTAAATCAGAGGAGGTTATTGCTAAAAAACAAACGGAGTTAGAACCTGAGTTGATAAGCGAACCTAAATCTTTGACGGAAATTATTACAAGTGACCAATTGTTGATTTTGCAGTTAAAAAGTAATTTAAAAGCCATTAAAGAGGTTAATAGAACAGCTAATGAAAAAGATAAAGCTAAATTAGATGAAGTTGTATTAAATTTAAGAAAGAATATCATATTTATTAAAAACCGAATGATTTATTTATCAAACCAGCCAGAATATTTACTTAAAGAAAATTGGACTTTTGTAGAAGAGGATTTTACTAAGAAAGATAAAATGAATTTAATTAACAAGGATGATAATGTTGAACAAATTGAAAGTAAAGGAGCAAAGGAAGAAACAATAAGTGTAGATGAGATCAAAGGGAAAGAGAAGGGAAACCTAGCCAATATTGAAAGTAAAAAGGATGAAGAACTCAGTGTTAAAGAGAAAAATAGTTCAAAAAAAGACCAAGAAATAAATGAAAGTATAATAGATAGTCAAGTGAAAGGTATTTCAGATATGGGTGTTAATCAGAGTAAAAAGAGTGGGTTTAAAGAAGTATTGGAAAATAAAGGGAGCAAAAAGCACATCGATAAACAAACTATTCTGATTACGAAGGATTCAAATGTTAAAAACAGTAATTTAGAAGTAAGAGATGAGGTTAAAGATAACGAAGTTGATAAATTATCTTCGAATATTGATAGTAAAACTCAAAAAGCTAATAAGCCTAATACTGAAGATAAAAATAGAGGGGATATAAATAAACTTATAGACTCTCAGGAAGAGGAAAATAGCGGGGCGCCCAAAGAGCCTATAAAGCCACAAGAAAATAAAGATAAAGCAACTTCGATAGAATTTGTAAAGCCTCAAGAAAGTGAAGCACCACCTAAATCTGCTAAAGAAAAAAAGGAGGAAACTAATACTTCTAAGGAATCTGTAAAATCCGAAGGAAAGAATATAATGCCCAAAGTTGAGAAAGGAAAAAAGGAAAATGTTAAAGAAACAAAGTCATCAACAATCAAAGGCAAAGAAGTAGCTAATGCTGAGCCCCAAACTAGCCCAGCTGGCAAAAAAGGAATAATGCCTAAAAATTTGGACATTAACGCTGGCAAAAGGGATATTAATCAAAATAAAGGAGAGGTTAAATTAAAGAGTAAAGAAGTACGTAAGAAGTATGACTTCTTGTTTGGAAGTGAAGTTGATTCTTCGAATCAAAGAAATGTAGAGTTGAAGCCTAAGAAATCACTTTCGCCTCAAGAGCTGCTTTCATCGTTAAAGAATGGTAAGGAGCAACAAAGGGAAAGTAAAATAAATCACATATCTACTATACAAACTCCTATAGAAACTCCTATTAAATTAGATGATAGTTTAGTAGATCTAGGAGTGGGATTTAAGTTTGAGAATGGCTTAACAGATGACCAAACAAATAAAGAGAAGGAAATAGGGAGTGACCAAAACTTTAATTTAGGGTTGGAGACATTCAATAGTAAGTCAAGTAATCAGGACTTTAAGTTAAACTCGGAAACATTTGACAGTAAGCCAACAGTTAATTCTATTGTTATTCCTAAAGATGTGTTTGACAATCCTTGGTGATGAGAATGCTTTTTTTAATTTAATATTTTAAAAATAAAATGTTTAAAGTTTTTTTATGTACATCACGTTTTATTATATTTAAGTGAAATGAATCAATGTACGGAAGGAGGTCAAAAAGTTCATGTGATTGACCAGCTTTAATTAAAGAATCCAATTTTTTGCATAAACTTGATGTATGAGTGTAAAAAAGATTATGTACAAAGTTTCAATGTGATTAGATCAATTATTTTTGAGATATTGTTGCAAAGATAGGGGAGTCACTTAAAAATTCCAAAAGTAAAATTGAATATTATGCTATTTTTTTTTATAAAAAACAATACTCCTATTTAATTAAAGTAAAATTTCCTTAATTAGTTAAAAGTATAGACTTTTAAATAGCTCATCAGTTTTTTTGTAAATAAAAATAAGCTAAAGATGACTTTTAATTTATTTAATTTATAAAGTAAGGCTATTTTGTATAAAAATTTGAAAAAAAAGTATTATCTTTTAATACTGAAGATGTTTTTTTTGGTTTCATAGCTGTATAAATTATTTAAAGATTAATATATATAGTATGGGGATGTTTTTTTTGGCTTCATTACTTTTTCCATCTTTCAAGTGCTGTTTGAGTGGAAAAATTGTTAGTAAAATTCTTAAACAAAAAAAGACATCCCCATATAGTTATTTGATTATATGGGTTTTTTTTTAGTTTCATAACTTTTTCTATTTTTTAAGCCTATTTGAGCAAAAAAATTGTTAGTAAAGTTATTAAGCAAAAAAATACATTCCCATATTTAAAATATAAACTTTTTTAAGTACTATTTGAGTAGAATAATTGTTGGTGGAATTCTTAACCAAATTTTTCTGCTTTCTTTTTAACTTTGAATATTATGGGGATGCATTTTTTCATTTAATAATTTTACTAACAGTTTTTCCACTTAAATAGCACTTAAAAGATGGAAAAAGTAGTGAAACTAAAAAAAACGTTCCTTTATATAATATATACGGATGTATTTTTTGTTTAAATGAAAAAGAAATGTACGATTAAAAGCTAATATTATTTTTAAAAAGCACGCAATTATCACTATTATTTTTTTATACCCTAATTTCTTACATTAAAAAAATTCTATCAAGACAGCATTGGAGATGTTTTTTTTTATTTCATTACTTTTTCCGTCTTTTAAGTGCTATTTAAGTGGAAAAACTGTTAGTAAAATTATTAAATGAAAAAATACATCCCCATTTATATAACATCAGATAAAATAGTTCATGTATTGTTTTCATCAATTATTTATAATAACTCAGATAATGTCAAACATAAATATTACTTTAAATGTTATTTGTAAAGTATGAGCTTTAATTAATTTACTATAAAATGCTTTGACTATAAAAAACATTTACATAAAAACATTTGTTATAGCATATATACTAGCATACAATATTAACAGGAAATAAAGCTTTAATTGTTATCATTTTAAATTTAAAAAACTTACTTTGCTTTATTGATTATTGATTTTACTCTATCAGATGGGGGTGTTTTTTTGACTTCAGCACTCTTCCTTCTTCTAAGCACTATTTAAGTGGAAAATTGTTAGTAAAATTGTTAAATAAAAACACATCCCCAAATAGTAAAAAACAATAAAATAAAATACTTGCACTGGTTTAACAATTGTAATTGTAATTACTATAGTATGTTGTGTATTTAAACATTTATTTGTTATTCTTTAATCGGTATTTATACAGTAAATATAACAATCCAAGATAACAGCTATGTTCCATGCTTTGGTTTGTAAATTTGATTTGTTAAATCACTATTGTAAAAATATTTAAATATAAATATAACCCGGTTGCTTTGATAACTATAATTGTACTACATACGCTTTGTTGGTTTTTAATATCTATTTATTATTCTTTAATTGGCATTTATACATTAAATTTAATAATTGAAAATAATAACAATCTTGCATGCTATGCTTTTAAATTTGATTTGTTCAATCAATATTGTTGGGTGACTTAATATTCTAAAAATAATAAAGTATATAGAAATGTAGATAATGAAAAAACAGATTAATGAAAAGTAAAACACAATAATAATATTAAGATAAGGAAAAGAAATCATGTACACAGTAAAGTAAAAGTTTGAATGACGCTTCTGGATCATACCATAGAATTTGACTATTAAAAGAGTAAGAGCAATATTTATTGAGGTTTTTTTACAAATACAATAATAAAAGTCTGGTTTATTCTAATCTAAATTATAATTGTCATTATTATTCTATTTCACATAAATACAAAAATGTAATATTACATCTTGATTTTAGTCAGCTAGAGATAAAGTTAGCTCTACCATTTTGACATGAATGCACAAATTCGAAATAGTAAATCCACGTGCGGTTGATAAGATATAAAAAGGAGAATAAATTAGACCAAATAATTAACCTAAAGGTTTAATTCCAATTAGATATGAAAGTCGCTAATATTTTAGTTTCCAGTTTATTGTGCTTTAACGCTATTGAAAGCAGTAAAATTGAAAGAGTCCTCTTTATCGGTTTAGATGGTGCTGGTAATTTTTACCAACAAATTGAAACTCCAAACATTCATAAACTCCTTGCGTCTGGTGCTTATACTAGCAATGCTCAAGCCATGAAACCAACTTGGTCAGGTCAAAATTGGGGTTCTATGCTAACTGGAGTAACTCCAGAACGACATGGGGTTACTAATGGTAACATTAATGACCACTATTATAATAAGAATGAGTACCCAACTGTTTTTAAAACTATCTTAAATCATGATCCTAATGCTACCATTGCTTCCATTGTCTCTTGGGCTCCATTAAACAAAGGTCTTACCGAAGAAGGCTTAAAATTAGACAAAGTGACTTCTAACGATACAACTGTTTTTACCTCAAGTTTAGATTATATTACCACACGTGGCAAAAACTCCAAATTTATGTTTGTCTATTTTGGTGATATTGACGAAACTGGGCATAGTAAAGGATGGTTAAGTAAGGAGTATATTGCAGAATATAAATTAGTCGATAGTTATATTGGGAAAATATTAGCCAAGCTTGAAGAAGCTAAGTTAAGAGACTCAACTCTAATTTTAATGACTGCTGATCATGGTGGTGTTGGTAAAGGACATGGTGGAAATTCAAAGGCAGAAACCCAAGTCTTATTTGGTGCTTCTGGACCTGGTATTTCTCCAAAAAAACTAGACAATTCTGTTCGTAATATGGATATCTTTGCTATCACTTTAAAGGCTTTAAATATCCCATTACCTTCTTACATTGATTCAGAAGTACCACGTAAACTTTTTGATTAAAAATAAATATGACGATAACTTGAAATTTAATTTTCGAAACTTCAATAGCGAATATATAATTTGATTTTTTAAGCCTAAAAATAAATTTAGATATTTGAAATTACTAGTATAAATGCTAAAAGTGTTATTAAATTTATTTAGTAAACCATACTATTACATTATTTGGGTTGACAATATTTTTGTAATTCTAATACAACAAATAAGGTGTAATATGAAAAAAGTAAAGAAGCAAAACATTTAACCTATTCTATTCAACAATATATATTTAGAATTAAAAATAACTAAAAAACTTTAAATAGCCTTATTTTATTAGTAATAAGCCATTTACAATATATTGAAGTTTATGATTACATATTTAATGTTTTTTATTTTCATTCATTTTATTTCGATCTATACTTTGAAATAATTCCTCCTGACGTTAATGTTGGCTTTTGGAATATTTATTGCTCATACAGTTAAGTTTTATATCTTAAGCTGAGAACTAGCTTACGATAAGCTACTTATGGTATTCAAGTTTCTGCTACACATCTCTATATCTGATAGTATTATCGTCTCTACTTACTTACGTTATTATTCTGAGTACTCCTGCTCATCGCTTTCTACCTGTTTTTATATTCAAACGATTTAATCATCTTGTTCTTCAACCTTTGAGAATTCCTAATGTTCCTGAAAGCATTTGATATCTATATCGCTTTTTTATCCCAAGCCTTTTTCGTCCTTGTTCAAATCTTGTTTTTTTTTATTAGTTGTTTTTATAACTTAGCCCATTAACCAGTAGTATAATAAGCTTATTTTTGGCTCCCACTATTATCTCCTCTTACCTTGGATTCGTCTTTCCAAACGAAAAGCTTTATTAACACAAGTAGCTTCTCTTCTTGTTTACGACTGTTTAGCTTAAAAGGTGGAAGGGGCTTGCACTGAAGTTTATTTTCAACTGTTCTTTTCTGTTGTTGCTAATAACTCGGCGCCCTTCAATCATTTTGAACATATATTTTGACTTAATGAACACTGTCATTGAGATCTATTTTTTAATAGGATATTAATAATTACTTTAGTTTATTTTAGGTAAAAATAAAGCAACTTATGTTTTCCTTGATTGTCATGATTTTATAAAATCAACCAAAAGACTAATAGTTTAATAGAATAGAATACAATATTTTGAATTTTAGTTTATTCCTTTTTAAAAATAAGTTTATTTAATATTTAGCACCGCATTGAGATATGTCGGCTGATCCTAATGGACAGATTCCTTTGATTTTGTTGAAGCAATTAAATGATAATGGATCATCATTACCATTAGATGGATCCCAGCACAAAGCCTCAGGGTCTAAAGAAGAAAGAGCTCTCAATGGAGAATAAGTATCGTTGATAGTATCACAGGTAGCTGTCTGTTTGGGACATTTAGGATAACAAACTTTTACATCAGTAAATCCTGATGGACACAAAACCTCCTTCTCTTTACGTAAATAGCATTCGTATCCATAATCTGTCTTTTTCCAACATTTAGGAGCTGTTGGATCGAAGATAGTATACTCTTTGTTTTTATAAGTGCATTTACTTTCTCTTGGTAAACAAGGTTCCTTTGGTTTTGAAAATGTACAAGCACTAATATCTAATTGACTATCTTTACATTCACCATTATCTGATTTTTTAGTACATCCCCATTCGTTGCTTTGCTTACGATTTTTGGCCCAACAGACGTACTCTTGTGGGCTGCCTGCAATATAAGTTTCGCCAGATTTGACATTCTTACATCTTAAATTATAGTATTTTTCTTCAGGACATGATGGCGCTGGATTTTCTACTTCACAAGTAGATATATCCAAAGCATTTTTGTCACATGTACCAAAACTTTTAGAGGTACAACTCCATTTGTCTTCTTTAAAAGTCCAACAATGGAATTTACCAGGTCTAAATAAAGTATAAGTTTTCCCATTGTCACCAGTACATTGAGTGGAAGGTTTGTCTTTTGGTGGACATTTAGGTGCTTCATCTTTTTGTTCATCAAACTTACAAGTAGTTATGTCTAATTGTCCTTCACCACATTCATTGTTATCTATAGTTGGTAAACATTTCCAGGAATCATTATCATCTTTATACCAGCATATGTTAGCCCCAGGTGAAGATGCAGTAGTATCGGAAATCAATCCATGAGCCTTGCATGATAAGTTTCCTTGATCCTTAGCTGGACAACTAGGTGGATCAATTTTTTTACAAGATTGCACTATATTAATGTAGCCTTCATTACATTCGCCATCACTTTCTAATGGAATACAATCGTAACTATCCTCGCCATCACCCTTCCAGCATGGAGGAGTAGTTTGATTTGTTAAGTTGAAAACATCATCTTGGTACTTACAAGTAGCACCTACTGGTGGACAAGAAACACTGTTATAATCCCCAGCTTTTACCCCCAACAAAACATTTAAAAGTAATAAACTACAGTAGGAACGCATTCTTAAAATAAAAAATATAATAGATAGTCAATATCTACAGAATTAAGAAAGTAATAGTAAAAACAAAGGAGAACAATTTCAAAATAGACTATAACATGTATTTTAATGAGCCACTTTTGAAATTTTGATTTTTAATGATAATCCAATTAGTTTATCACTTATGAAAATAGTCTTTTATTTTTTTAAAATCAGCTATTTCGCTCTCTTTATTTCTTATTATAACTTGATCTTAACAAAATGTTAAAAGATAGTTAAAATTGATCAACGGTATTGATTCTCACTTCAATTAATGATCAAACCAAAATGCTAAAGAATCAAAGGAAAATCAGTCCAAAATTGGAACACAGCTGAACCAATTTTTGTAAAATTATTAGCCATTTATTGAAGTAAATTTTATGTTGAAATTCTGCCGAAAATACTAGAATTAAATTGGAGAAATCAGTTTGACAAATACTTATCTGTAAATATTGCTGCTACTTCACAAAAGATTTTTATTATCTATAATCTTCAAATATTAACAAAATCATACTTTTGAAAATGAGTCAAGTTTGTTGTTTTGTTGAAAGTTTTATTCTACAAGTTAAAAAAGATTATTAACATTGAATATTTAAATGTCAAATTTAATAACTTAAGATAGAATAGAATAAAAGTATATCACAACAAATACATAAAGGAAGAGCATTATA
Source organism: Batkoa obscura (assembly GCA_030770535.1). Taxonomy (NCBI): domain Eukaryota; kingdom Fungi; phylum Entomophthoromycota; class Entomophthoromycetes; order Entomophthorales; family Batkoaceae; genus Batkoa; species Batkoa obscura. Next base: position 256,761 of record JASVEC010000043.1, on the reverse strand, counting down.
TTATAAAATGTAACCAAAACGATGAAACTTAGAAAGATTCATAAAAATATTTATGTCAACTATTTGAAATACACAAATTAAAATCTCATTTGTAGTTTTAGGATTTTTTGAATGTTTTTTAAAAAAATTTAAAATGTAAAGCTTCAAACGTTAAGATTATGAGTGTATAATGAAAGAGGATAAAGATAATAATGCACATAGGTAAGTGGATGCAACAGGTGAGCGAGTGAAGGTTTTATTCGACTATAATAAAATCATATTTTTAGTATAGTATTTTCAATTCTATCCTACCAACATTCAAGTTCTTAAAGTACTTTAAGTAAAGCTGTCTTTATAGTCAAGTATTATTTATACTCTGTGTTTTGAATTTTCAAATAAAGTACGATACCATATCTATAACGTCTACTTGTTTTTTAAAAACTATTTCAAAATATTTAATTTATAATAAAAATATTCCTTTTACCACTATAATATTTGTGTAATATCAAAATTAGAGTATTGGACTAATATCCTTCGGTACAACGGTAGTTACTATAATAGCAATACCTAGGAATGGCTAATAATCGAAGAGTTTACATCACTTGTAGGGTTATTGTAGCATCAATAAGTATTATTTTTATACCTTAAAAACGAATAAATATTTAATAAATTTATAATTACCAAAAAAACTAGAAAAAAATAATCACAATAGTTTAAAATTAGTATTTTCAACTAATCATGGTTATAGCAAAAACATTACAGTTTTAACCGCAATTATTTTAATTTTACTACAATGTTTTGATTTTCCCTATTTTTATTTTCAACGATAATCGAATTATTTTATTACAGTTTGATTGCACTTGTTTCTTGCTATAGTCATGGTAGGTTGAAGACATTATATAAATATAGATTATATCAAATGAAATCCAAAACCTTAGATATAGCAATGTATAGCACTTTAATCGGAAACTTATGTTTTATAGATGTTCCTAGCAGCAGGTGAAAAGTAGCTTAAACCAGATAAAACAATATTCAGATCTAGATATTAGGAGTGGCTTAGCTGCAGATTTTTTTTAAAATCAAAAATCAAAAATGTACCAACATCAATAAATTTATACATTCAGAAAAAAAAATCGCTTGAATTGACATTTTATTACAAGATGTAATTCTATCTCGGAAGCCTTAAAAAATTATTAATACCCTCATTAAATATTTTGCTTTTGAATAAAATATACTAGATTCACCTTGAGTTTTTAAAAGAGCAACATATTATATAAAATGCTAGCTTTAAAGAATTATGAAGTCTAGAGGCCAGCCACAAGTGGTGTAACTAGAAATATCCTGAGTGGGATTTTTTTAAAATATGGCTTTATTTCGTATCGAACCATTTTTCAAACAGTGATTAACAACAATTTTAAATTACATTAAAATCGTAAAGTCTTGAAACAAGTTTAGATTTAAAAAGTTAGTCTTTAAAATAAAGATCTGACAACTTCACAACAACTTGGTTTTAATAAAGGACTTTAAATTATTTTGACATTTTGAAATTCATGTAAAGATAATTTGAGTAAAATGAGATTCATTTAACCGTTCATTTGAGAATAAATTTTAATAAAATTAAGTTAAATCTCATGTCCAAGCCTTAAAAACATACTTTAATCAAGCTATTTGTTATAAAAGCTATTGCTAAGTAGGTCGCGATTTATCCAAACGAACTGAATCACAAATAGCACTATCTAAGTTGGACAGTACTTTAGTTCAATTTAAATTATTTTACTTATTTGAGGGTTTCTCATTATAGCTGTTTTTTGATGAGAATTGATGACAAAGGTATAGAATTGGAAAATCAAAGTATACTTACTCTAAAACAATGTTTGATTTTAAACGTAAAAGATATTTGTTATTGCAATCAATTGCTTTTACTTAAAAAATCAAGTTATTTAAGATCAGCTTTAATATTTACTGATAGTTTTAAAAATTCCAAAAGGTACCCTAAAAGCTAATTGTACATATTTTTTAAGCTTTAATAAGAGATTTAAATAAATCAATGGTATAACACTAAAATATGTTAAATAAAAAAGAAATAGAACTAAAGCTGTATACCTTATACAATTTAATTTAATACAATTTAGACGCAATGACAATTCTTGTGCTATTATATAATATATTAAAATCAAAGAACAGTTAATTACATTTAATGTGTGTATTTTTAACAATATCTAAAACTGAATCCAAACTACATTATATTTTTTATTGCGTAACAAATTACTAACATTTAAAGAATAATTAGCATCTAACGGCTGTGGTTACTGTAATATCCTGAGCTATCATTTACCAAAAAAGAGCCATAAAAAAAAAGATCGCTAAGTTTATTTAAATTTATTATTCCTATTTTTTGGCACATTTGATGGGGGGCTATTTTCTATAGTAATAGAAAGATCTTCATACAAATTTTTAATAAACTTATTTGATAGACAGAAAACTGAAATTTAAAATGATCAACTTTTCAATTACACTAAATTTATCTTTATTGGTAACTTAATGGGAAAGAGCGTTAAAATCAACCAAATAGTAAAATGTCAAGCAAAAAAAGTATAAAAAGGGCAACTTTACAACATTTATTGCTTAAAAGTGGGATTGGTACTGTGTATCTGTATAATTTATTCCCTTAATTTAGAATGAAATCAATTAATAATCCATTAATTGCTGCACTCCTAGGAGCACTGGCTGTTTCTGCTAAGGGGTATTATGACGAAGCCAATTGTCCATTAGATGGGGACACCTGTACTTTAAATGGAAGTACCTATAATTATGATATGGTTGGAGGTCCAGAATGTTGGATGGAAGGCGATGCAAATTGGTCTTGTAGTTTTATTGGTAAAGATGGTATGTGTGCTGAAGGTTACTCTAACGTCAAAGAAGAGTGTGAAGAACCAATGCCAGCATGCCCACCAAGAAACTCTGCAGATATAGAATGTACTACGAATTCTGGTGGCAAATCTAGCTTCTATGACTATGGCGATAATGTATGTTGGAAAAAGAGTGGACGCAAATGGAAATGTGGTCCAAAGACTAATGATAAATGTGCTATTAATGAAAAAGATATCTCAACTTGTCCTAAAAAATACATTAAACCTACTCCTCCTCCATGTCCACCAAAGGAAAAACCAGAAACTACTTGTACTGGTTTAGATGGAAAGACACATACTTTCGGTAAAACTGATGGTAACGATTGTTGGGGCGGAAAAGCTGATGCTTACACATGTAGAGCTCCAGTTAAAGGTGTATGTTCAACTGGAGAGATTAATATCACTACTTGCCCACAACCTACCAAACCACCAACATGTCCACCAGCTGACTCATACTATCTTAAGTGTGATGATGGTGCTAAGGGTTCTTACTTTGGTGAACCAGGAAACAATGTTTGTTGGACTATGTCAGGAGATAAATGGTCATGTAAACCAAAGGGTAAAGATGGATGTTCATACTCTGAACTTGATGTTACTACCTGTAAAGTTACTCCACCAACTCCACCAGCATGTCCAAAACCTGAAGAAACTAAGTTGAAGTGTACTTCTACCCCAGCTAGTGATTCTACTTTCTACAATCCAGGAAAGAATGTATGTTGGTCATCAAACAAAGATAACTCATACAACTGTCAACCAGCTGGAGCTGATGGTAAATGCTTAAAGAATGAAGTTGATGTCTCTACATGTAAGAAATTACCTCCTCCACCAACTTGTCCATCAGCTGACTCATACTATCTTAAGTGTGATGATGGTGCTAAGGGTTCTTACTTTGGTGAACCAGGAAACAATGTTTGTTGGACTATGTCAGGAGATAAATGGTCATGTAAACCAAAGGGTAAAGATGGATGTTCATACTCTGAACTTGATGTTACTACCTGTAAAGTTACTCCACCAACTCCACCAGAATGTCCAAAACCTGAAGAAACTAAGTTGAAGTGTACTTCTACCCCAGCTAGTGATTCTACTTTCTACAACCCAGGAAAGAATGTATGTTGGTCATCAAACAAAGATAACTCATACAATTGTCAACCAGCTGGAGCTGATGGTAAATGCTTAAAGAATGAAGTTGATGTCTCTACATGTAAGAAATTACCTCCTCCACCAACTTGTCCTCCAGAAGATTCATATTATCTCAAATGTGATGATGGTGCTAGTGGCTCATATTTCGGCGAGCCAGGAAAGAATGTTTGTTGGACTGAAAACAAAGGAAAATGGTCATGTAAACCAAAGGGTAAAGATGGATGTTCATACTCTGAACTTGATATCTCCACTTGCAAGATTAAGCCACCAACTCCACCAGAATGTCCAAAACCTGAAGAAACCAAACTTGCTTGTACCTCTAACCCAGCTAGTAACTCTACTTTCTACAATCCAGGAAAGAATGTATGTTGGTCATCAAACAAAGATAACTCATACAATTGTCAACCAGCTGGAGCTGATGGTAAATGCTTAAAGAATGAAGTTGATGTGTCTACATGTAAGAAATTACCTCCTCCACCAACTTGTCCTCCAGAAGATTCATACTACCTTAAGTGTGATGATGGTGCTAGTGGCTCATATTTCGGCGAGCCAGGAAAGAATGTTTGTTGGACTGAAAACAAAGGAAAATGGTCATGTAAACCAAAAGGTGATAATGGATGTTCATACTCTGAACTTGATGTTACTACCTGTAAAGTTACTCCACCAACTCCACCAGAATGTCCAAAACCTGAAGAAACCAAACTTGCTTGTACCTCTAACCCAGCTAGTAACTCTACTTTCTACAACCCAGGAAAGAATGTATGTTGGTCATCAAACAAAGATAACTCATACAATTGTCAACCAGCTGGAGCTGATGGTAAATGCTTAAAGAATGAAGTTGATGTCTCTACATGTAAGAAATTACCTCCTCCACCAACTTGTCCATCAGCTGACTCATACTATCTTAAGTGTGATGATGGTGCTAAGGGTTCTTACTTTGGTGAACCAGGAAACAATGTTTGTTGGACTGAAAACAAAGGAAAATGGTCATGTAAACCAAAAGGTGATAATGGATGTTCATACTCTGAACTTGATGTTACTACCTGTAAAGTTACTCCACCAACTCCACCAGAATGTCCAAAACCTGAAGAAACCAAACTTGCTTGTACCTCTAACCCAGCTAGTAACTCTACTTTCTACAACCCAGGAAAGAATGTATGTTGGTCATCAAACAAAGATAACTCATACAATTGTCAACCAGCTGGAGCTGATGGTAAATGCTTAAAGAATGAAGTTGATGTCTCTACATGTAAGAAATTACCTCCTCCACCAACTTGTCCTCCAGAAGATTCATACTACCTTAAGTGTGATGATGGTGCTAGTGGCTCATATTTCGGCGAGCCAGGAAAGAATGTTTGTTGGACTATGTCAGGAGATAAATGGTCATGTAAACCAAAGGGTAAAGATGGATGTTCATACTCTGAACTTGATATCTCCACTTGCAAGATTAAGCCACCAACTCCACCAGAATGTCCAAAACCTGAAGAAACCAAACTTGCTTGTACCTCTAACCCAGCTAGTAACTCTACTTTCTACAACCCAGGAAAGAATGTATGTTGGTCATCAAACAAAGATAACTCATACAATTGTCAACCAGCTGGAGCTGATGGTAAATGCTTAAAGAATGAAGTTGATGTGTCTACATGTAAGAAATTACCTCCTCCACCAACTTGTCCTCCAGAAGATTCATACTACCTTAAGTGTGATGATGGTGCTAGTGGCTCATATTTCGGCGAGCCAGGAAAGAATGTTTGTTGGACTGAAAACAAAGGAAAATGGTCATGTAAACCAAAGGGTAAAGATGGATGTTCATACTCTGAACTTGATGTCTCCACTTGCAAGATTAAGCCACCAACTCCACCAGAATGTCCAAAACCTGAAGAAACTAAGTTGAAGTGTACTTCTAACCCAGCTAGTGATTCTACTTTCTACAACCCAGGAAAGAATGTATGTTGGTCATCAAACAAAGATAGCTCATACAACTGTCAACCAGCTGGAGCTGATGGTAAATGCTTAAAGAATGAAGTTGATGTCTCTACATGTAAGAAATTACCTCCTCCACCAACTTGTCCATCAGCTGACTCATACTATCTTAAGTGTGATGATGGTGCTAAGGGTTCTTACTTTGGTGAACCAGGAAACAATGTTTGTTGGACTATGTCAGGAGATAAATGGTCATGTAAACCAAAGGGTAAAGATGGATGTTCATACTCTGAACTTGATGTTACTACCTGTAAAGTTACTCCACCAACTCCACCAGCATGTCCAAAACCTGAAGAAACTAAGTTGAAGTGTACTTCTACCCCAGCTAGTGATTCTACTTTCTACAATCCAGGAAAGAATGTATGTTGGTCATCAAACAAAGATAACTCATACAACTGTCAACCAGCTGGAGCTGATGGTAAATGCTTAAAGAATGAAGTTGATGTCTCTACATGTAAGAAATTTCCTCCTCCACCAACTTGTCCATCAGCTGACTCATACTATCTTAAGTGTGATGATGGTGCTAAGGGTTCTTACTTTGGTGAACCAGGAAACAATGTTTGTTGGACTATGTCAGGAGATAAATGGTCATGTAAACCAAAGGGTAAAGATGGATGTTCATACTCTGAACTTGATGTTACTACCTGTAAAGTTACTCCACCAACTCCACCAGCATGTCCAAAACCTGAAGAAACTAAGTTGAAGTGTACTTCTACCCCAGCTAGTGATTCTACTTTCTACAATCCAGGAAAGAATGTATGTTGGTCATCAAACAAAGATAGCTCATACAATTGTCAACCAGCTGGAGCTGATGGTAAATGCTTAAAGAATGAAGTTGATGTCTCTACATGTAAGAAATTACCTCCTCCACCAACCTGTCCACCAGAAACTTCTTATTACTTAGAGTGTGATGCTGGAGCCGGTAATATTGGTTATGCTGGAAAACCAGGAGATAATGTATGTTGGATCCTTAACGGTGATAAATGGTCATGTAAACCAAAAGGTAAAGATGGATGCTCATACTCTGAAATGGATATCACTAAATGCCCATTCAACACTCCAAAACCACCTGCATGTCCACCAATGGATAATGGTGATCTTAAATGCACCACTAAATCTGGTTCTACTAGTACCTTTGATAACTTTAGTCCAAACACTTGTTGGTCACTTAACAAGGATAATACTTGGGCCTGTCAACCATACGGCAAAGATGGATCTTGTCGCCTTGATGAAGTTGATGTCTCTAAATGTGAGCATAACAAATGTGTCCCAATCGATGCTAAATGTAGTACCTATGGAGGTTCCATTGGTATCACTGATCCAAATGCACCAGCATGCTGGATTAAAGGAAAATTAGGTGTATATAAATGTGTTGATAAGAACTATAGTGGAAAATGTAATACCGGTTATACTGATATCACTGAATGCTATCCACGATGCCCACCATCTACTGCTACTTCTAATACCAGTGGTAAATCCGTTTCTGTTCAAGCTCCAGATGCTAAATTCCCTTGTTGGACTGCTGAACCTAAAGGTCAAGATATGACTTTTAAGAGTGCTGGTTATAATTCTAAGGGCAAATGTCCACTCTATTACGCTGATGTAACCAAGTGTAACTACACTTATGATGTCGATGATGCTGACTTTTAAATAGCTTCCACAAATAAATTATAGATTAAATCTTAAATTGCTTTTATTATTTCATAAATTTGGATAAATTTTATTTTTCAGAATTATTAAGTATTTTTGTAGAGATTGATATTTCAAGGTCAAGTTAAAGAAAAAGGCTTCTTTAGTTCCTAAATTTAGGCAGTAAATAAGTTTAATTTGAATTTTGACTGTTATTTTAAAGCTGTAATATTTTAGGCTAATGAAACCAAAAAATTAGGCAAGAAAATTTAGCTTCACAATATGACTATTTGATAAAAGTACATCTTAAAAATAATTCTACTGTTTTAAACTAATTTACATGAAAAAATGAGTAAGTTTTTATTGCTAACTTTTATAATATTGAAGCATAAATACAAATAAATCTACACATTTTTTAATTTTTTTTTTTTTATATAAATGAATGTTTTTTATATTGTAAATATTAGCTTACGTTTAAAGAACTTAAAATTAATGTTAGCTTTAAAACTTGATACCAATTTATTTATTTAATAATCTATAGAATTTTTTTCATTAAATTACTTGATATTTTTAAAAATCTATATTACAGAAATAAACAAAAAACGAAATTGAAAATCAACATTTTCCAATTTAAACCAAATTTTTAAACTTATCAACATACATTTTTTACTAAATTTAGAATAAATTTAGAACATTTTGAATAAAATAAGTCGAGTATCATATTTGAGCTTATTGTAGCAAAGTAACAAATTTTAGCAACACTTATTTTTGAACCTTATACTGTTAAATGCCAAAAATTCGGCTTTTTAACTACTAAAATGCCTACATATACAAAAACATACTCTCTCATTTGATTTAACTTCTATTTACTTAGTTATAGGGCTAATAATTATTGATTCTTATTGAAAATAATCATTGATTAAATTATTAAAAGTTGTGTTCAATACTTGATTAAAAATTGAAGAAATTTAAAGAACATCTCCCATAATTAAGCGAAGTACTAATCAAATTGATTCGCTCAAGAAAATAGATATTGAAAATTTTGTCAATATTAAGTGAATGATTGGATCTATAAAATGAGTTGAGATGAAAATTAACAAATCAAAATGAAAAGTTAAGTTTGAATTCAAGTAAATAAAAAATACAACTTTTAGTCTCAATATCAACGTAATAATTCTCAATTAAAGAACACGAATTGAGTTTATGGATTCCAATTATAATTACAGTCAAGGTTTGTATGGCGGGTATGATATGATGAATATGAATCAAACTCCAACAATGAATCCAAATTTAAATCAAAATCAAAATCAAAATCAAAATCAAAATATTAACATATTAAATTATCCCACGGACTTTAATAACGAAAATTATACCAATGGTCCCAATTCAATGTATCAAAATGACAACTTACTAAATCAAAATAATCAATTTGATAACCAAGATACCACTTGGAATATAAATATTCAAAATAGAGACCAAAATTTAAATATGATGAATATGAATAGTAGTAATATTTTAAATGAAGACCAAATGCTACCAGAAGGTGATAAGGATAAGTTCAATAATAACTTGAATCTGAATTCACAAAATTTTAACTTTAACAATCCAGCAAATTTAAATAAAGGTATTTTTTTTTGCCAACTTTTTAAAATAATGTATTAATAATTCATCTTTAATTAGATGCTTCATTTAATATCAATGACTTGCAGCAAGGATATAATTCACTAAACTATCAATATAATGGCGTAGGTATAGATAACATGAATAATTTTCAAAATATTGAAATGGGGAATTTTAATAATGAATATACACAAAATCAAGAAAAGATGAAGTTAAATGATAGTGCTAATAGTTCATTTACAGATCAAAATAGCACTCAACAAAATTACATTAATAATTATCAATCAAATAATTCCATTAAAGTCAATGATAATATTAACAACAATGAGTATGATCAATCAATGAATCAATTTAATAAATCTCAAAGAAATAATTTAGAATTTCAAGGTTTGTCCAATTTAAATTCTCCAAATAAAATAAGAACATTTAATAACCCTAATTTGGAAAACCTTTATCAGGCTAAGTTATCGAATGCTCTTACTCCAAATATTCGTCCATTAGACAACAATTTAACTTCATTTAACCCCAATTTTGCCCAACAACAACAAGCTCAACAACAACAAGTTCAACAACAACAAGCTCAACAACAACAAGTTCAACAACAACAAGTTCAACAACAAGCTCAAGTTGCTATGATGAATAACAACAATTTCAATCGAATGCAATACATAAAACAAGATTATTATAACAATATTAATAACAATATGAGAAATTATCCTTATCCACAACCAAAATTAATGAATAACACAATGGGAATGAATCCTAATTTAATAGAGAATAATCGAGATAGTAATGAGAAGGGATACAATCAAGAGATACTTCAATACCAAAAATCACGTACTAATTCATTAAACAATTCTAATGTTTCTACTCCACGCCCACCAATGTCATTGAATCTCAATAATACCTTTCAAGGCTATTTACCTAAAAGTAGCTCGAATTTAACACCCAAATTATCAATGGAGATTAAAAATGAAAATAAAGTTCAAACTAAAGATACACAAAATATATTACCTACTAAACCAGACGGAGGTTACGATATTGAATTAATACGATCCCAATGTATCAATGATAAAGGCCAATTTTATACTTATATTAAAGCATTAACAGGATATGATAATGAAAAGAAAATCTCAGTATTTGGAGAAGATTTAGATTTACATAAACTATGGATTACAATAATATCATTAAAAGGAATCCATGTTGTTGGACGAAGTCGATTATGGTCCAATGTTCATAATTCCTTAGAATTTAATATTGAGCCTAAAAAAGTAAGTTCCAAAATTAAGCCCATTTATATGAAATATTTGTTCAAATTAGAACAAATTGCTTATCCAGATTTTAGTATTATTAAACAAGAAGGTAATTCATTGTTTTCATTTTTTAATTCACTTTTTAATATTTATATAGGGCCGGTTAAACCCAACCTTAATAATCAAAATGAACAACAACAACAACAACAACAGGTAAAATTATAGTTAGTGTTTAAGATAATGCAAACTAATATTATTTTATTAGAACTCAAATACATTTAATAATATACCAAATATGCCCAATATGTTAAATCAAAATAATTCGGATAAAATACCACAGTTAAATAAATCTATCTTTAGACCGCCAATCACAATGGATAATAATAATAATAATAATAATAATAATAATAATAATAATAATAATAATAATAATAATAATAATAATAATAATAATATGAAATTTAATTATAATAATAAATTAAGTCAACTGTTAACCAATGATGATAAAATGATATCAATGCAAAATGAACAATTAAGAAAAAATTCAATTCAAAATGAACAAATTCGGAAGAACTCAATGCAAAATTTGAATTTAAATTTAGATAATAATAAACATAATGTTAATAATTTATTAAACCCAAAAACACCACTATATAATCCAATCAATTCAAATCTATTAAATACAACGAATAATCAAGGAAATAATAATAATAATAATAATAATAATAATAATAATAATATGTTGAATAATTTACAAATTAAAGATTCAAAAACAGTTAATAATAATAATAATCTTAAAGAAGAACGAATTGTACCATATGATTATGTACCATTTATTAGAAAATTAGAAACATATGGTGGTATTAATTTAAATTTATTTAGTTATAATAAAAATAAAGAGGATATATTTAATATTGGTTCCGGTCAAATTATTAAAATCCATCAAATTACTATGAGTTTACAAAGTAATCAACAAATTGAAATTAATAATTCAATTAATACATTAATTTATTTATCTCAAGAAGTAGAATTATCTTTATTAAATTGTCAACGATTATTACATGTATTATATTGTTTATTAAAAGAAGATTATAATTATTTAAACAATCAATATAATAATAATAATAATAATAATATAAAATCAATAAATTATTTCCAATTACTAAACAATTTATCTAATGATTTGTTAGATTTAAAAATAGGATTAAACGAAGATATTAAACTAAGAGTTAATCGATCCTTAGGAATTCTATTAATATTAAGGAATTTATCATTTATACCAATTAATCAAAGTTATTTAGCTAATTCTATCGAAGTATTACAATTAATCTTATTGTATAATCAATTACCAAAAATAGAATTGGAATATAATTTAGAATTAAAAAAACATAGTATTACATTATTTTCTAATATAATGGAATTTTTTAAAATCGAATTCAATATATCTAGTTCAACCATAATAATGATATTACAATTAATGATGGAATTTTTACCTATGGACAATAATACTGATAATGATAATAATAATAATTCATTATATCCATCTTTAGCATTAGAATGTTTTGTTAAATTATCTACTTGGGATCAACATCGTATGATATTAAATCAAGAACAATATCATTATTATATGTTACAATATTTACAATCTATTAATAATTCCATACAAAAAATAATATTATATCAAAATGAAAATTATACGAACATGAATTATTTTGATGAAGAAAGATTAACCTTTTTACAATATTTATTAATGGCATTAAATAATGTTTTAATTTTATTACCATTTAATAATGAGCAAAAAATAGAATTCAAAGTGAAACAAGTATTATTTAATTTATTATTATTAATTCAATGCTTATTAAGATTAAGTAATCAACAACAATATATTGAGTTAGGTTTAAATGATATACTTAATAAAATGATATTAAGAGCATTAAATTCCATTTATCAAGTATATTTAAAATATCCTACTTTTTCTTGGATAATTAATATTAATTTGAAACTTACTGAGTTACTTGAAATTCCCAATTTACATCCAGAGATTATGTCCAATGTTTTACAGATATTAAAAGTATAAATTCAATATACAATATAACAGCTTATTTAAGTAGCCTATCTTTTATTCAGAGATTTTGTCCTTCATTTTATAAATTTTTAAAAGTATAAACTCATAGCTTATAAATGTTCTTTTTTATATAAAAATATATTACTATTTTTTTAAACAAAATAAAAAAATAAAAGAATATCACTATTTTTTCATATATATGTTATAATTTTATTATTAATATTAGATTAAGAAATGATAGTATATCAAAATGAAATATTTAAAAAAAGCTAAAAACCGAAGTCAATTTGTTATTTAAAATTATTTTTTAGTTGTTGTTGTATTATTATTATTATTATTATTATTATTATTATTATTATTATTATCACTGTTATTATTATTATTCATTTGCATCTTATTAATAAATTGAGGTAACTGGGAGCTCAGATCAATTTTAGGTAAATTAGTACCAACAATCAGTTTATTTCCTTTTACTTCCACTTCTTTTTTTTCTTCTTCAATTACCTTGTTTTCAATTTCAGAACCTTCTTTTTCTTTTAATAAATTTTTATAATAGATACCTTGTGGATATAATTGATTTAAATCAGAATTTAATACTTTTAAATACTCTTGTTCACCATTCGAGGTTAAATAAATGGGTGTAGCTACATATATCGTTTTAGTAGCTAATTGAGACGGATTAGAAGTGGAAAGATAGGAGTAATGAATTGTTGGGGTAGGTAAAGCAAGTGAGGGTTCTAAAGATGATATGGAGTTTGAATAACTAATGATAGTAGAAGATAAAGAAAACGAAGTTTCTAAGCTGGATATTGGGGTAATGAAATTAGGTAATAATTGAGCCGAAACGGAGTTGAGAAATAATGAAAGAAATAGCATATTTTTAGATAATAAGTCTAAATTAATTAATTAATTAATTATAGAGAAACTGGAGTGTAAAATTTAATCTCTTTTTTAATATTGATCTTTGTTTATATACTCTTTGATTATGTAGAATTTTCGACTAGTTTTATTACATATCTCTAGAGTTTAGAATTTAAACTCTCTCTTTTATGATTTTTAAAAGGTTGATCATACTTCATTTTTAGTAATATAAAATTTTCTTAGAATTTGATTTTTTTAAGTTTGTTCAACAGTAAAATCTTATTAAAATAGATGGGCGTTTTATTTAGAATAATGGATTAAACTTTAAATTGCCACTAAAACACGATTTTAAATTGTTAAAAAATTTAAATTTTTTTAAACTGTTAAGAGTTTGAGACGTAGATTATGATTTCTTCAAATTAATGATTTTAGGACTTTAGTTTTAATATCATTTATTAGTAAATTGAGTTTTTTTTAAAATATTAATATAAAATATATTATAAGTTCAACTAATTTATAAATTATTAAATCCTTAGTACTTTGAATGTTAGAATTTAAATTCTTCAAAAATTCTTGAATAATGAGGTCATTACCACCTTCAAAAAATTCTTCAACAAACAGGATCGAATTTACAAGAATAAAAAAAAGCATCGAAATTAATTCAATTTTATTTTTCAATAAAAAGAAAAATACAAACTACGCAATATATTCATAGAAAGAAACCAAGGATTATTCAATATGGAAAGCAATCCATCTATAGTTACGACTACATCCGAAAGCTGGATTGATAAACTTAAAAATCAAGACTGGAAGTTTTATGCTGGTATAGTGACCACCGTAGCATTGGCTGGTTTAGGTGTATCTGCTTTATATTATTCAACGAGACCACCAAGTGATAAAAAAAATAAAATAAAAGGGAAAAAGAAGGATAAGTTAGGTAAATACATTAAATTTTTGATTATTTAAAGTAAAAAAAAATTAAATCACTATTTCAGATACAGTGTATGAACCTTTATTAGAAGAAGTCATCCCAACTCCAACTTTAAAAGAAGGTAATTTAGAAGAGTTTAAGTTGGCTTATACAATGAAATCCGATGAAATTAATAGCCTAAGCTTACAAGTAAGATAAATAGATAAATGCCAAACGTTAACATATTAACTGTTACAATAGCAAAAAGAGAGTTATTCTCAAGTCTTAAAAGAAGGAGGAAATAATTTATTTCGAGAAAAAAAAATCAAGTCAGCAATTTCCACCTATACTAAAGCATTAGAATTTGCCTTAAATCCCATATTTTATGCCAATAGAGCAGCTTGTCATGCCAATTTGGATAATCATCAACAAACTATTGAAGATTGTAGTAATGCTGTTAAATTAGATAATAAATATATCAAAGCTTATGCAAGAAGAGCTCATGCTTTTGAAGCTTTAGAACATACTAGAGAAGCTTTGGATGGTAAATTTGATTATTTTTTTTAATATCAAAAAAAGGGATATTAAAATTTCTTTTTTTTAGATTATGTTACGGTATATGTACTCTCTAAAGCTACTAATTTACAAGCCAAAGAAAGCGCTAGTAAAGCTATTGACCTTATTGCTGAAAGAGAAGCAGAATTGTTATATAAAGTAAGCTAAATTATAAAATAGATAGGATATTAGTAATAATAGTTAAATAGGACAAAACACCAGGAGTACCATCTACTTCATTGATTATTTCATTTTTTAATGCATTTGGAATGGGTAAGTTTAGACTTAATTCTAATATAACAATATTAATATAATAATATTAATTAGATGCTCAAGAAAGTATTGAAGTTAAAGAAAAGGCAGACGAAATTTATCTATCAGCTATTAATAATTTAAAAAATAGAAACTATGAATCAGCATATGAACAATTACAACAATACATAACTAGTGGAACTACCTATAAAAATGAAGCTATTGTTTATCGATCCGCTTATTACTTTTTAATGCAAATGTATGATGAAGCAATCAATGACATCGATAATGTTTTGTTAAATGATCCTAAGAATATAAGATGTTATATATTAAAATCATATCTAGTATTAGAAAGAGGTCATTATGATGAAGCAATAAAATTAATATTAGAAGCCAAAGAAATAGAACCAAGAAACAAAAATGTAATTTATCAATTAGCCCAATTATTATTTGCTTCTGGGGATTGTGATGGAAGTGTTGAATTATATAAATTAGCTTTGGAAATTGACCCTAATTATTTATTGGCATATATTCAGTTAGGAGTAGCTTATTTTAAAGCTGGTCAACAAGAAGAAAGTCGAAAAATTTACGATCAATTAATTTTAACGCATAAAAACTCAGCTGAAGCTCATAATTATTATGCAGAAATGTTACTGACTTTAGGAGATTTCGATAAAGTTAATGAAGAATTGAATAAATCTATTGAATTGGATGATAAATACCCTTTGCCCCTCATTAATAAAGCAATTATTCATATTGATCACGGTCAATATCAAGAAGCTAATCATTTCCTTTTAAAAGCAGTAGAATGTAAGTTAATTTTATAAATCAGTTTTTATATTTATTAAAATTAATACAATATTTTATTGACTTATTGTTTAGTGGACCCAAGATCAGATTTAGTCCAAGCTAGCTTAGCACAAACATATGCTTATTTATATCAAACTAGAGAAGCAGCTGAAACTTATCAAGCTTGTATTGAACATGCACGAAGTCAATATGAAGCTAAACTGTTTATTTGTTATAAAGAGGTAATTTTAATTTCAATACTATTATAAGTTAATCTAATCAATCCTTTTATATATAGTCTTGTTTAGCTTTATTAAGATTTATCGAAAATCATCCAGATTTAACAGAATATATTAAGGAATTATTTTTAAACAATTTTAGTAAAGAATCCAAGTATATTTAGTTTTTATAAAGTCAAGGTTCTAATAAAAATTTATTAAAATAATCAAATTTAGTTTTAAAGTTTTATTTAATTGGTTAAATTTTGTTTTTAAAATGACATTGAGTTTTTTACTTTTGTCTTTTGTTTTGCATTATTTAATATGAAAATTGGTAGATTGAATTTAAAAAACAAAAAGTTAATATTTAATTTAATAATAAATTATAGCATGTTTACAATATGATATTCAATTTAAAGAAATTGAATTAAATTGTAAAAAAGTAGAATCTATGATACAAGAGTAATTAATTTATAACACAATAATAGTAATAAAATGTAAAATATAAATTAATAAATATTTAGTTTAATTGAGTTACCAGATATTCTTATTTTACCTGAAATGAGTTTAACTGGTAAATTATTTTATTTCATTATTTTATATTATATATTAATCTTTTGTTGAAGGTTATATGTTTGAAAATCAAGATGATATCAAAGCATATGTTGATTTATATGATCCAATAAAACTTTTATGGAAAGGAAAGAATGTGAGTTGGGGAATTAAATTAAGTATTATTTTATATTTAAAAATAGCTATTACCCTTCTTATTAATAATCAACTTTTTATTATTTATAGCAAAACAGTATAACATTACGCTAATTTTAAGTTTCCCAGAAAAAAATATATCTACAGAAAATTATTATAATAGCTGTGTTGTAATTGATCCTAATGGAATGATATTACATCATTATCAAAAACATTTCTTATATTTAATTGATGAACGATGGGCTATGAGTGGACCTTCATTTTCTACTTTTTGTTATCAACAAAAGAAGCTGGGGATTGGCATTTGTATGGATTTAAATAATTCTAATGAATTAGATTCTTTTATGAAATTTGAATTTGCTACTTATCATCATCAAATGAAAACTGAAATTATTATTATTACAATGAACTGGATATTATCTGATAAGTTATTTTATTTCAATCTATTCTATTGGCTGTTTCGATTATCTCCATTATTAAAGGAACTAGAGAAAGAAATTATTATTATTGGATGTAATAGAATAGGGACTGAAAAAGACATTACATTTACAGGTAAATTTAAAACTAAATTTATTTGAATTATTAGGTTAACTTAATGATTATTTTATAGGCACTTCATTTGCTATAAAATTTAGTAAACAATTACAACAGTCATCTGAAAATTGTATATCGCTATTAAAATTTATAAAACAACATATTAATTTAGAAGAATTAACTGAAAATCAATTAACTTATTTAAATAATTTATTAGATTACATACTACCATATATAAATCATATTTATATTTTAAATTATCTAAATAATAATGAAGAAGATACGCTACTTATGACTATTTAATAACAATTATTATAACTTAAGCCATAAACTTAAAATTAATACAAGTAAAATTAAAATTAACCCATCTAACATTCTATTTGAAAAAAGGGTTATATTTGGATTCAGATTGTTATTTAATTGATTCGTTGAAGAAGAACTCATCTTTTTATTATTGTTTATATCGTTCACCATGCTTTCGTCTTCTTTTATATCTTCTTTTATCTCTAATAAATCTTCTGATTGGCTGTAATTTATAGTGTTATTATTCATTATATTATCATCACCCTTATCTATAGTATATTGTATAACATTACTTACATCTATTCCAATGTTATTACTACCCTCTTCGATACTCGTGTTGAGTTCTATCATATTATTATTATTATTGTTCCCTTGTATCTCGCTACTATTCTCGTCTTTATCCTTTTTATCACTTTCATACGTCAACGTAATAGAATTTAAAAATTCTCTATCTGTATTTGAAAGATTTTTATTCAAGCTTTCATTACTATCATCTTTAATAATAATTTTGCTCATCTTTTCGTTACAAATATCACATTTCCAAGTTAAAGAACTATTTAGATAAAATATTTTTGATTAGCTCAAATATTACTAAAATTGAAAAATAGGAATATTACTTTTTTGCTAAATTTTTGCGTGCTTCAACGGATGTAGTTAGTGCACCCACTCCTTCTAAGGGTATGGGGAAGAGGCTTATAACACCTAATAATAGGGTAGAGACTAAGGAGAATTGTTTAATTGAAATGAGTTAAACTGACATCTAGAGAATGAACTTACTACTCCAAGCAGGTTGCCAAGATTCTGGATGATAACCGGTTATATTTAAACAAATTTTAGTTCTCAATTCAAACCTTCCATTTGGCTAATACAGAAAATAGCATTATTACCATTCTATAATAACTTATTATAATATTACCGTTAAAAACATCAAATGAGGAGGTTTGAATGGATATTCATTAGGTAATATTATACGTCCATGATATCTGTTTGTTAATTAATTGATATGAAATAGATTAAAATCTTTGTACTATTATATGATAATTTAAACTAGCTTACCTCCCCCCTTCATATTCAGTATTATTTGGTCCAAAGATTGTGAAATGCCAATCAAATATATTCTCTTCTAATGGTTTAGCAATAAAATAACTACTTGGATTTTTCATAATATCTTTATATTCTTTCATGATTCTTTTAACAGCTTGAATATTATTTATTAATACTTTTAACCAAAATGAAATTTTTATAATATTAGTTTTACCTGGACTCTTTTTATTGTACTCCATTTTGATTTAATGATAGTAATATTGATCTTCGGTTTAATTTGTTTAAAGTAAATAAAGTATAAAATTGATTTATCTTCATTAAACAATGCTTTCTTTATATCCCTTTTTTTGCAGTCACAAATATCTAATTCACCCAATAATTAATTGAAACAGTAACAAATCAATGCAATAAAATTTTAAAGCTGCTACAATTCCATTGTGTAACCTAGCCAACTGTTCATTTAAGATTAAATTTTTGTCAAAGCTAGACTAAAATAAAGACTATGCGCACCAAAAAACTGAATAAACAAATAATTGACTCTCAAAATCACTGCAAACTAAGTCATAATAGAGCTACCACAGCCGTATAAAATAAAAAAATTATAAATATTTACATGTAAATAAATAACTAGAGAAAACAAAGAAAATGAAAGTAAATCAACCTTTGAGATAAAACAAGTATAAAAAACCTCCTACAAATACTTCAAATTCAAACTCAAATTCAACTTATTATTATAAAAACATCTATGATTTTTGTATAACCTCCAAGTAGATCCTAATACAGCTTTATTCTTCTCACTTAATAGGATCTAAATATTCTCTTTCAAAGGGTAACAAACATCAAGATTATTCATAAAATTATCAAACAAACAGAATAAAAAAATGTCTTTATAAACTTAGATTAATTAGTCTTTCGTTTTTATTTTTACTTTTACTCTACTCATTACGAATATATCCACCATCCTTAATCCAACATCCTTAATCCAACATCCTTAATCCAACATCCTTAATCCAACATCCTTAATCCAACATCCTTAATCCAACTCAAATCATTTGGAAATTATAAACGCTAAAAACTAAAGCCCAAATCCTTTTTAATCACAATGAAATTTGATTTTACGAAACTATCCAGAGTATATTAATAGTACAACACAATTGTTTCTACAATTCTTTTAGCTGTTCAGTTAAAATAAATATATTATTGATATTAGACGATATAGATTCTTTATTTATTCCTCTAATAGTAATTTCTGGTTTTTCTCTATAATATTAAGGACTATCAACATATGGGAGTGTTTTTTTTGACTTCATTATTTTTTCCATTTTTTAAGCGCTATTTAAGCGGAAAATTTGTTAGTAAAATTCTTAAACATAAATACATCCCCATGTTATAATTGATTCAATATCATTCTCTAATTGATTATAGGAAGCTATGATTTTGTTTTGTTTTTCAAATTTAAATTTTTTAACGAAACGAAACTCGCATGGTGACATTGTCATAACTGTTTGAACAGATCTCTATTAACCAATAGTTTTGATTTTATACCTTTGGTTTTATAGTCACTCAGTAGCAACTCAGTGAATAAAGTATTGAGAAGTAAGAACTAATTTAGTACAAACATGAATTAAAAAATTCTTAGTAAGAAATTGCTCAATTTTTAAGCTTAAATGTAATTAGAAACATTAACTTTATAATGTTATTTAAGTATTTCAAATCATTCTATTTAATATAATATAGCTTTTTAATCAATCTAGTATTTAATCATAGGTATCATTTTCATCTTTAATATTTTTTAAGTTTTTGTAAAAGCATTTGTTTTAGTAATTTATATTGAAAAACTATCATAATTCATAATGAATATAAAAATAAAAAGACCAGAAATTCAAAGTTTCAATTTTATTCTATTCTAAAAAACCAGTCTTAAGGTTTAGCAACAATATAATAAGTAGTACCAAAATGGAATCTACTTACTGATTGAACATCCAACTTTGCCGCTTCACAAAGTTTTAAAATATCTCGATTCCACCAACAACCCCATTTGTTAGCATGGTCCTCCGCATGTTGATTCAATAATTTATTTAAAAACTCTAATTTACCAACCCCATGTTGTAATAAAATGATTTTACCCCCATCTTTGTTACAAACTCTTTTCATTTCTTTAATGGCTTTAATAGGATCTTTATAACTACATAATCCAAACGTATCAATTACCGTATCAAACTCATTCTCCTTAAATTCTTTCAAATGTTCACTATCTCCTCGATAAAACCTTATCCTTTTTCCTAATTTAATATATTCTTTAACTAAACTTTTAGTATAAGGATTGTTTTCACTTTGTTGTAACATTGAACCACTTTTATCTAACAAAGTTAAACTTGAAATTTCATTTTTTAGACCTATTGTATCATGATAATATTTCATATTTCTACCTGTACCTACAGATAATTCAAGTACATTACCAGAAGCATTGGTTTTGATAACATAACGACGTAATAAATATAATCCCATAACAAACTCGTCCCATTTGGTTTTCGAATCATAATCATTAGCTATACTATCATATGTTTTCGTCTTATCGGTTTGCTGTTCTAATAAATCGATAATTGTCTTGGGGTTTGGGACATCAGTAGTTGACTTGATTGTTTCTGTGGACTTGGAGGTAGATTGATTGTAAAATAAATGCAAAGAGATGAAATAGATACTTATTGTACCTAATGCTAATGGTATAGCTATCGTTGATTTTTTTGCTGTTGGAGGTTGAGTTGTATAATTTAATTTCGTTAGTATTGTACATGGTTTAACATGTCGTATATATGTTTTGATGTGATTGAATATCATAGCTAATTTTTTTAAAATTTAAAAACGTAAAGTTGATAATGATGAATTTTCGATTTACAAATTAAAAAAATAATTTGAAATTTCTGTCAACTTTTGTTCTTTAGTAAATTTAATATGAAATGAATTCAGAGAATGGGAGTAAATGAAGGTGTTAAATTAACTAGAAAAGAGTATAGGCGATTAAAAAAATATGATAAAAGGAAAAAAAAACGCCAAGATAAAGCCATTCAGTTATTAAGAGAGAAGACAGCAAATGATAAAGCGGGAAATGCCAAGGATAACGAAGTAAATAGACAAGAAGGTAATTTTATAACTAGTTAATTAATAATAATTAACGTAACATTAGAAATAGACAGGTAATAAAAAACAATTCAAATAAAATATTAAAAATAATGACAAATCATTTAGTACTTATTTTTTAACCCATAAAGAATGGAAAATTAGAGATACTGAAAGAAAGGAGATAGAAGCTAGAATCGAATCTAAACAACAGAATTTAAAAAATAAACTATCAAAGTTATTAGGGAAGGAAACAACTATTAATGACAAAAACCATACCCTAAAGAAACACAAAAGTAATAATAATAAAGATCAAGAAGATAATAACAAACTTGACAAACTTAACAAACAAATAATTGAGCTGGAAACTCATAATAAAGGGTTGATGGTAACTTTTTAAAATATATAATTAATAAAGTAATGATAGAATAAATAGAATAATAAAAAACAATCAGAACAACAAAGCTGTATAACGTATAATAAATTAGGAATCTGTATTTTAGGTCCAAATTGTTATTATTTACATACTACAATTACTGAAGGTCATGTTATTATTATACCAAACTGGTTTCAATTTGATTATTTTAATAAGTCAAAAAAAGAAATGGTAATTATATTTAATTTTAATTACATCCAAGTATATTAATTTAAGCTTTATTGAAAATTTAATATTAGAAGGAAAGGAATTTTAATACAATCAAAGAAGCTAACATATTTTTCAAATTGAATCTGAAATGGTTGGGAAGGTTAGGAGCAATTAAGAATTTGAAAGTAAGATTTACTTGAAACCTACCTAATGTTTATTAACTTAATATGATAATAGATTTCTTATCATCCCAAGCTTGAATTTTCGGGCCATGTATACATAGAATATGCTACTATAACGGATGCCAAATATAGTCTAAATGAACTTAAATTTAAAAAATCAGATAATTTTCAGTTTTTACCTAGATTTTTATCGATTAGAAGTTTAAATCTAGTACTATGTGGTAATTTTTATATAATGTATTGTGTTTTCATATATAAACTATAACATTTTATCTTAGAACATCAGTTGAAATATAATCAATGTCAATTAATTAATAATTGTAATCAATTACACTGGTTAAATGAATTATAAGTTAAATTCTTAGCTGAGTATGTTTTCAAAGTATTGAAGACAATTGAAGGTCCCATTAGACAACTATAGTTAGTAATTAATACTGTGTTCTTATAAATAAAAAAGAACGTTTATCTATTTTATAAGTATTTAACAATTTTGTGACATAACTTTGATTTGGTTAGCTAGTAAACTAAATAACACTAGAACATTCAACTGTAGTGGTAAAATTTTAATAATAGTAATTATTCAGTACTACTACTCTTTAAAAATTAAATAAAGTCATCCTCAGATTTTGATTCATTACTGAATAAACTTCATAAATAAAATTTGGTTTCTTAAATCATTACAAATTTATAATTGTCTGTTGATTTACTAATTTCTTCTTGTTTTAAACTATATTTCAAATTTTCTCTTGATATTGCTCCTTTTTAAAATTATCTACCTTCTTTCACTAATGTTGACTCTAAGTTAGTCAGTATTATTATTTAATCGTATATTTAATCACTATATGGGGACGTCTAAATTAGTTTCATTTAGCTAGCTAATAAAATAAAATAAATAATGATATTAGATTTTTAATATGATTATATTATTTTTATATTAAAACTACTTAATATTCCTATTTTTTTAAAATTAATTAAAATTTAAATCATTATTAAATAGACCAAGTAAACTATTTTAATTAAATGATTTTTTTTGACTTTACTTTTTCCATCTTTTAAGTGCTATTTAAGCGGAGAAATAATGAAATTAAAAAAAACATGCCCATATTATAACTTACGATATGGGGCTGTTTTTTTTAGTTTCATTATTTTTCCATTTTTTAAGCGCTATTTATGTGGAAAAATTGTCAGTAAAATTCTTAAATACAAAAATACACCCCCATATACTAAAAATCCCTTTACAAATTTTTTTAATACCAAACTTTAATATTACATTATTAAATAATAATTTTTGTTTTAAATTTTAGCAAAAAAAATGAAATAACTAATAGTAAAACAATATTGATTCTTTTATTATACTAATCTTATTTTCAACCTTATTTTTTTATTTAATAACATTTTTTGAATTTCTACTTTAGCTTTTCTACCTTAATAAATTAACTTTTTACTGATTTTTCAACTTTTTATCTACATTTTTTATTATAATACATAATCTTTTAGAACTTTTTTTATCAACTTTGAGCACTTTTTAATTTCCTTAAAACTTTATAGGTCTTTTAAGAGCATAAGTTTTTGCTTTTTTCCTTTTATTTAAAACATCACTTACAATATAATTAATATCAATTACTTAATGGTTGTAGTCAGCTACATTGGCCAAATGAAATTTAAATTAAGTTTTTAATTCTCAATTTCAAATTCATAGCCTGCATATGTCTTTAAAGTATTGAAATCAATTAAAGGGGCTACTGGGTGACTAAACTCATAATCAATATTGTTGTTTTTGAATAAAATAAATAAAACAACTCACCCTTTTTGTAAACATTTAATAATTTTATGGTGTGCTTCGATTTGATTAGCTAACAAACTAAAAAATCATGTGTTAAATCCATATTGTAATCCCATTATCTTAATAACAAAAGTTACCTAGTATTGCTATTCTTTAAAAATTTAATAAATGACAGGTCAAACTTTAATTCATTGTTAAATAAACTCGGTAAATAACCTTTAGTTTCTTGAGATATCATGGATTTATAATATTCTATCAGCTTGTTGGTTTCATCTTGTTTTAAATTGTATTTTAAATTTTGACATATTAAATATCTATTATCATTATATTATGTCACTATTGTTATTATTATCAAACTTACTTTTCAGCCAAAATAGGATTAACGGTAGGTGGTTGAATTAAATAGACTTTATCAAATAACAAATAATTTAAGTATAAAATATCATGAGTAAATTTTGATAAAGTATTTGCTAACTTTAAAACATAAATGCCTCCTTCAACTAAAGTTAAACTCATAATTATTTGTCGTAACAATACTCCTTTTTGATACTCCTTATCTCCTTCTAATAATGTTGGCTACAAACAAGTTAGTATTTGAATATTTGTTTATACTTATTATTATTTGTTTACCATATCACAAAATATAAGATTAATCTTATTTTTCTCAAATTGATGTTGATTCATAGTTAATAAGTCATTTTTGAACGAATCAAAATCTATATAAAAATAGTTATTAACATAATCAATATAAAAATATTGTTGTAAAGTACCATTTTCATTGATATAATTTAAATAAAAATTGCTGTTGTTTTGCTTATTCTCTTCACTTACTGCTTCTTTATTGTCTATAATAATCCCCTTCACTCCCCCTTTCCTCTTGTTCTTTAAAAATTCTGATTTGTTGTTAATTAAGTGTATTTGAAGCTAATAAAAGAACTACCATTAAGGACACCTGGATTAGAATTCAGTTCCAAAAAAGAAACATACTAGATAAAATTAGCATTCTAATTAAATATAAATACATGATTAACTTACATCAAACTTGAAATCACTTAAAAAATGAACAGTACTTTCAATGTTAACTAATTCTAAGCTCAAATTGTGTTGGAAATACACCCCTTTTAAATTTAAACAGGGGAAAATGGACTTCATTATTAATGTTCTTCCCTTACGTGGTAATTCATTTAGTTGTTTCTAGAAATAATTTATTGTTACTGATATTATTTGAATCTGCAGTGTTATCTTCTGATTACCTGTAAATCACGTAAATAATTCATCATTTTACCATCAAAGAAAGGCCCTTCAAATAATAAAAAATGCTATTTTTATAATTTAAATGCTATTTTTTAACAAAGAGTATAAATAACTTTACTGGTGATAGATTGAAATCGATTATCTTTTCAAAACAATTTTGAATATCAGTATACTCTTTAACACTACTTTGGGTTGAAAAAAATACAGCTCTAAACAAGTTTTTATCATAGCTGTTTTTTTTATCAAATGTTCTAACTTCTTCTTTTAACTGTGATACATTCATTTTCATCCCTCTGTTTATATTATTATTTGGCAACAATATACTGTGGCTTTTTAACATTCTATCATTTTCTAATGGGTTTAGTGGGCCCCTTTTTTTATCTTTAAAATTACTTTGAGCTTTACGTTGCCTTGGCGAAAAATGAATGTTAGGTGCCGCTATACCGCTATCTAATGAGCATTCGACATATTCTTTCTCGTCTTTATTGTACTATTAGCTTATATTTTATAATTTAATTTTTGATTCATTACTTGTGTATGGCTCCATAATTATCCTTTGTTTAATATTGCTAAAATAATTCTTTACTTTATAACTCGCAGCTTCAGTTTAATTTCAAAATTAGCCAATAGATTCATAATTATTGTAATTTACTCTATTTACACAATTTGATTCTACGTTTTTGAATTTTATCCTTTATATCTAAAACCATTTTAAAATGGTATCATTTTTAGAGAATGAAGTAGTATCCTCAAACATGCATCCAGTGACATATGAAAAAAAAAAAGGAAGATTATATTTTACTTCAGAAAGGATAGCATATGTATATGATGGAGAACAAGAATTTGCAGTTAGTATTGAACATGGTTCTATTGTTAAGCATTTAGCTACTAGTGATAACGCAAAAATTCCAAAGATTAAGATTGAAACAGATAGTACGACTAATAAGGAATTTGTTTTTTCTTTTGGCTATCAAAACGGCGTTGACGATAAAAATGTATTTAAACAATTGATTCAACAATATAGACTCAATAGAGAAAATAATGCTACAATGTTCAATAATAATAGCAATAATGCTTCTACGGATAATACTGGTGTAGATAACAATACTTTAAATCAGAAAAATGAAGATTCAACTATGAATCCTACAACTAACATACCATTGAACAAAGAAAGACAAGATGGAGTCACTGGTATTGATTCTATGGAGTTAAGGATTCGAGCTTCAATCTTATCAAAAAATAATAATTTAGCCAAGTTACATCAGAAATTAGTCTTGACGGGTATAATTTCTGAAGAAGAATTTTGGGAAAATAGAAAAGTAACCAACATTGTTAAGAATTGAAGGAACACTATTTATAAATGTATCTTATTTTTAGGTTTTATTAAATAACCAGCAGATTCAATTAAATCAGAGTAAAGCTCAGAGTTCAGCCTGGTTAGATTTGAAACCTAATGCTCAGGACGGAAACGAAATTAAATACACTATCACTCCTGATATTATTAATGAGATATTTTTAGTTTATCCCTCAGGTAAATTAATATATAACTATTATTCTATAGTATATATGATATTTAATAACTATTAGTCAAAAGCGCATATGAAGAAAATGTACCAGATAAAGTAAAATTTTATGAGATTGATTTAGATATTAAAACACTAATTTATATCAGATTAATGAAATTGATTTTTGGAAACGATTTTTTGCTTCAAAATATTTCCATAGAAATCGTTCAAATACTAGAATTAATTTGGATCTAGATGATCCTATTTTTGATCCTTTATTAGATCAAGATGATCAAGGTAAAATATTGATATAATAACAATATAAAAATAATATGTAAATGTGATACAATATTAATATTATTACTATAATAATAGAGGCGGAATCTTTAGCTAAAAAATTCAAAAGTGATAGCATACTAAAAAGTATTGATTTAAATGCGAATGAAGCAGATCATGAAGAAGTAAATAATAATAATAATAACATAGCCACTCGTAATATAATATTTATTATTATTAGTTTGGTAATCAACCAGATCAGACCATGATACCAGGACGTACCAAAAATGCATTATCTTTGATCCGAAGGTTTAATTTCCATTCTAATCAAATTCTAAATAATGCAAAGTAATTCAATTATTAGTTATAATAATAGTATATTAATATTTATTTGATAGGAACAATAACACAACTACAACTAATAATGAAGTAAGAGTTGTTTTATTACTATATATATACTTATTGCTTTTTAGGATATTATTAAAAAAGAGTTAATAATTGAAGATTTAAATAAACAAAAGCAAATTAATAGTATTCCACTTCAACTTAGAGATAACAACAATATTTTGAATATCAGCAATAATACGAAAGAGGAAATAAAGGAAGAAAACAATGAGGTAGATACCATACTAATTCACCTAGATATATAGTTTTAATTTTTTATTATAGGATTACAACAAGGTTGTTGAAAAGTTTAAAAAGGATTATCAACAATTAGATTTGAATTTGTGTAATGTAAGCATGTTCAATTATTATTATATATTAATATATCTTTACTGTTATTATTTAATAGAATAAAACGCATACTAAATTAGCTAGTGATGCCAACATTAAATTTAGTGAAATTATTCAAAACAATAGACAAAGTAAAGAAAACCCGAAGAATATATTGGATACCAACAAGTTAAATGAATTGAAAACTTTTCATTTAATTGGAGTTGAATTGTTAACTCAATACTGGTCAACAGTCAATCAAAATACCAATGACTTGGAGAAAGAAAAACGAATGATTGAAGCACTAAATAAAGTTAGAAGAGATATTATTGAAGTTGTTAGAACACAACAAAAAATTGACAAAATGACATTTAAACTATCAAAATTAGTAAGAGATTAGCTATAATTGCCCATGATTTTGTATTTACTTTTATTTTATAGTATATGAGTTCTTTGATAAGAGCTATTGATTTCGTGATTCAAAAGCAAGCTTAAAAACTTTCTTCTTCATTAAAAAAATAAGCATACAATAATATGGAAGCATAAATTAGCAATCCTCCGCTTATTGATAAGGTTGCAGCCATTGGCTCTATCTTTAATAAAAATTAAATTATTAGTATTATATTGTATTATGTTGTATTATTGTTTACTAAATTTGAATGACTTAATACTAATGGTAAACCTAGAAAAATTAAAAAAGTTAATAATTTATGATATATAGCAATAAGTAAGGTATACCGAATCCAGAAACAACAAATACTGAAGTTAAAAATTTACCAGCATCCGAGAATCCACTATAATGATATTGAATAAAATAAATAAAAGATGTAAGGTTATTAAGACTTACTTATTACTGTTGTCAGATAAAATGTCCTCATTTATATTGGAACACCTTTGACATAATGGGTTTGGTATAGCAGCAAATAAATAAATAAACACTAAGAAATTCAGATTAATATTTTATTGGATTAATAAATTTAATTTCTTACCTACTATTAATGGTAACCAATTTCTAGAATGATTAAGGTTGTTATTTAGTTAGAAAGTTTACAGTTTAAATGTTATAGTTACCCATACAAAGCACAGGCTAAAATTGATAATAAAAATCCAACGGCTAATACAAACGCTAAGCTTACGATTCTAATTTTATTTTTGTTAAAATCAAATTATTGTTGATATCATTATAATTATTGTTACGCTATAAAAAAACCCATATTAAATAAATCCTAATTTATATTACAATATTCACTATTTACTTTTCAATCCTGCCATCCTTCTCTTTTACTTATTCGCTAATATTAAAAATAAACTCTCTTTTTTACACAAATTGAGTATTTAATTTCTTGTCATAAGCAAACAGCAAATTCATTGGCCTATATTGACGTCATTGGACGCCATCAATTGAAGCATGAGTTTTACTTTTTATATAATTGTTGAAATTAATTGAATATCAGTATAAATCAAATGTTTGTATTTGTCATATAGAAAAGACAGGTAATAATATAGGGCTTTCCCATATGATGCCTGATTTCTTGTAGCTTTTAGATGGTGAAGGCAGATGATTCCAATAGTGGATTTTATTTTTTGCAAAGCGGCTAATAATCTTTAAATTATATTTCAATTGAAAAATATTAATAATTACAGCTATATAGCTGTTAAGTTTAATTGCATGCTGCTCAAGTTTTCATTTAACAAAACCTCACATTTTAAATTGTAATTATAGCGATAATTCAATTTTTTATTAATAAATTATTGTCAAATAGTTCTTTCTTTTACTTATAAATTATAACTCTCATTTCAAGTAGTAAAAAAATTTAAGTTATACTTTTTACTCTAACAAACAACGCTATTTTTTTTCAAAAATTGGATATAATATATAGAAAAGCTTTACAAATCATATTATAAAAAAGTACTAGATTTTAAATGAAGAATGTATCTATGTTAGATAAAAAAGCTTGGTGCCTTTTACATATTAAGCAAATTTCAAAACAAAAAGCATTAGTCATAAAGAGCTTATATATCACATAAAACATGGGAGTGTTTTTTTCGACTTCATTATTTTTTCCATTTTTTAAGCACTATTTAAGCGGAAAATTTGTTAGCAGATTCTTAAACACAAAAACATATCCCCACATGTTATTTAAAAAAAATTATAAATAGCTTAAAAATTAGTTTATTTTTTAATACTAATTTTGAATATTATAATTGTTTTAATATAAACATATAAAAGCAATACTTGACATATAAACTATTACAACATTAATAATGCAATTAAGAAACAAGTGCTTTTTAACTATTGAAAAATAAATATTTCAAATTAAATGTTAAAACATTAGAATAGTTTTTAAAAATATAAACAAAAATTAAGCCAAAAACAATATAGTATAAAAAGCTATATATGTAACAATTTTAATTTATTCTAAATTAAATAAAATTTGAGTTTTTATTTATTTAGTTTGTATACTAGTTGTTTAGAACTGTATAATTATATTATTCTATTTTTACAAATACATTTATATATATTTGTAAAGTTTTCAATAAAACGACAGGGGGGAACTAGCTCAGATGGTAGAGCGCTCGCTTAGCATGCGAGAGGCACCGGGATCGATGCCCGGGTTCTCCATCTTATACTCTAATAAGAGATACATGCGTTAAAAATATTTTACTATATCTGAATTGGTCTCATTTTTTTATTAAATTTAATAGACTCCCAAATTAGCAAGGACTTTACTAATACAACTTATATATTAATTAAAGTTGTAATATATATGAGGGTGTTTTTTTGGCTTCATTACTTTTTCCATCTTTTAAGTACTATTTGAGCAGTAAAATTGTTAAACGCAAAAAAGCATCCCCATATATATATTTATCAATAAAGTTTTGTTAGTAGTTAAAGCTAAATACCCAGAAATTAAACCAAATATATTTAGCTAAATTTTAGCAAAATAATTATAAATACTATATAATTTAAATTCATTAATTCAATATTATTATAGATTTGTTTTAAAAAGCTGATTTTTTCATTTAAGAATTTTATTAGCAGTTTTTCTATTATTTGAATGGAAAAAGTGATGAAACTAAAACACCCCTATATATTCAAATAATTACAAGCTATTTTTTATTTTAATTGGCACTTTTTTAGAAACTGCAATTGTTTTATAATAAATAACATTTACCATCATAACTTGGTCTTGTCATTATAAAAACTTTATAAAATTCAGACATTTTAAGCAAAAAAGCCATTAATTTTTAAAATAATATTTAGTTAATAAAAGCTCAAATATTATTCTTAGGCTGGATAAGTATATTTGTTTAATAACTCAAGTAAAAAAGTATGCCTTCTATCGGAATCGAACCAATGACCTTCCGCTTACTAGGCGGACGCTCTGCCAACTGAGCCAAGAAGGCTTAGTATATGGGATTTTTTTATAATAATAATTTCTTCTATTTTCTACTAGTAACTTTTCTTATTAAATTGACTTTATACAGTTTAAATGGAATGCTTAACCTATTTTGTAATGCCACCTTTTAGTTTGAACTTGATATTCTTTAGCTTTTTTAGTATTAAGTACTTTAGATTTTTACTTTTTGATGGTTTTTTATCAATAAAAATTATTTAATTCTCTAAACTTTTTTACTTTCCCTTATATTGTTACTATTTTTAATTATTACATAATAATAAATTATTTTTTAATTAAGCTTTATTTATTCGTTATATGCGGATGTCCAAGTTTGTTTAAACTAATCATATATTAAAAACTATAAATTTAAAAACGAAATTTAAATTAGTTTTTTAATAAATGGGGATGTTTTTTTTGGTTTCATTATTTTTCCATTTCTTAAGCGCTATTTGAGTGGAAAGATGTTGGTAAAATTCTTAAACAAAAAAACACATCCCCAAATTCTGAAACTTAAAGATTTAGTCTTAAACTTTTTAAATAAATTTAAAAGCCTTATTTTAATGTTTTCACTAAATCTTTAATAAATATACAGGTATTTGACTTTTCTTGTTGAAATAAAAATAAAATCCAAGTTTATATAACTAAACTTTAAAATGGAATTTTCAAAAAATTTAATATAATAGGGAGAATTACATTATAGTTCATTTACATTAATTTTAATAATAATAAACTTAATCAAGCAATATATAAAATTAATGCTTTAAAGGAAACAGGAAACCAACAAGTAGCATTGTTATTAACTATAGCTTCGGTATATTTTTTAATAAATATGAAAGTTTTGAGTTTAATATAAATGTAAACCAATATGATTATTCAAAAACAATTGATAATAATAAAACGTCGGTACTATAATCTATCATTAAAAGTACAAAAACCATTGACCAAAAAAGACATCACTATATGTGTGATGATCCCGCCAGGGATCGAACCTGGAATCTTCTGTTCCGTAGACAGACGCCTTATCCATTGGGCCACGGGACCATTTTTAGTTTTCTATTTAAACATAAATATATATAGCCAAGTAATGTCTTGAAAAATCTATTACTCTAATGTTGATATAACAAACCTGAGTAAAAAAGGTAATTTTTTTGTAGCTAAGATTATGAATTTAAAAATGACCTCATTGGTTCTAATTGATCCAGGGGAATTTATTATATTAAATTCCAGCTATTTTTTAAAAGCTCTGCTAAATTATTTCAAGTTAATAGATTAAGTTTTTCAAATATTTAAATTTAGATTTAATTTTTAGATAGTTTTTGACAAATATTATTAATAAAATTAAGTATCAATATTTTATTTAGTATTATATCCACAGAATAAATTAAACTAAGTTAAAAAGCAAAGATATAAAAATAAGCAAATAAATAAATTAAAAATCAGATTAAATTTAAATATTTGGGAATGTATTTTTGTGTCTAACAATTTTTCCGCTCAAATAGCGCTTAAAAAAATCACCTCTATTTAATAATTTAAAATACAAAGCATTTAAAATAGTGTTTTGTAGTATAATTTTTATAGCTTTTTATTTAGCTAAATTAGCCTTACAAAAAGCTGATTTAATATTTACAATCAACTTATTTATACTATAGTTTTTTCTTAGAATATATTAGTTTCATTATTTGGGGTTGTCCTAATTGGTTTCAGAATCTACTTAGAAATTAATCCAAATTTAAAATTTTAAGTTTATGTTCAATATAACGGTTAAATCTAAAAAGCCTAAAGTTAAATCTCTCTATTTAAAACTTATTTTAATTGTTTCCTTTTCTTAAATAGCTAATTTTCCCAACTATATATTTTATGTTAGTTCTGTTAGATATTTAACAGATATATAATATATAACTATATGATTATATAATTATATAAATACAGTTATTTGACTTTATTTGACTTTATTTTTTGTTGGAATAGAAATAAAATGCAAACTTTCATAACTAAACTTCAAAATGAATTTTTGAAAATTTCAATACAATAGGGAGGAGTACACAATGTAAACATTGTAATTCATTTACATCAATTTTAAGAGCTACTTACAACAACCCAAGGTTTATGTAATTTTATAATAAAACAAAACAAAGAAAAGACATATTATCAAAGTTTACTATCAATAATAATAATAATAAACTTAATCAAGTAAAGTATAAAATTAGTGTTTTAAGGAAAACAGGAAATAAAAATCAGCAAGTAGCGTTATTATCAACTATAGCTTCAGTATATTCTTTTGATGAATGTAAGAGTTTTGGGTTTAATATAAATAGAAATCAACATGATTATTCAAAAACAAGTAATAATAATAAAATATCAACATTAAAACCTATTATTAAAAATATAAAAAAAATTAAAGATGACCAAATTGAAACTATTGTACAATATTTACTAAATGATTCAACTATTTCATCAAGATTTAATAAAAAAAATAATGATAGTAAATATTCATCAGATAATATATATATATTAAATAAAAGTAGAAGAATGATATATGGGGATGTATTTTTGTATTTAAGAATTTTACTAATAATTTTTCCACTCAAATAGCGCTTAAAAGATGGAAAAAGTAATGAAGCCAAAAAAAACACTCCCATATAGTAAATATTTGAATGATCTAAGAGATAAAGCAGTAGCTAGGTCAATACTTTTTAAAGATATACCAAGTGATTTCAAAAATCCAGCAAGAAAAACGGATCTATGTAATATATGTGCTCAGTAACAAGTTAGAAAAAAGTTATTTGAAAATAAAATAAATACAGCAATAAAAAACAAAGCAGAGATAGAAGTTTTCAATGAAAAAGAAAAATTATATAAATTACATAAATTTTGTGTTGATACTCAAAAAAACACATTTAATGAAACTATCAAAAAATTAAATAACAAAAATTGTATAATAATTTTAGATTTTAAACAAAATATGGAAATAGGAACAAGACCAGATTCAATAAATCTAGATCATTATAATAAACAAGCTATATCAGTATTAGGTATTAGGTTTTGGTGTATTATATTTAAAAGATGATAAAACAATAGGCAAAGTTTACTTTGATTATTTATCTGAAATACTAAATCGTGATCCAGCATATGCAGGAGATTGTTTAATCGATTTAATCTCTACAGAGCTTCTATTTAAAAAGTTTACAAAAATTAATATATGGGCAGATACAGGAAATCATTTTAGATCCCAAGGGTTTCTACACTATATGTTTAAAGAAATTCATAAAATAAATAGTAGTTTGAATGTTAATCTTAATTTTTTTGCTGAGCATCATGGAAAAAGTATAGTTGATGGACATTTTGGAAACTTTTCAAAATGGAAAAGTAGTTTTGAAGCGTTAGGTAAAATAGAAGATATCGATCAATTAATTTCAAGATTTGAGGCTTTTATTTGCGAGCATAATAAAATTAATAACTCGACTGTTAATAAATAATGGGAAAACAGATATAATTTTTAAAAAGTATAAAAGAAACAAAAATACAAAAAGAATAATAGACATGCAAGGCATTAAAGAAGTATTTGGGGGAGTGTTTTTTTCGACTTCATTATTTTTCCACTTTTTAAGCGTTATTTAAGCGGAAAATTTGTTAGTAAAATTCCTAAGCACAAAAATACATCCCCATTTACACTTTATTAAACATAACAATAAACTACATTGTTATCCAGTATCCGATACATCAAAAAAAAGCGATATAGTCCCAATTAAAGTTATAGAGTCTATAGAAAACAGAAAAATTAAAAGATCGATCCCAGCTTACCTTACGAAGATAACAGAGAATTTAAAATTTTCGATATTACTAAGCAAGTAAGTAGTTTGTTAAATGATAGAAATAGATTGTTAAATGTTAAGGTTACTTAGGTTATTAATAGCTAAGTTAATAAATAGTCAAAGAACAAGTAATTGTAATAATATGTAAAAACTATTATTACTTGTACTATATAGAGATGGTTAATTATAGTTTTGGGGTTAATCACTCCCTCCCATGCAGCTATTTATTAACTTGGCAATATATTAATAATGTAATTATAACATTAAAGTAGTTTACTTATTTGATAATAAATATACAATGTTGGTTATAAAGCAGTTGATAATAAATATTTCTCAATAAAGTTTCATAAGAATGTGTGTATTTAAGATCTAGTAGAAATTCAACTAACTTACAGTATGAGCTATAATAGAATGATTTAGAACTGTGTCTGGGTACTTTTGTTTTAATAAAAGATGTGATTTTATAGAATTTTAAGCGAAGTTTTTAAAATACAAAATTTTTCAAAAATTGGATAAAATAATGAAACTAATTCAGACAACCCCATATGGGAATGTATTTTTGTATTTAAGAATTTTACTAACAATTTTTCCACTCAAATAGCGCTTAAAAGATAGAAAAAGTGATGAAGTCAAAAAAACATCCTCATATGGCGATGTATTTTTGTGTTTAAGAATTTTACTGACAATCTTTCCACTTAAATAGTGCTTAAAAAATGGAAAAGTAATGAAATCGAAAAAAACATCCCCATATAGTGTAGAAACTCTTGAGATCTAAAATAATTTCTTGTGTCTGCTCATATATTAGTTTTTGTAAACCTTTTAAATAAAAGCTCTGTAGAGATCAAATTGATTAAACAATCTCCTGCATATGGGGATGTATTTTTTTGTTTAAGAATTTTACTAATAATCTTTCTACTCAAATAGCGCTTAAAAAGTGGAAAAGTAATGAAACCAAAAAAAACACTCCCATATACTGGATCACGGATTTAGTATTTCAGATAAATAATCAAAGTAAACTTTGCCTATTGTTTTATC
Organism: Batkoa obscura; assembly: GCA_030770535.1. Classification (NCBI taxonomy): domain Eukaryota; kingdom Fungi; phylum Entomophthoromycota; class Entomophthoromycetes; order Entomophthorales; family Batkoaceae; genus Batkoa; species Batkoa obscura. Next base: position 220,344 of record JASVEC010000043.1, on the reverse strand, counting down.
ATCTTTTAAATATAATACACCAAAACCTAATACCTAATACTGATATAGCTTGTTTATTATAATGATCTAGATTTATTGAATCTGGTCTTGTTCCTATTTCCATATTTTGTTTAAAATCTAAAATTATTATACAATTTTTGTTATTTAATTTTTTGATAGTTTCATTAAATGTGTTTTTTTGAGTATCAACACAAAATTTATGTAATTTATATAATTTTTCTTTTTCATTGAAAACTTCTATCTCTGCTTTGTTTTTTATTGCTGTATTTATTTTATTTTCAAATAACTTTTTTCTAACTTGTTACTGAGCACATATATTACATAGATCCGTTTTTCTTGCTGGATTTTTGAAATCACTTGGTATATCTTTAAAAAGTATTGACCTAGCTACTGCTTTATCTCTTAGATCATTCAAATATTTACTATATGGGAGTGTTTTTTTTGGCTTCATTACTTTTTCCATCTTTTAAGCGCTATTTGAGTGGAAAAATTATTAGTAAAATTCTTAAATACAAAAATACATCCCCATATATCATTCTTCTACTTTTATTTAATATATATATATTATCTGATGAATATTTACTATCATTATTTTTTTTATTAAATCTTGATGAAATAGTTGAATCATTTAGTAAATATTGTACAATAGTTTCAATTTGGTCATCTTTAATTTTTTTTATATTTTTAATAATAGGTTTTAATGTTGATATTTTATTATTATTACTTGTTTTTGAATAATCATGTTGATTTCTATTTATATTAAACCCAAAACTCTTACATTCATCAAAAGAATATACTGAAGCTATAGTTGATAATAACGCTACTTGCTGATTTTTATTTCCTGTTTTCCTTAAAACACTAATTTTATACTTTACTTGATTAAGTTTATTATTATTATTATTGATAGTAAACTTTGATAATATGTCTTTTCTTTGTTTTGTTTTATTATAAAATTACATAAACCTTGGGTTGTTGTAAGTAGCTCTTAAAATTGATGTAAATGAATTACAATGTTTACATTGTGTACTCCTCCCTATTGTATTGAAATTTTCAAAAATTCATTTTGAAGTTTAGTTATGAAAGTTTGCATTTTATTTCTATTCCAACAAAAAATAAAGTCAAATAAAGTCAAATAACTGTATTTATATAATTATATAATCATATAGTTATATATTATATATCTGTTAAATATCTAACAGAACTAACATAAAATATATAGTTGGGAAAATTAGCTATTTAAGAAAAGGAAACAATTAAAATAAGTTTTAAATAGAGAGATTTAACTTTAGGCTTTTTAGATTTAACCGTTATATTGAACATAAACTTAAAATTTTAAATTTGGATTAATTTCTAAGTAGATTCTGAAACCAATTAAGACAGCCCCATATGTATTTAAGCTCTAGTAGAAATTCAACTAATTTACAGTATAGACTATAATAGAATGATTCAGAACTGGGTTTGGATACTTTTGTTTTAATAAAAAACTTGTTCTTATAGAATTTTAAGCAAAATTTCTAAAATATAAAATATTTAAAAATTGTATAAAGTAATGAAACTAATCCAGACATCCTCATGTTTTTATTTAGATTCAACTAAATACAATAACAGCTAGAATTTTAGTTCTATAAATAGTTTATAAATTTTTTATTATATTTAAAAAAATTTTAAGCTGATTTTCAATTTTAATAAACCTTGATTTGGGAGTTTTTTTAACTTTATTACTTTTTACATTTTTTAAGCACTATTTAAGCGAAAAATTTGTTAGTAAAATCCTTAAACACAAAAACACATCTCCATTTATTAGACAACAAAGTGATAAAGTTGTAAAATACCATTAAGCTTATATTATTTATAGCAGATAGTTTAGATATTAAACTATTTAGATTAAAAGTTAATAAGCAAATGTTATAATATAGTAAGATATTACAATAATAAACTAAGAAAATGTTAAAAGAAAGAGGACGTAAAACAGTTAAAGTATAATAATGTATTTATTTAAAATATTAATAGCTAAATAAAAATTAAAATAAAAAAATTAATAATTCTTATATGGGGATGATGTATTTTTGTGTTTAAGGGTTTTTAGTAGCAAATTTTCCGCTTAAATAGTACTTAAAAAGTAGAAAGTAGTGAAATTAAAAAAACCAATTATAACAATAATAAACTAAGTAAAATAATATTAGGACTGTTTTTTTGGTTTCATTACTTTTTCATTTTCTAAGCACTATTTGAGTAGAAAAATTATTAATAAAATCCTTAAGCAAAAAACACATCCCCCATATGTTAAACTTAAAATGATTTTACTACAATCTTTCCATTCAAATACTGCTTAAAAGATAGAAAAAGTAATGAAACCAAAAAAACAGTCCTAATATTATTTTACTTAGTTTATTATTGTTATAATTGGTTTTTTTAATTTCACTACTTTCTACTTTTTAAGTACTATTTAAGCGGAAAATTTGCTACTAAAAACCCTTAAACACAAAAATACCACCATATTGATTAAAATAGTTTATAAGTATTACTTTTTATTTTAATTTTTGCAAATCCAAATCCTTTATTTTAAGACTTTTTCAAATAATTTAGATAAATTTAAAAATAAAATAGCTTTAGATAGACTTTTAACGGTAATAAACGATAAAAGTATGAAAATATACTTTTTTATTTAAAAATGAAACACTTTTATATAATAACTGCTATTATGTAAAACTGCTATCAATTAATAATAATTTTAATACTAAAATTTTAGTTACTAACGATAATATAACTAATATTAGTATTTAAAAACAAAAAAAATTATATTGCTTAATTTTATATACTATCTTTATTTAATTAAGCCATTATTTAAAAAAAAGCTAAAACCAACTGGTTATATAGGGTTTATTTTAAAACACTACTTAAAAGTTTCCAGCCTGAAAATGTAGAATATTAAGTTTTCTAAAAAAAGGCAAAAAAGTAAGTAAAACCTTAAGTTAAAAATACATACTAAAAAGCTAAATTAGTTGCTATAATTAATTTCCTAAAACTTTTATATTATTTTAAATAATATGGAGATGTATTTTTTCGTTTAAGAATTTTACTAAGAATTTTTCCACTCAAATAGCCACTTAAAAATGGAAAAGTAGTTGGAATCAAAAAAACATCCCCCATATGTTAGCTTAAAATTTTAAAAATCAACTAATTTGAAGCTAATACGCATATAAGATATTATTGAATATAGTATAAAAAACCAAAATCGAAATTATCACTATTCGACCTAGTTTTAGTTACTTGAAATTAGCCCAGGTGGGGGACTTGATTTTTAAGTATAATATTTGGGGATGTTTTTTTGTCTTCATCACTTTTTCCATTTTTTAAGCGCTATTTGAGTTTTAAGTGGAAAGACTGTTAGCAAAATTCTTAAAACGAAAAAACACATCCCTATTTATTAAATCTATTTTAATGGGGATGTTTTTTTCGATTTCATTACTTTTCCATTTTTTAAGCACTATTTGAGTGGAAAGATTGTCAGTAAAACTCTTAAACAAAGATACATCCCCTAATGGGAGATTCAGGAATGATAAAATTTGTAAATATTTTGCTCGTAGTTAGTTATATATTTTTTTTGAAATAAAAATTTAAAATGGTCCCGTGGCCCAATGGATAAGGCGTCTGTCTACGGAACAGAAGATTCCAGGTTCGATCCCTGGCGGGATCAATTAAACTACTTATTTTTAATACTCTTTTTTCTAATTATTATTGAGATTATAATATTAATAACTAAAGTACTTAATACAATGTTTGTTTTGCCAATTATTTTTAAACAAGTTTACTATAATGGATTTTAAACTTTAGTTTGCATAAATAAATTTTCAAAGCACATACCGAATATTACCATAAATAATAAATTAAAGTTGAAAGTAACTGAACTGAGGGGTGACAAGTCTATGTAGTTGTGTATATCAATAGAGCAATGTTTGTTTTTTTATAAAAACTGATTATCGTCAAAAAAAGATTATTTGAAATTTACTATGACAATAATAAACTTAATCAAACAATGTATAAAATTAGTGCTCTAAGGGAAAAACAGGAAATAAAAAGCGATAAGTGGAGGATTATTGTTATATTAACTATAGCTTCAGCATATGGGGCCGGCTATATTTCTGTGTTTAAGAATTTTACTACAAATTTTTCGCTCAAATAGATAGCGCTTAAAAGATGGAAAAAGTGATAAAGCCAAAAAAAATACTCCCATATTCTTTTTATGAATATAAAAGTTTTGGATTTAATATAAATAGAAATCAATGATTATTCAAAAAAACGATGAAAATACAGAGTCAGAGTATTAAAAGGCATTTATACTTTATTAAATATACTAGTATACTACATTATTATTCAATACCTGATAGGTTAAAATAAAGTGATATATTTCAATTAAAATTATAGAATCTATAAAAAATAGCTTAGAATTGGGTTTAACTCAAAGTTTGGATTACAAAAAACAATTTTTAGCTCAAATTTTTAGAGGTGAAGGGATAGGATATATAAACTTAAAATAAACATTAAAAAGATTGAGTTACAAAAAATAAATGTGATTTGCACAAAATAATTGTGATCATTTAAATTTTTATAATACTAGTTTATTATACTCCTTTGCAAAATAAAACGTGTCAATTTAAATAATTATCAGTAAAAGTCCAGACCACTTTATTTTATAAAATGCTAAAAAAGAATAAATCTAATTCAAATACACAAGTAAAGCTAGATATAAAACCCACCAAGCTTTATAATGGGATAATCAAATATGCTTAATTAACTTGGTAATGTTAATTAATGGTAGCAGAAATCAAAGGGGGTCCCCCCTGTATGAAAATGTATGGAAGCATGGAACATGGAACATGATTTGTACAATGTGTGCTAGCTAAGGTAATTTGACAAGGGCCAAGGACTTCTTGGACTTGGGTTTGAATACTTAGAAAATCAATCCTATTTTTGATAAATCTTAGTTTTAATATTATTGTTAAACAAACACTTTTTTGTATTTATAGTATTAACTTTAGACACGTTTAGCATTTAACTGCTGTTGAAACAAATCAAACTGCTTTTAAAGTTTTCAAAGATAAATTGACTACGGAAAAATAAATTATGTGACATAAAAAAAGTTCATATTAACTCAATTGATTGTATTAGGAAAAATTGCATTAATATAATATTTAACATCAATATGTTAACGTTAGAACATCTCAAGATTAAACTATACAATAAAGTATAATTTAATAGGCTTATTTATTTAAAGTCTAAGCTTGAATTAATTAACCAAAAGCTTTATTTTTATATCGTATAAATATATGCCTTTATAGTAAAGCAAGAGCCTATAACAAACAAGGGTGTTCTTTTAATTTCATCATCATCTTTTTCATTTTAGAGCGCTATTTGAGTGGAAAAACTGCTAGAAAATTCATACAAAAAAGCACATTTTTTATATAGCACCATTAATAGCGGCGTTTTCTATCGATATTTCAATAATCTACTGATAGTTCATTATTTGCAAAGTGATTATTGATGGATGTACTATTTATTAATTTTAAGGTCTATAATTTAATATGATTAAATTTAGGCTCTGGGGTTATGAACATCAACTATGGTGTTAAAAAGGCCATAACACATGTCTAAAATACTCTTTGAAAGATTTTTCAAATATTCTTCAATTTTAAAAAAAATATAAAGCAATATTATAGGGTTACCAAAAGTAAAGGGTATTTTGTAATAATTTAATAGTTTTTAGCTGTTGCTACATAAATATAACCTAACTTTATAAATTTTAATAATCACTAATCGCATAACACTAACCTAAGTAGTATTGAGAGGATGTAATATTAAAGTTATGTTCGTTAAATTTTATAAAGTTTCCACATCATGTAATTAAAAAATAACTGTTTTTTAAATACTTTTATCTTAGTATGCAGAGGAGGGTCCTTCATTCAAAAATTAGAACTAATTTTTTTAATAGCCAGTGTAAAATAAGTATAAAAAAGCTTAAGGTCTGAAAATATACAATTGAAAGTTATTTGTTATCAAGAAGTTTTAGTTAACATTAGAAAAAGATAAAAGAATACTGGGAAAAAAACGATTTTCAAATTTATCGTTATGTTTATGTATCTTAATAATTAAATGTAAATGATTTTATTAGTAATATAATTCTCAAAGAGCTTCTTTCGTGAGCCAATTTTGAAAAAAAATTATGAAAATTTGTAGCAAACCCTACAAAGCCTCTAAAGTTTAGACCTACGAACATTATTTTTGATAGCGAGACAATTAAATACGTGTTTAATTTAAGTTTAAAATGCTGCTTTTAAAGGCTTTAAATTTAAATGGTTTTTAAAAAACTTAAAAGGATACATACAGTTAGAGTAGAATTAAGTCTAGAGTTGAACTTATAAAAATCAAAAAACTGAAATTCAGAAGTTGATGTGATTCGCAATACATTTACAAATTTAAACAAAATAAGCCTTTTAACAATGGAATTTTATTCCCAAAAGTAGCTGGGGGGAACCTTGAGATACTCTTTAGTTTGTTTACAGTCAGCTTATTTAATTATAATTGTGATCTCTTTAAAAATAAATAGATAAATTCAAAGAGATTATTTCAAATTTGCAAATCAATCGGTTTATTTTAAAATCACATTATTTGGGGATGTATTTTGTGTTTAACTTTAACAATTTTCCATTCAAATAGAAATACCGCTTAAAAAATAGAGAAAGTAATAAAAGTCAAAAACATTCCCGTATTTTGAAATTCAATTTTTAATTCTGATGAATTTCTCCTTGTATTTTTAAATACTAAATAAATAAAATAAACTACACTTTAGATTAAATTTAAGGTTTAAATTGATTTTATTACTAGACGACTCTTATTGTAAGTTTATATAAATGTGAATCAATTTGTAGTAGTTATAAAAGCAATTAGTGCAGGATTAATAAAACAACATGGAGTATAGGTGTTGGAATATTAACTATAAGTCTTAAATAATTTCTTCTAATCTAATAATGTTATATAATAACACATAAAAAAGATGATTTATAAGATGAGAGACAAATTAAGCAAAAAGACCTTTAAATGGTATCAATATTTATTTCGTAAAAATAAATATTAGAAATAGAGTTGAAAAATTGACTTTTTTTAATAAAGCATAAGCTTCAAGTTGATAATTGTATCATAAAACGTTTAACATTAAAATTAATTTAAAATATTATAGACTTATTTTTTATACTTAAGCCTAGTATAAAAAATTCAAACATTTATGAACACGTAGAATGAGATTTTTAGTATTCGCCATATTTGATATTTGTTATACTGTTGTTCTCTTTATGTTTTAGCATTATAAACTTCTCATTTTCTTAGGATGAGGGGAAAAACACATTCTCTTTGTTTACTAGCTGGCTTGTTTTTGAGAAAATGACTTTTATTTTTATTTTCATTTTGTAATTGGGTAAGTAATTTATTTGGTTCTTAAGTTCTTCATTGATGATGCTGTATGTTAATAGTTAATACTAACAGTGTTTGCTTTATTAAATTCTCAATAATATTAAATTTAAGTGAAATAATATTGGTTTTATTTTTATAAATTAAACAACTTGGATATAAAAAAGAATGTATTACAAACAATATATACATTAAATGAAGTATATATTAGTATATATACTCCTTCTTCTACAGATTTTTATATTATAAGATAGCAAACTAATAATTAGCTATACTATTAAGGCTAACCATAACTTTACTGTAATTTTTTTGTAATAGTTTAACACCTTCCTCAGCACTTCCCTCTTTTTTGTTTTTTCTTATATCTATATTTATTATTTATTAACTCTCCCGTTTTGATGTTTAAGAAGTGGGTTAACGTTTTTTGTTCTTCCTCCTCTTCTTCCTCCTTCCATTTCAATGTCATAAATCCACTATACAGCATCATTTTGATTTGACTTAGATAGAATTGAATATTTTGGGATGTTTTTCATATTCTAGCATACAAGTTCTTTTGTATACATTATTGTTTGTTAACAAATTCGAAAATAGCTATGGGGGAGGGGGGGATACCATTTATCGTTTATATGATGTAGTATGCGTATCCGCCCTTTTTGAAATAAGTTGAGACATATCTCTACTATTATTTTTTCAAAAAACAAGTTAAGTATAGCTTTTTTACATTGTTTTGATCGCCAAACAAAATTTAAAACGTAGACAATAATTTAATCTGAATTTGATTCCCCCCTAGGGCCTAATAAAATCTGATACCCAAAAACCAAGCCCTTTTAGAAAGGAAAGAAAGCTAAGCTATATGCCATTTTAAGCTTTCTTTTAAACTTTATTAAAAGTTCAAGAGAAATTGTCATCATTAGGGGGAGGAATGGAAGTATAAAAGTAAATAAATTTATTATTTAAAAGCTCTAATATAGACCGGATTTTTTTTGATTAATGGATAATAACTACTATTTTTGTCTTCATTATTAATAAATGTAAATTACTAGCTATATTAAAAAATCTGGGTTAAAGGCAGTAAATAGTTTCCAAAAAATAGGTTGTGTTGATATATACTTTGTTGACCAAACATGCAACTTTGGTTTTTTCATTTGAGAAATCAAACTTATATAAAGTGTAACATTATCTCATCGGATAGTCTCCTCTCTATGGGTTATCAATTTATACTGCTTTTTTTCTTATACGGACCTCTTTCTCTCTCCCCCTTCCTTTTATTTAAAAATTCAGCATATTGGTTTGTTTCTATTGTATTAAATTTCAATGACAGTTCGTTATCTAAAATCAAATGAAATAGCCGAAGTTTGAGGTTTACTTTCTACTTAGAGTTGGTAGATTAGTCCCAAGTATAGCAGTAAGTTATCGTCCAATGTTACACGTTTTCCTCAAATCATCAATACATTTATTTTTCCACTAATAAATTAACGTTTTTATTGACTTTTTAATATTATTTGATTTATCACTGTTATTTTTGTTTTATATATTCATACTTTTATAATCGCTAGTTGTTTGTAGTTATTTTATAAATCATCTATCTAAAATAACTTCATTTAATTGTTCAGGGTCATTATCATAAAGATGGTTCAAAATCCTGCGGATTTTAACATAATATCGAACTAAATATAACATAGATAGAGAAAGCTTTTATTAATAATTGTATTTTAAATTAATTTGGTTCTATATATAAGCTGAGCTTATTATAATTAAGTTCTGATTTTAAGCTATCAACACTTGTCATTATTTTATTTTAAATCCATATTCAAGGAATGCCTTTGTTTGTCGTGATTGAATTTTGATTAACAAAGAATTCAGAAAACAATTTTTACCCATGCATGCCTCTGTGTATTCAAGTGGTTAGTTCGATATTATATTTATATTTATATATATTTATAATATTAGTATCAATCTATTAAATGATACCTGTATTAACTTAAAACGATCATTGTGAATTGTTAAAACACATGGGGGTCCTCCTGTATGCAAAATAAATGGTACTAAAAAGCTCATTTACAGCTTAAATTTTATATAGGGCTGTTTTAGTTTTCATTATTTTTCCATTTCTCAAGCAAGCACTATTTGTTTGGGTGGAAAGATTGTAGTAAAATTTTTAAACAAAAAAATGCATCCCCTCTATATTGATTAGAACTATCAATATATATCCTGTAATAAAATTAAATACTAAGATTAAATTTCAATTAAAAGATAATTTCATATCAAATACAAACCAGCTTAGTTTTAAAGGGAAAAGTCCATTCCCTTTAACAGATTATTTGCATTAAAAAAACACAGTTAATTTAATTTTAAACATTATATATACCCCTATCATATATATTTTTTATAAAGAGTTATTAAACGTTTAAAACATCCTATTAATTAAAATATAGTCATCTATGCATATCTTGTTTGTTATTTATGAATTTTAATACTATTGAGGTGTTGTGATACATAGTGGTGATATAAAAACTGGATTTAAAATATCAGGATGTATTTTTGTGTTCAAGAATTTTACTGACAAATTTTCCACTTTAAATGGCACTTAAAAGATAGAAAAAAAGTCAGAAAGTTTTAGATCAAAGATTATTTATTATATATTAGTACTTTTTTCAATATTTAATGTCTTTTGAGGTCTAAACATTTGCTTGATCTTCTAAGTTATGAATTCCTTTCTTTATAAAGAAATCAAGACTTTTTTTAATGTTAAAGTCAAAAAAAGATCTACTTTTATATCTCTTTGCTATTATAAAGCTTTTACATTCCAGAAAGCTTTTTTGATTTTAGAAACAGAGCGATTAGCCACTTTTTGGACCTGGAAGTCTAGAATATGGGCTGGGTAAGGGGCTCTCGCTATCAATTGAAGTTTATTCATTTTAATAGAACTTGTGAAAAGTTACAGAATGTGAGCTGTTGGATTATCCATGGCAATAAAAATGCTCTTAATTTTCTAATTTTTCTAATATATTAACGTATTGTTCATTATTTATATTATTACTTTTATCCATATAGTCAATTAATAAATCCTTTTTATATCTCAAAATACTACTTGAAGCTGTCCTAATTGGTTTCAGAATTTACTTAGAAATTAATCCAAATTTTAAATTTCAAGTTTGTATCCAATATAACGGTTAAATCTAAAAAGCCCAAAATTAAATGTTATCTATTTAAAAACTTATTTTAATTATTTCCTTTTCTTAAATAGCTAATCTTCCTAGTTATATAAATACATTTATTTGACTTTATTTTTTGTTGAAATAGAAATAAAAATAAAATGCAAACTTTCATAACCAAACTTCGAAATGAATTTTTGAAAATTTCAATACAATATAGGGAGGAATACACAATGTAAACATTGTAATTCATTTACATCAATTTTAAGAGCTACTTATAACAACCCAAGGTTTATGTAATTTTATAATAAAACAAAACAAAGAAAAGATATATTATCAAAGTTTACTATCAATAATAATAATAATAAACTTAATCAAGTAAAGTATAAAATTAGTGCTTTGAGGGAAACAGGAAATAAAATCAGCAAGTAGCGTTATTATCAACTATAGCTTCAGTATATTCTTTTGATGAATGTAAGAGTTTTGGGTTTAATATAAATAGAAATCAGTATGATTATTCAAAAACAAGTAATAATAATAAAATATCAACATTAAAACCTATTATTAAAAATATAAAAAAAATTAAAGATGACCAAATTGAAACTATTGTACAATATTTACTAAATGATTCAACTATTTCATCAAGATTTAATAAAAAAAATAACGATAGTAAATATTCATCAGATAATATATATATATTAAATAAAAGTAGAAGAATGATATATAGTAAATATTTGAATGATCTAAGAGATAAAGCAGTAGCTAGGTCAACATTCTTTAAATATATACCAAGTAATTTTAAAAATCCATCAAGAAAAACGGATCTATGTAATATACGTGCCCAGTATACAGTATGCAGTTAGGAAAAAGTTATTTGAAAATAAAGTAAATACAGCAATAAAAAACAAAGCAGAGATAGAAGTTTTCAATGAAAAAGAAAAATTATATAAATTACATAAATTTTGTGTTGATACTCAAAAAAACACATTTAATGAAACTATCAAAAAATTAAATAACAAAAGTTGTATAATAATTTTAGATTTTAAACAAAATATGGAAATAGGAACAAGACCAGATTCAATAAATCTAGATCATTATAATAAACAAGCTATATCAGTATTAGGTATTAGGTTTTGGTGTATTATATTTAAAAGATGATAAAACAATAGGCAAAGTTTACTTTGATTATTTATCTGAAATACTAAATCGTGATCCAGCATATGCAGGAGATTGTTTAATCGATTTAATCTCTACAGAGCTTCTATTTAAAAAGTTTACAAAAATTAATATATGGGCAGATACAGGAAATCATTTTAGATCCCAAGGGTTTCTACACTATATGTTTAAAGAAATTCATAAAATAAATAGTAGTTTGAATGTTAATCTTAATTTTTTTGCTGAGCATCATGGAAAAAGTATAGTTGATGGACATTTTGGAAACTTTTCAAAATGGAAAAGTAGTTTTGAAGCGTTAGGTAAAATAGAAGATATCGATCAATTAATTTCAAGATTTGAGGCTTTTATTTGCGAGCATAATAAAATCAATAACTCGACTATTAATAATGGGAAAACAGATATAATTTTTAAAGTATAAAAGAAACAAAAATACAAAAAGAATAGTAGACATACAAGGCATTAAAGAAGTATTTATAATTTATTAAACATAACAATAAACTACATTATTATCCAGTATCTGATACATCAAAAAAAAGCGATATAGTCCCAATTAAAGTTATAGAGTCTATAGAAAACAGAAAAATTAAAAGATCGATCCCAGCTTACCTTACGAAGATAACAGAGAATTTAAAATTTTCGATATTACTAAGCAAGTAAGTAGTTTGTTAAATGATAGAAATAGATTGTTAAATGTAAGATTGATTACTTAAGTTATTAGTAGCTAAGTTAATAAATAGTCAAAGAACAAGTAATTGTAATAATATGTAAAAACTATTATTACTTGTACTATATAGAGATGGTTAATTATAGTTTTGGGGTTAATCACTCCCTCCCATAAAGCTATTTATTAACTTGGCAATATATTAATAATGTAATTATAACATTAAAATAGTTTATTTATTTGATAACAAATCTGCAATGTTGGTTATAAAGCAGTTGATGATAAATATTTCTCAATCAAGCTTTATAAGAACATGTATTTAAGATCTAGTAGAAATTCAACTAACTTACAGTATGAGCTATAATAGAATGATTTAGAACTGTGTCTGGGTACTTTTATTTAATAAAGATTTGATTTTATAGAATTTTAAGCGAAGTTTTTAAAATACAAAATTTTTCAAAAATTGGATAAAATAATGAAACTAACTCAGACAACCCCCCCACTTATGATTTCCCCAGCTGGTATGAAAAAGCTTTATACTTTATAGGGAGTAGAAAAGCTTTTTTAATCTATTGTTTGAAAGCTCCTGTTTTAATTAAGGAGTATAGTATATAGTAAGTGATAGACTTAGATTTTATTATTAGTACAACTTAGTCTAAAGATGTGTCTCTTCTTTTTTCCTTTAATAAACCCTAAAAAGTTTTTAGGAGTTATACAATTTTTTATCTTTAAATTTTAAATTATTCTATTATAGATAAGCTATAGATTTTTTCCCTTGTTGTGAATTTGATGGTTCCATAAATTTAATATTGGCTCATCTTTAATACTTTTAGGTATCTTTTGCTTTTAATATTTAGTATATTTCTAACTCAGGATTGACTGTTTAATTGATTTAGAACTTTGCAACCCTTCACATATCTAAAATTGGATAACTATAACTATAGTCAAACCTAGCTAATTCTTAAAACCTTTTGGCTTTCCTCGTAAACTAGTTTATAACATATAAAAGATCCGTTACCTGTAACCAAAGCTATTAATAAGGGGAGGTTTTTTTGGCTTCATTATTTTTTCCATCTTTTAAGTGCTATTTAAATGGAAGATTTGGGGATGTATTTTTTTGTTTAAGAATTTTACCAACAATTTTTCCATTCAAATAGCGCTTAAAAAATGGAAAAAGTGATCAAGTCAAAAAAACACCCCCATTTGTTAGTAAAATTCTCATAGAAAAATACATCCCCATATATATTTTAATGAATATTTGAAATATACAAATGCTATTAGAGTAAGCCGAAAGGTAAGTTTTAATAGTTGTGTTTATTCAATATTAAAAAAAGAAATTATAATGTATCCAAAACCTATTTATATAACTAAATTATACATATTAAAAAGTATCTACTAATTTTGACTTTGGATCCTTAGGATTTTATAATTGAGTGGTTCTTTAGGACTAAAAAGTCTTGGGCATTTAACTATAAGTTAAAATTTCGAACGTCATCAGAGAGTTAGTTATATACCAAAATTTGATTTTTTTGTCTTGGATTGCTTGTGAATGGTTTAAGTAGATGATATTTTTATTCGATCAAAGTTATAAAACTTTATGAAAATATAAAAAATGGATGCTATAAAATTATAATATATATAAAAACATCTAATAAACCATTTCATTATTGTTATTTGTATAAAGGAGACGTTCATGCACTGCTTTGTAAAACTAGTTCAAAAAAATACTCAATTTGGTTAGGGTTATGTATTATTGACTTTAATTAAACTATTAAATAATATACATTTAAACATACAAAAATATTTTTATAAAATACATTTTATTAATAGCATTAAAAATTGAAACATATTACTATAGTATAAAAATTAAACTAAATTAATCAAATTGATTATTACAACTCCTAAAAAATTTGATTTATTTATGAAATAATTTACTTTTGTAATATATAAACAAACTATAACTATCCTTTGTAAATTTATTCCTATAGTAGTTAAACCAAAATCAAAAATAAGATTATGCTTCCCGATCAAATAAACAGCGCATCTATTAATAAGCCGCTTAATATATTTAAAAAGCTAAATTGTTTTTTTTGACTTCATTATTTTTTTTATTAAATCTCGATGAAATAGTTGAATCATTTAGTAAATATTGTATGGGGTTGTCTGAATTAGTTTCATTATTTTATCCAATTTTAAAAAAATTTGTATTTTAAAAACTTCGCTTAAAATTCTATAAAATCACATCTTTTATTAAAACAAAAGTACCCAAACACAGTTCTAAACCATTCTATTATAGCTCATACTGTAAGTTAGTTGAATTTCTACTAGATCTTAAATACATGTTCTTATAAAGCTTAATTGAGAAATATTTATTATCAACTGCTTTATAACCAACATCGTAGATTTATTATCAAATAAATAAACTACTTTAATGTTATAATTACATTATTAATATATTGCCAAGTTAATAAATAGCTGCATGGGAGGGAGTGATTAACCCCAAAACTATAATTAACCATCTCTATATAGTACAAGTAATAATAGTTTTTACATATTATTACAGTTACTTGTTCTTTGACTATTTATTAACTTAGCTACTAATAACTTAAGTAATCCTAACATTTAACAATCTATTTCTATCATTCAACAAACTACTTACTTGCTTAGTAAATATCGAAATTTTTAAATTCTCTGTTATCTTCGTAAGGTAAGCTGGGATCGATCTTTTAATTTTTCTGTTTTCTATAGACTCTATAACTTTAATTGGGACTATATCGCTTTTTTTTGATGTATCAGATACTGGATAACAATGTAGTTTATTGTTATGTTTAATAAAATGTAAATACTTCTTAATGCCCTGCATCTCTATTATTCTTTTTGTATTTTTGTTTCTTTTATACTTTTTAAAAATTATATCTGTTTTCCCATTATTAACAGTCGAGTTATTAATTTTATTATGCTCGCAAATAAAAGCCTCAAATCTTGAAATTAATTGATCGATATCTTCTATTTTACCTAACGCTTCAAAACTACTTTTCCATTTTGAAAGGTTTCCAAAATGTCCATCAACTATACTTTTTCCATGATGCTCAGCAAAAAAATTAAGATTAACATTCAAACTACTATTTATTTTATGAATTTCTTTAAACATATAATGTAAGAACTCTTGGGATCTAAAATGATTTCCTGTATCTGCCCATATATTAATTTTTGTAAACTTTTTAAATAGAAGCTCTGTAGAGATTAAATCGATTAAACAATCTCCTGCATATCCTGAATCATGATTCAATATTTCAGATAAATAATCAAAGTAAACCTTGTCTATTGTTTTATCATCTTTTATATATAATACACTAAAACCTAATACTGATATAGCTTGTTTATTATAATAATCTAGATTTATTGAATCTGGTCTTGTTCCTATTTCCATATTTTGTTTAAAATCTAAAACTATTATACAACTTTTGTTATTTAATTTTTTAATAGTTTCATTAAATGTGTTTTTTTGAGTATCAACACAGAATTTATGTAATTTGTATAATTTTTCTTCTTCGTTGAAAATTTCTTCTATCTCTGTTTTGTTTTTTGCTGTATTTATTTTATTTTCAAATAACTTTTTTCTAACTGTATACTGGGTACATATATTACATAGATCCGTTTTTCTTGCTGGATTTTTGAAATTACTTGGTATATATTTAAAGAACGTTGACCTAGCTACTGCTTTATCTCTTAGATCATTCAAATATTTACTATATATCATTCTTCTACTTTTATTTAATATATATATATTATCTGATGAATATTTACTATCGTTATTTTTTTTATTAAATCTTGATGAAATAGTTGAATCATTTAGTAAATATTGTACAATAGTTTCAATTTGGTCATCTTTAATTTTTTTTATATTTTTAATAATAGGTTTTAATGTTGATATTTTATTATTATTACTTGTTTTTGAATAATCATATTGATTTCTATTTATATTAAACCTAAAACCCTTACATTCATCAAAAGAATATACTGAAGCTATAGTTGATAATAACGCTACTTGCTGATTTTTATTTCCTGTTTTCCTTAAAACACTAATTTTATACTTTACTTGATTAAGTTTATTATTATTATTATCGATAGTAAACTTTGATAATATATCTTTTCTTTGTTTTGTTTTATTATAAAATTCCATGAACCTTGGGTTGTTATAAGTAGCTCTTAAAATTGATGTAAATGAATTACAATGTTTATATTGTGTACTCCTCCCTATTGTATTGAAGTTTTCAAAAATTCCATTTCGAAGTTTAGTTATGAAAGTTTGCATTTTATTTTTATTTCAACAAAAAATAAAGTCAAATAAAGTCAAATAACTGTGTTTATATAATTATGTATTTATATAATTATATAATCATATAGTTATATATTATATATCTGTTAAATATCTAACAGAACTAACATAAAATATATAGTTAGGAAAATTAGCTATTTAAGAAAAGGAAACAATTAAAATAAGTTTTAAATAGAGACATTTAATTTTAGGCTTTTTAGATTTAACCGTTATATTGAACACAAACTTGGAATTTTAAATTTGGATTAATTTCTAAGTAGATTCTGAAACCAATTAGGACAGCCCCGTATAATAGTTTCAATTTGGTCATCTTTAATTTTTTTTATATTTTTAATAATAGGTTTTAATGTTGATATTTTATTATTATTACTTGTTTTTGAATAATCATATTGATTTCTATTTATATTAAACCTAAAACCCTTACATTCATCAAAAGAATATACTGAAGCTATAGTTGATAATAACGCTACTTGCTGATTTTTATTTCCTGTTTTCCTTAAAACACTAATTTTATACTTTACTTGATTAAGTTTATTATTATTATTATTGATAGTAAACTTTGATAATATGTCTTTTCTTTGTTTTGTTTTATTATAAAATTCCATAAACCTTGGGTTGTTGTAAGTAGCTCTTAAAATTGATGTAAATGGATTACAATGTTTACATTGTGTACTCCTCCCTATTGTATTGAAATTTTCAAAAATTCATTTGGAAGTTTAGTTATGAAAGTTTGCATTTTATTTCTATTCCAACAAAAAATAAAGTCAAATAACTGTATTTATATAATTATATAATCATATAGTTGTATATTATATATCTATTAAATATCTAACAGAAATAACATAAAACATATGGGGGTGTTTTTTTAACTTTGTTACTTTTTCTATCTTTTGAGCGCTGTTTGAGTGGAAAATTTGCTAATAAAATTCTTAAACCTAAAACACATCCCCATATAGTTAGGAAAATTAGTTATTTAACAAAGGGAAACAATTAAAATAAGTTTTTTAAGTTAAATAAAAGGATGCTTAGTTTTTAAGCTTTTTATATTTAATTGGCACATTAAAGACACAAATTTAAAAATTTAAATTTTGGATTAATTTATAAGTAAATTCTGAAACTAATACAGACAACCCCATATAATTTTAAAAAAATAGTGATTGCAAGTTTAAAGTAAAATAAAAATAAACAAGCACCAAAGAGTTAAATTATTTATATAATTAGTATTAAATGTAAACAATTACCTTTTTTATAAATTAAATAATAATGAACAAGCTTATTTAGTGTGAATTATATAAAATGATAGTATTGGATTGCATTTTTGCATCGTTATTTTTATTTTGTTATATTATCAAGAAAATATCATAAACATTTTTTAATAAAAGTAAGCTTTTTGTATTTTGAACTAAAAAAAATTTATTAAAAAAACTTACTAGCTAATATGAAAAACTGAGCTAATTTAAAATAAACTAGATTTCCACAGCTATAATAATATATGGATTTTTTTCGGTTTTATCACTTTCTCTATCTTCTAAGCATTATTTAAGTGAAAAAACCATTAGTAAAATTAAACAAAAAAATATATCCTCATATAATTATAATTTGAAAATTAACAAATAAAAAAGCACACGGTGATCCATTTTTTTTATTTTGATTTACATATTTAGCATTTTTCCTGGATATATAACTTAAATAATATAAAAAAGTATCCCCAGTAGTGACTACACAAAAATAAAGTTTAGCTGTAAATATCAATTATTTTTATAATTATTTCTGTTTTTGAAAAAAACCATACTTTTAAGTATGTTAAACCTAAGTAATATTATTAGTTAGTATATATATAAGGGTGTATTTTTGTATTTAAGAATTATATTAGAGATTTTTCTTATTTAAAAATAAAAATAAAAGGCTTTAGAAAATTGTATTAATAAAAAATAGATGAAAAAATCAGCTATTATATGGGAGTGTTTTTTTTGACTTCATTACTTTTTCCATTTTTTTAAGCGCTATTTGAGTGGAAAAGCTATTAATGAAATTCTTAAACACAAAAATACATCCCCATATGGAGTTGTCTGAATTAGTTTAGTTTCATTATTTTATCCAATTTTTGAAAAATTTTGTATTTTAAAAACTTCGCTTAAAATTCTATAAAATCATATCTTTTATTAAAACAAAAGTACCCAGACACAGTTCTAAATCATTCTATTATAGCTCATACTGTAAGTTAGTTGAATTTCTACTAGATCTTAAATACATGTTCTTATAAAGCTTGATTGAGAAATATTTATCATCAACTGCTTTATAACCAACATTGCAGATTTGTTATCAAATAAATAAACTATTTTAATGTTATAATTACATTATTAATATATTGCCAAGTTAATAAATAGCTGCATGGGAGGGAGTCGTTAGCCTCAGAACTATAATTAACCATCTCTATATGGGGCTGTCCTAATTGGTTTCAGAATTTACTTAGAAATTAATCCAAATTTAAAATTTCAAGTTTGTATCCGATATAACGGTTAAATCTAAAAAGCCCAAAGTTAAATGCATCTATTTAAAAACTTATTTTAATTGTTTCCTTTTCTTAAATAGCTAATTTTCCTAACTATATATTTTATGTTAGTTCTGTTAGATATTTAGCAGATATATAATATATAGCTATATGATTATATAATTATATAAATACAGTTATTTGACTTTATTTTTTGTTGGAATAGAAATAAAATGCAAACTTTCATAACTAAACTTCGAAATGGAATTTTTGAAAACTTCAATACAATAGGGAGGAGTACACAATGTAAACATTGTAATTCATTTACATCAATTTTAAGAGCTACTTATAACAACCCAAGGTTTATGGAATTTTATAATAAAACAAAACAAAGAAAAGATATGGGTGTGAAATCTGGTACTCAGGGTTTGGAGTCAAGAACAGCTATTGCTGGGTTGACTACACTATAAGTCGAAAGGTCTTAGTTTATGTGACTAAGATAGACTTGGATTATGAGGAAGAGCACGTAATAGGTTACAAGCTATATAAGACAAATAGAATAGACAATACTAATGTAAAATCTATGTAAAATACTATTAAGAAAACTTAGTGGCTTTATTAAATGTTCGAGATATCAGGGATTAATTCAGTTAAAAAGCCTCGAACTATTATACTCTGTAAACTCTTTTATACTCTGAAAAGTATAAGTATCAAAATGAGAAGATAATATTCTTTTGGGTGGAACTAGAAATTCTCATAACAAATCAAAATAATTAACCATGGGACTAACGAAGCGATATTTCACAATAGGGATGTTTTTTTTGACTTCATTACTTTTTCCATTTTTTAAGCGCTATTTAAGCGGAAAAGTTGTTAGTAAAATTCTTAAACACAAAAATACATCCCCATATATTATCAAAGTTTACTATCGACAATGATAAACTTAATCAAGCAATCTATAAAATTAGTGCTTTGAGGGAAACAGGAAATAAAATCAGCAAGTAGCGTTATTATCAACTATAGCTTCAGGTATATTCTTTTGATGAATGTAAGAGTTTTAGGTTTAATATAAATAGAAATCAGTATGATTATTCAAAAACAAGTAATAGTAATAAAATATCAACATTACAACCTATTATTAAAAATATAAAAAAAATTAAAGATGACCAAATTGAAATTATTATATGGGGGTGTATTTTTTTGCTTAAGAATTTTACTAACAATTATTCTACCCAAATAGTGCTTAAAACATGGAAAAAGTAATGAAATCAAAAAAACATCCCCATATGTTTAAAGAAATTCATAAAATAAATAGTAGTTTGAATGTTAATCTTAGTTTTTTTGCTGAGCATCATGGAAAGAGTATAGTTGATGGACATTTTGGAAGCCTTTCAAAATGGAAAAGTAGTTTTGAAGCATTAGGTAAAATAGAAGATATCGATCAATTAATTTCAAGATTTGAGGCTTTTATTTGCGAGCATAATAAAATTAATAACTCGACTGTTAATAATGGGAAAACAGATATAATTTTTAAAGTATAAAAGAAACAAAAATACAAAAAGAATAGTAGACATACAAGGCATTAAAGAGGTATTTATAATTTATTAAACATAACAATAAACTACATTATTATCCAGTATCTGATACATAAAAAAAGCGATGTAGTTCCAATTAGAGTTATAGAGTCTATAGAAAATAGAAAATTAAAAGAGCGATCCCAGCTTACCTTACGAAGATAACAGAGAATTTAAAAATTTCAATATTTACTAAGCAAGTAAGTAGTTTGTTAAATGATAGAAATAGATTGTTAAATGTCAAGATTACTTAAACTATTAATAGCTGAGTTAATAAATAGTCAAAGAACAAATAACTGTAATAATATGTAAAAACTATTATTATTTGTACTATATAGGGATGGTTAATTATAGTTTTGGGGTTAATCACTCCCTCCCATAAAGCTATTTATTAACTTGGGAATATATTAATAATGTAATTACAACATTAAAATAGTTTATTTATTTGATAACAAATCTGCAATGTTGGTTATAAAAAGCAGTCGATAATAAATATTTCTCAATAAAGTTTAACGAGAAATGGGGGTGTTTTTTTTGGCTTCGTTATTTTTTCCATCTTTTAGGCGCTATTTGATTGAAAAATTGTTAGTAAAATTCTTAAACACAAAAATACGTCCCCAAATTGTAATTTAAGAAAACAAATATAAGATCGTTTAACAAATAATTATTTTTTAAAATAAAGAAACGAAAAAAATAGCTTTATTTTTTTGTATGATTTTTAAACATTTTATGCTTTAAATTATTTTATTATAATACATATTGTAAGTTAGGAGAACCTTTATTAAATTTAATAAAAATCACTATGTTAACAAAGATTTCACTCATATAACCTAATGTATTAAATCAATCAAAGTTGCAATACATAAATAAGCATATGGCGATGTTTTTTTTGATTTCATTATCTTTATATTTTTCAAACACTATTCGAGTGGAAAAACTATTAGTAAAATCCTTAAATACGAAAAAACATCCCCATATTTTTTATAAAACTCTATCAAAAATCTCCTATTAAATAAATAGCTGGATAAAAGGGAGTGATTAGCTTTAAAACTATAACCAGTTATTTTTATATAATACAAGCAATGTAGTACTAGCTTTTACTTATTATCATATTATTTGCTCTTTGACTATTTATTGACTTAGCTATTAATAATTTATTTTCGTTATTTAATAAGACACTCATTTGTTTAACAAATATCAAAACTTTAACTTTTCTGTTATTTTATAAAATAAGTCCAGGGGTTAATTTTTTATTTTTCTTATCGGGGATGTATTTTTGTATTTAAGAATTGTACTAACAATTTTTCCGCTCAAATAGCGCTTAAAAGATAGAAAAAGGGATGAAAGTACTTTAATAGCTTTATAAATTGCAATGTTTTTTTGTATAATTTCAAAAAGTTTAAAATACATTAAAAATATACTTAACAATATGGGGATGTTTTTTTTGGCTTCATTACTTTTCCCATCTTTTAAGCGCTATTTGAGTGGAAAAATTAGTAAAATTCTTAAACAAAAAAGCACATCCCCATATTACTAAAACATTTATTTTTATTTAAATTATTCCTTTTTAATAAAAGCTAAATAGCAGTTGTTTTTGTATTTAATTTTGCTGACAATTTTTCCGTTTAAACAGGAGCTTAAAAAATGGAAAAAATGATGAAACTAAAAAACACTTCCAAATGCTAAAAGTTATAAAGTTTTAAAGATTATTTAATTTAGAGCAAAATCTTGTTAAATTATCTTCATTTTTAAAATTTTGAAATACTAATAATAAAGATAAAATAAAATATATAAATGTAAATGAATATTAAAAAAGTAATTATTCGATTAGCTTAACAAATTATAGTAATATAAATATATATAACGATATACAATATATGATTCAAAAAACATAATTAAATAGTAAAAAATAATTTTAATAATAAATATTCTTTATAAATTAGTTGTCTTAAATAAACAAGAAAATTTAAATTCATGATTAGAAATTGATTGTTTAATCTTATCAGATCATGTTTAAAATAATAAACCTAATAAACAATAAACTATAAGATAAGTATGTAATAAAAATGATTTATAAACATTAAAATTAATAGTAATTAATTTGTTATTAAAAAACATCAATATTGATATTTAAATTAATTTCATACTAAATTTATTATTAATTTTTATTCTTTCTTATATTAATAAACTAATAAATTATTAAGAAAATTGTATTACAAAAAGCAAGTTCAATATTATTAAGAATAGTTTTAAAATAAGAGGTTAAATGAAGTAATGACTAAGTTGAGTTAAGCATGAATTTAAAAAAGGAAATAAAAACTTGTGCTAAAAACTCTAAAAATAACATCCTTAATTTTTATCTTTTAGAAACTTCGATTTCAAAATTTCAAAATTTCAATTGATTTAATAGTTTCATTCTTTGAAAGCATTTGTAAGTTGTTTCAATATATAAGATATTGGTAATATATTAATAAAAACAAAACGTCAAAAACATATAATATTATAAGCCTTATAATAAATGATAGAGATATAGATGTTTAAAAGTTGAATAAATAACGATTAATAAAGTTGATAATAGGAGAATAAACAATTTGATATTAATAACTCACAATGAATACAACTATTGAGGCTTTATACTAAAAATAGAAGAAATAACTTATGATATTTTTCATTAATTTAGCATGATAGCCATTAAGTTACCTCTATTTACTTGATATAGTTGATTTAGCCAAATTATTAAAAAAATTTATTTGAATAATCCTCTTTTTTTACATAATTTTTTTATCTGATATTAATTCAAAGATATGACAAAAACCCTTGATTTACAGGTGCATAGGCTAAAAATAGAGCCAATGATCAAACAGTGATTAAATTCCACCAATGAAAATAGGATTATATAATTAATTGCTTAATTGAAATAAAATAGTATAAAAACAAACTTGATAAATCAATAAGTTTTTTTAAAAAATTAGCTTTAATTATTATTATTATTATTAACTTTGTAAAAATGGGGTTATCAAAAACGACAAAATTATATATACAATTGACATTAAGCGTCATTTTATTCTTCACTGAATTAATCGTTGGTTATTGGGTGGGTTCAATTGCTTTAGTGGCTGACGCTTTTCATATGTTAAATGATGTGGTATCCTTAGTTATTGCTGTTTATGCTGTTAAAGTAAGTTTATTATTATTTTATTATATTATTAAGAACAAACTTACTGATTATTTTTATTTCAGTTATCTGAAAATACCAAATATGATCCAAATTATACTTATGGATTACAAAGAGCGGAAGTATTAGGTGCTTTAATTAATGCTGTATTGTTATTAGGTTTATGTCTTACTATTGTTGCTGAAGCAATTCCTCGTTTTTTTAAACCTGTTGAAATTGAAAACCCAGAATTAATTTTAGTAGTTGGTAGTATTGGTTTAGTATTTAACATATCAGGTATGTTTTTATTTGGTCATCATCATAGCCATGGTGAATGTTCTCATAGTCATAATCATAATGAAAGTCATGCTCATGAACATTCCCATTCAATTGAGGATGGTACTGATTATACTTTAAATCATCAGACAAATATTTTAAGTCCAGCTACTTTTCAACAATCTATCATTGATACTGCAAAACAAGTATCTCATGCTCATCAATTAGAAATTAATGAAAGTAGTTATTTATTACAAAGAAATCAATCTAATGATTATCAATCTCAAAAGAATCATAATCATGATCACACCCATGACCATTCCAATGAAAAGGAAGGCCAGCTTAATATGCAGGGAGTTTATTTACATGTTTTAGGAGATGCTTTAGCAAGTATAGCTGTTATTATCTCTGCTTTAATTATTTGGAAATGTGAATTCCCAGAAAGATACCTGTTTGATCCTTTGATTTCAATTATTATTACTTTATTAATTGTTAAATTTACATTACCTTTAATTAAAAGTGCTTCGATTATTTTGCTTCAAGGGGTACCATCTACTGTACCAATTGAAAATGTACGTCTTCAAGTAGCTGATATTGAAGGTGTTGTTAGTATTCATGATCTTCATGTTTGGCAATTAAGTGATTCTAAATCTATTGCTAGTATTCATGTAGTTATTGATTCCCCTCATCATAAGCGATTCCAATCTATTGCTACTGAAATCAAACGTATTTTACATAGTTATGGTGTTCATTCTGTTACAATTCAACCTGAATTTGAAAACGATTCTAGTAATAGTTCAACTTCTTCCTCTCCTAAATTGACTGTTTCTTCTGGTCCTACTATTCGCGATTCTACTTGTCTTTTACCTTGTCAAGCTCAATGTGCTCCTATACAATGTTGTCCTCCTAATCCTTAATTTTTCTCTAAAACAACGATGAAATAGATATTAATTTTGTAAAAATGAATTAAATTTCCTAAATAAAATTTTGAATAAAAATTTTTATTAGGCTGGAATTTGATTTATAAATTAATTTAATATTAAAATTTAATAAATTTTATTTTATATAAAAATATTTTATTTTTGTTTTCTAATTTAATATTTAATACCCATATTTATCGTTTAAATGGGATCTTCCATCTCCTAAAGTTATAAACTATTAATATCCTTTTATAATTATATAATTATATTATTACCACTTTGTCCTTGAGGTGGAACCCAATTATTATTATCATCTTGAATATTAAAATTATATCCTTCATCATCATCATCATCATCATCATCATCATCATCTTTTTCATTATTAGTTTCAACTTTTGATTCTATTTTTTTAATACCCTCATTGTTATTATCATCATTATTTGGTGCTTCCTTTTCATTATTTATTACTTTTCCTTCACTACTTATCTCCTTTATTTCCTCACTTCTCACTTCTTTTTCCTCAATTTTATTCTTATCTGCTTCTTTGTTTTCCTTTATCTTTACTTCTTTTTCTTTATCAATAATATTTGAGTTATTTTGTCTTATTTTTTGTTTTAAAGTGTCATCATCATCTACTTCTTCATCAAATTTGGAATCAGGTGCAACAATTTCAATTAATTTCAGTACTTTTTTTAATTCCTAAAGAATTGTTAATAATACTACTAATAATATAATAATATAATTAACTTACAATAGTTAATAAATTTAATTTCTTATCATTTTCTTTTTTTAATTTTCTATTTTCACTAATTTTCATTTGTGTCATATAGCCATCCAATTCATTATCATTCTGTTTACATTCTATATAAATAATAGTATTGTTATTAATATAAATATATAATAATATAATATTATTAAATTACCATTTACTATTTCCATATCTTCATCAATTTTATTCTGAATGATGATAATATTCATTTTTAAATTATTAATATTTTCGATTAATTGCTTTCTTTTGAAATTTAAACTGTCAAATGTCTCTATTTTATCTTCTTTTTCTTTACGTTGATTTTTACGTAATTTACTTTTTTCGACTAGGATTTATTAATTATTACTTATTAATTACTATTAGATATACTATTAAAATAAATCACCATATCCTGTTCTATCATAAAAATCATCAAATTCTTCTGCTTCATTTTCTTTTAACAATCTTTTAAGACGTTGTTTTTTTAAATCTATTTAAATATTATCTAGTATATATTAGTATACATTACAGTATTAATTACCTGAAATACTCAATCCATTAGATCTCAATAGTTTCATTTTATCTAGCTTTTCACATGCATTTAATGCAGCCAATCTTTCCGCTTCTCTAAAATTGATAAAATCTATTAACTTTTCTTACTTATTTATGTTTAAATTTTTTAAATATTACCTCTTTTTATTAGAATGGCCAATACCATACATAATATCACTATTTAAACTTTCTAATTCTGGTATGGGAAGTAAAACTCTAACAAAATAATAAGTCAAAATAAACTAAAATTTAATAATTTTTTTACTTTGCTGTATATTCCTTTTCATTTTTTTCACCTTCTTCCGATATTTCATATTCAACAGCAACACCTTGATTCTTTTATACGTTATACTAATGAATAACTAAAATTAGTTTGTAGACAAAACTTACTTCTAAATAATTTTTCAACGCTTTCTTTGGATCTTTATAATAATAAGCATCCTGTTCATTTGTATCATCATTAATAAGATCATTGATATCTTCTTCTTCTACAGCATCTTCAGCAAAACCCCTAAAACCAAAAGATTATAAAGGTTAAAACTTTTAAAAAAAGGTCAAATAGAATAGTAATTACCAAGTAACTTCTGTTTCTTTTTGTTGATCTTGATAAGCCCTTACTTTGGTATTAATCTCTGTTTTAAAAATAAATATCCTAGTTGATTCTCCAAACTTTATTTGATCTTCTTCTTTTAATAATGCATATTTTTTTTGCTCAATTTTTACTTTATTGACAAAAGTGCCATGTGTACTTCCTAAATCATAAATATAACATTCCCCTAATTATTTGTTATTTTTATTTATTTTAATATTAATATTATATAAACTACCTTTCTCATTAAACTGAAATAAAGCATGATATCTTGAAATGGACTTTTGATTTGAGTTCTAATTTTATTTCTTCATATGAAATTTAAAAAAACTTACTTGATGTTCTAATTGTAAATCACAGTTTGGTAATCGACCTTTTAATTTATTTTGATTATTACTACTTTAAAACCATTAAATGAATTTGTTGTTACCAACTACAATAATCTCTTTGTTTTTTAGCAAAAAATTTTCCAATTGTACCCCTCCTTTAATTACTTCTAAATATAACTTAATACTCGGTTTACCACTCCATTCGGGTAGCATGTAATTTAACGGTGGTAAATCTAAAATATTATGAACTTTATATTAATTTCAGTTATTTTATAGAATACCCATTTTTGAATTTTTAAAGAAACCAAAAAACAATATTTTGAATTTTATGTTAGCAATAAATTCAACTCATTAGGTCACTTTAAACTAAGAGTGACTTCAATTTCATTATTTTCATTCTTTAAATTTTCACTTATGAAAAAAATGAAATTTGATAACCAAAGTAATATTCAACGTTTACTCTTTCAACTAGAACAAAAAAAGTATTCAGATGAAATTATTTCTCATATCCGTTCTCAATACGAAACTCATTATCACAAGTATGAAAATTCAGACGACTTGTTGTTTTTAATCCATTTACCTGAAGCTTTAGATCCTGAAGTGTATATCTTTTGGTTACAAAATTTAGTTCCTTATTCCTCGGAGGAGAAGTTAAAGGGATGGCATGTCCAAAGAGCTATAAAAATCGATGAAAGAGTAGGGGATTTAATGTTATGTTATTCATTATTAAATTTAGGTCACCATAAGTTAAATTTAAAAAAATTAAGTAGTATTATCAAAAAAGTAGAATGGTTAATTCAAATTAAAGTATTACAATTAGAATTAAATCAAATGGAACAAGTTTCTGAAAAAGAAGCTATTAATTTTAATTTAAAAAAGTTTTTAATCTTATCAAGATATCAAATCGCAAAATTAGTTTATCGTTTAGTTGCTTTAGGTTCTTCTCCTGAGTTGTTATTAGATATTTTTATCATGGAATATGAAGAGTTAGATAATTCAAAAGAAAATTATCATTTAATGTTAGATTTACCACCATCCAATATAGATAATACTTTGAAATATAATGAAGTTTGGGGTAAAGTTATTGAATTAAAATTTATTAAAGCTTGTTTACTTAGTTTATTGTCAATTAAAAAACCAATTACTAATCAACATATTCAATCTATTATTAATCTTGTTACTTTATATACTAGTTTAGATTTATCTAATTTGTCTAATGAAACTTGCATTAATTTAAAAGTTGAAGATTTGACTTCAGATAGTATTATTAATGTTAATAAAGTAGAGGGATTTTATCCTTATTTTAGTTTCTTAATACAAAATATAGAAGGATGGGAAATCATTGAAAGTTTAGGTTATTCTTTTCCAAGTTTAAAAGAAAGATTAAGTCGAATTTTATTAAGTAATTTTCAACAACATCAATTATATTGTATTCAATTGATCAATCAATTAATTTTAATTATTAACAACGAAAAACAATCAATTATTAAAATTTGGGATGGTCTAATATTATTATTTAATCAACATTATTTTGGTCCTATTAATATTAAACAATTATTCATATTCTTTTTACAACAAATTTTAGAATTAGAAGGTAAATTTGTTATTGTTTTTGTATTTATAATATTTATAATGTTTTAGAATTTGAAATGGCCTCAATAATACTTGATGAAATTGATTTACCCATTTTATATGAAGAAGTTATTGATTTATTACTTGAAATATCAATGGAATTTTATGATAATCAAACAAATTTATTTGATTCTAATTCAATAGAAATTATATTAAAATGTTTAGATTTAGTAGAAGAAACAAGTAAAGTACAGCAATGGCAATACTTTGTATTTGGAGTACAAAAATTATATAACTATTATTTACAATACAATATAAAACAAATACCTCAACCTTTAGAAATTCGATTAAATTCAAAGTTTTATTTAAAGCAATTAATATTTAATTCAAAATGTCAATTATATAAATCACCAGATAAAATTAAAGAGTTAATAGCATTGTTGAATATTAATATTATTGAGGATCTTAGTTTTGTCAATAAATTAATAATCAAAGCAAGTAAAGTACATAAAGATTTTAATATGGCATATGAATATTCAACTGCTCTAATTGAAGATGAATGTAATTCAGAAGGTATCAATGATATTTTAGAATTAATCAAAGATAAAGAATTTAAAGATATTAATAAAAAATTTGATTTGTTATCTTTAATAATAGCAAATTGTAATATTGATAAAATAAATGAAGTATTGAGTTATTATTATGAATTAGAAATTCAATTACTAAATTCAAAAGAATTAATAAAATACAGTAATAATAATCATCAAACAATTATATTGAATTCAGATGAATTACAACAATTCAACAATATAATTGATATTATAAACAATAATAATAACAATAATAATAGACTAAATATATATAATTATCCTATCTTTAATAATTCTATTGTAGCTGTTACTAACAATAATTTCAATTGGCAACTTAGTCCATTAGAAGCAATATTTAGAATATTAATGTTATTGAAAGATAGTTTATTAAGTAATGATGATGCTATACTTCATAAAGAATTAATTAAAAAAATCAAACTTCAATTAAGTAATAATATTAATGATACACTTTCTCAATTTTTTATTTATGATTTATCAGAGGTAATTTATTATAATATAATAAAATTGTTTTAATCTTAACATACTTGATATTTACTTTTAGGAAGATAAAGTTGAATTTTTTAATACATTACAACAAAACCCAGAAGATTTATTATGGAAAGCATTTCATTTTGGTTTAAATTATATTACTAAATCAGATATAAGTGATACTACTACACAATATAACAATTTAACAACAATTCAGCCAAAACAATTTATTAATTATTTAACTAACTTAGATAATAATAATAAGGAATTAAAAACAATTCAAGAGAATATAAAATTAAGTCAAAAATTAAATGAGGAAGAAGAAATCAATTCGATATTAGAAAAATTGGATATTAACAGTGAAGCATTTCGATTATCTAACAAAAGAGAACAAAGTTTATTATTGGAATTAAGAATACAAACAGAAGATACAATACAAACATCAAACGTAATAACAATTGCAATTAATTTTAATATTGATCTGCAAACACTGTATTTGATTCATATTAGTTATTATTTCTCAAATCAAGTTAAAATCAATGACTTGGAAGATTATTATTGGTCTAATACAAAAGAATATTTAGAATCATTAATAATTAATGAAAAGGTTGTTGATCAATTTTATACATTTTATAGTGATATTAAGGGTAATGATTTAATTAAATTAAATTTATATTTTATTATGTTTGGAGAAATATTAGATAAATCAAACAAAGAAAAAGATGAGGTAATTATTTAATAATATTTATATAATATAAATAATATTTTAAATTTTAAATTTCAATAGAAAAATCAATTAATTATTCATCAACTTATATTAAGAACGGAATTATTAAATAATTGGACTGAAAGTATTAAAAGTAATAATAAGATAGTTAATGATAATATAATTGATTTTAAATTATTATTAAACAATAAATTCAATAAGAATTATAATGACTTACAATCTCACTTTAATTTGTTATATCAGCAATCTAATGGCAATGAGTTTATATTAAATCAATTGGATACTTATTTACAATTATTACCAATATTTGGCGAAGAAAAACAATGTTACATTGAATTAAGCTTACAAGAACAACAAATATTAAAATCCAATATAATTTTATGGTATTTAATTTATCAAATTTCATTATTATACAACAAAATAATGTATTTTTACCTGAAGATGTTATATTATTAAACAAATATATAATCCAATTAAATCTTAATAATAGTTTAAATTTAATTAATCAATTTATTAATATGAAATATCAAGAAACTATTAATTTACAATCTCAACAATTATTAATTACTATTATTAAAGAAAATATTTTAAATAACAATAATAACAATGAGAATAATGAGAATATAGAATCATTTAATAATATAGTTAATAATATAATAAAAAGAATTGAATTTTTAGAAGAATTAAACAATTTAATTGATCCAATAACTGAAGAAGATTTAGGTTACATAATTATTAAAAGAATTGATAGCTTATTGAATCAACAACATATTAATTTCAATGATATTATTTTATTATATAAATCATTAATATTGCAAAATATTAACCCAAATTTATTATATCATTCTTTATTATTGTTTAATAAATATTATAATAATTTATTATCGATTGATTGGCAACAACAGTTATCAAACAAATCGAATGAATTTACAATATTAAAAGAAATTTTTATTTTAGTATTAAAACAACAATTGATTGAAAACAAAACAATTAATATAATTCAACAATTTATATCACTAATTAAAAATTATTTAAATGAACAATGGGCAATAAATACATTAGAATCAATTCAACAATATTTATTAAATGATTTTATTAAAGATACAACAATAGTGATTGACTATCGTATGGAATTATTACCTTTGTTTTATGATTTATTTAATATGAAAGAATTTGATGATATAGAAATATTATTATTAATTAAATGTGAATTTTATTTAGAATTCTATTTTAGTTTAACTATTAATCAAATTAATGAAATAATTGAACCATGGGATGAATTATTAATTGATTCTAATTTACAAGAAAAATTAATTTATTATTTATTACAATAATAATAATAATAATAATAATAATAATAATAATAATAATAATAATAATAATAATCAATATCATTGTATAATTAATCTAATGAAATTATTTGGGCAATATTACCAATTAACTACTGCTTCATTAAATCTTAATAAAGAGTTAAATTTATTATGGATTAAAATTATAGAATCAATTATTAGTAACGTTAATATGATGAATGATATAGTAATTTATAAATTATGGATTTATATTTATGATATATTTGATATTAAATATTTACAACAATATGAACAATCTATAATAGAATTATGTAAAACATATCAATTAATTAACTATTATCGATTAGGCTTATTGTCTAATAATTTAATTATCAATGAATTAATATTAAATCAATATTTTATTGAAAATCATTGTGATTTTAATTTAGAAAATGATTTATTATTAATTTCTTTATTAATTGTAAAAAAAGAATTAAATCGTGTTATGGAATTTAACAAGGAATTGTATATTAATGATATTAAACCTGTTATTATTAATGAATTAAATCAATATCCTATTCTTTTAGATTGTATTATTAAGCAATTGAGTGAAGATAAACGAAATGAAATTCAATTAAATGAAGCCATGTTTTATTTGAATCAACTAAATAATAAAAATCAGTTTCAAAGATTAACTCAACTATTTAAAGGCAAAAAAAATCAACAGCAAAAGGAAAAAGAATTATTTGACTATTTAAATCAAAATCACAATTATCAATTATCTATTACTAACGAAGAGTTACCTTTAAAATTACCCTTAACAATTCCTACTTTAGATGAATTAGCCAAATTATTAACTATTGAAGATGACTTGTTTAATACTCAAGAAGACTTAAATCCATATATTTTAGATATTATTTTAAGATTTGAATAAAATAATTATCCATCGTTTTCTATGTCGCTTAAATCCTTGTTATAATCTATAGCGCTTTTAGCTAAACTTTTAAAATAACAAATAAATTAAATTGGCTAAAGATAAATATACTATTTTTAATAAAAAGTTATAATTATAAAAACAAATGAATCTGTTTATTATTACTATAGTATGACAGTCCATATAAACCATATTTTTTAATCCTTTATTCAATTAACTTTTCAACTTTTTCTTTATGATTGGATTTTAATTCTTGTTCAATAACATTAGGGAATGTTTTTTTGTGTTTAAGAATTTTACCAACAATCTTTTCACTCAAATAGCGCTTAAAAATGGAAAAAGTAATGAAGTCAAAAAAAACACCCCCATTAGATAACTTCACTTTTATTTATTAATAAATGGGGATGTTTTTTTTGACTTCGTAATTTTTTCTATCTTTTAAGGACTATTTGAGTAGAAAAACCATTAGCAAATTCTTAAATAAAGATACATCTCCAAATCCAAAAACTCGTCACTGTACAATTCTACAAACTTATCAATATTCTGGTTATTATAGCCTCTACCCTTATTACGAAGTTTAGATAAAGACTCTTCGAATGTTACAAGTCCTTCCTTGGCCATAGGGGTTATTGCTTTAAAATGATAAAATAGTAATAATGATAATTTATAATAATAATCTACTCTCAATAACGGAAGCATTGGTTGAAAGTTAATAAATAGTGTCTCTCATTAAATTAAATTAATATTATTTTTCTAATATATGGGGGTGTTTTATTTGGCTCCATCACTTTTCCATCTTTAGGCATTATTTAAGCGAAAAATTGGTAGCAAAATTCTTAAACACAAAAATAAATGCAATGTATATTAAACCTTTTTAAATAATTATACAGAGATGCTTTTTTTGGCTTCATTACTTTTTCCATTTTTAAGCGCTATTTGAGCAGAAAGGTTATTAGTAAAATTCTTAAACGAAAAAATATATCCCCATATTATGGATTTACAACTAATGACTTAATTTACAAGAGGGGATGTATTTTTATGTTTAAGAATTTTACTAACAAATTTTCCATTTAAATAGTGCTTAAAAAGATGGAAAAAAGCAATGAAGCTAAAGAAAACACCCCCAAGAACTCTTTTGAAATGACGTCGATTTTTTTTAAAATTAATGGTAAGGATAGAATTGTAACATCAACTTACACTTGATCTTAAATTAAGTTTTATTTTTGATTAAAAAAATATACTATTGCTTACAATAGTATCCTAATTTTTCAATCAAAAGAATTGCAACTAACTATAGAATATAATCATTGTTTGAATCCACAGTTAATTTACTGAATAGTCTCTAGAACTAAAATTAGTTAGCATCTAGGGCTGTTTTTGATTTTATTACTTTTCCATTTTTTAAGTGCTATTTAAATGAAAAGATCATTGGTAAAATTCTTGAACAAAAAAATCCATCTCCATCTCTATCTATATAGGAGTCAGTTGTTTGATTTCAATTGTAATAAGTATTGTGGAAACCAATTGACTATTTAAATAGAAGTATTAGTATTAGTTAGAAGGTTTTTATAAGTTAGAGAAGCAAAGCGTCTAGAGCAAAATGGTAAAGTAAACGGCGAATCAACTAACTACAAATATCAAATATACCTTTGAAATTATACCATGGGTTAATATGAAAAGATTGATATGATATTAAGTATTATAACAAGGACTCATTTTCAGAAGTTTATACCTTGTTTGGTTTATTTTGATTTAACACCTGATTTATCACATTACAGCTTATCTCATATCTAAGTTTTATCTTTCATTGTAATATAGAAATCAAATAAGCTAAAATTATCAATCATCTATTACTAAAGGAGATTTACCTTTGAAAACGGCTTTAGTAATCCCAACCTCAGATGAATTGACTAAATTATTAACTATTGAAAACAAATAATTCATTATTGAATATAACAACATAAAGTCATATATTTTAGATATTATATTAATATTATATTAATATATATGATATTCTATACTGCTTACTTCCTACTTTATTATATTTTACTATGTCTATTAACTATTGGTATTAGTAACTTAATATAAAAGTAAATTATTGTAATTTTAAAATAACAAACATAAATCTTAAAAATATATTATATTTAATTTTAATACTATTTACTATTCCATTACAAAGACATCAATAGTTCATTATAAATTAACTATATCTTAATTTGTTTCATTTATCCAATAGTAAGTGAATAAGCAATAACAAGTACATTAACTACAATCAAAGGTACTAAATAAATTGTAAATTAAAATGAAAATGAAAATTAAGATAAAATAATAAGCTTACATCTCATTAGAGTTCTAACAGCAGATACTAAATTAATTATTTTACTTTTAATACTTTCGTTGCCGTTATAGCTGCCTACTTGATTCGTTCCTAAACCGACTAAAAG
Source organism: Batkoa obscura (assembly GCA_030770535.1). NCBI lineage: Eukaryota > Fungi > Entomophthoromycota > Entomophthoromycetes > Entomophthorales > Batkoaceae > Batkoa > Batkoa obscura. Next base: position 184,874 of record JASVEC010000043.1, on the reverse strand, counting down.
AAATTAATCATCATTCTTCATTCATTATTATGTTAATTATTTATTCTACTTTATATAGTAACTTACTTCTAGCTAAAAATCTTTCTTCATTTAGAATAGCTAAACCATTGATAATCAAAATGACCGAATAAATTAAATTGCCTAAAGATAAAGACATTTTCAGAGAAAAATAGAAACTTAAAAACTAAAAAATTAAAATCAAAATATTTTAGTCAATATGTTGTCCTCCACCAATCAATTTTTAATTTGTTTTAAAAAAAATAAAAATTAACTCAAATTTTAGTAAAAATAATAAACAAAATTCCAGATAATACTAAACTTTATTTGTATTGTCATCCATGACTGTTATTAGCCAATTTAACATAATATATTGTATTAAAGAACGAATAAAAATTTCAAATCTTCTTCTGTAAGTTTCGATAAAGCCGATGTATCTTTACCAATAGTCGATTGAAACAAAGCATGTTTCTTTGCTTGAAGCTGTAAAATACGAGATTCAATTGAATTTTCCACAACTAAACGAGTAACTTGGATTGGACGATATTGGCCTAATCGATGGATACGATCCATAGCTTGATCTTCTACAGCTGGATTCCACCATGGATCACATATAAATACTCGACTTGCTTCGGTTAAATTTAAGGCTATACCACCTGCTTTTAAGGAGATGAGAAAGACAGTATATTCATGACGCTGCATAAAGCTAAATATCGAATTAATACTTATAGTTTTAATTTAATAAAATAAAATTACGTTTTAATAATAGCATCCCTTTGAGCAGGACGCATACGACCATCCAATCGACAGCAAGCAAAACCAGCTCGATGTAATCGCCAAGCTACTAAATCTAAAAAATTCACAAATTGAGAAAATACAATTGATTTGATTGTATGATCTTGAGATCGAAGTTTATCTAATTCTTCTACTAAAGCTTCAATTTTAGTAGAAGAACGCCACTTTTTCATATCAATTCGGTTCACAATACTACCCCTAAATGTTTCGCCAGCTACTTTAAAATCTTTATCATTGATCTGATGAGATGTTTTTTCAGCTTCTTTAATTTCTTCTTCATCATTTTCAGGAATTAAAGAATCTTGTGAAAGATCGATCGTTAATGGTACGTAACACGTTGGACATTTAGGATGGGAATCCAAACTACTATCTAGGAATTGGCGGATATCTTCCCTACAAAACACATGTTTGCATTTGGAAATAATAGGATCTTCAGCTTCATCTTGGCATAATCCACAAATTAAACTATTTTTAATTTGTGTTAGTCTTTTATTTGGATCTAAATTCCCATTCTTCATCATTGGGATACGTCTTAAAATTAAATCTGGGTGATTCACTGCTAATCGCATCTTTGTGATCAATTCAAAGATATTAGCATAATGATTTAATACAGTTCCTTCTTCAACATAAGTACTAAATTTACGTTTAGAATCAGTATATAAGGATTCATACATATCTTCTTCTTCTTCATTAAATACATCTCTACGAACAGTAACTATTTTAGGCGGTAAACCTAAATCATCTGCCTTTTCTACTTTAGTACGACGTAACATGACTTTATCTAATAACTTTGTCAATTTTTCAAAGCCTAGTTTTCCTTCCCCAACATTACCATAATTTTGAATGGGTTTTAAAATCTCAGCATTCCACCAACAAAAATGTTTCATTGGGGAATGGCCACAAGCATCACAACTATTATACCCTTTGAAAGCCCATGTTAAACTTTTACAATCACAATCTCGACAAAAATAATAACTAAATGGATCACATTTTAAAAATCGAATTAATGAATATAATTCACCCACTCGATTTTGTAAGGGAGTACCGGTCAATGCCCATTTACGTTGTGCTTTTAAAGCAAATACAGCACGAGCCGTACTACAAGAGCGATCTTTAATATAATGGCCTTCATCTAAAATAACTCGAAACCAATCTGTTTGATGAATTGGTGAACTTTCTTTGACTTTTTCTCCTTTTCGTGTAAATCCATAATTTTGTTTTCTAAAACCAGATTCAATAATATTATAAGTAGTTAGTATAATATCATATTTTTTTAGTTCAGCTAATGAACGTGTACGATCTTGTCCATAATATAATAATACATTTAGTGTTGTTGTATGTGTGTTAATTTCATTAAGCCATTGCATGAGAGCTACAGTTGGAGCAACTAATAAATTGGGTTTGCCTCTTGGCTCTGATAATAATAGAGAAATCATTTGAATTGTTTTTCCCATTCCCATCTCATCGGCTAAAATACCACCCATAAACTCACTTTGTTCTTGCTTTTTCATCCAATTTAATCCTTCTTTTTGAAATGGCAATAATTTAAGTTTGAGGTCATTTGGTTGTTCACTCTGTTCTATTTCAATGACTTCCATACCATCTAATTTATCCCAAACATCCTTTACCTCTGGATGGAAGGCTTGTACTCTTGGATCTACAGTTGGATGAGTCCTCAAATAAGATTTGCTAAACCCACCAATTTTTTCTTCTTTTGCACGACTTCTTCTATTATTAGTTCGTCCTCCCCTCCTTGGGGCCCTTCTAGTTTCAACAACAACGACAGCATCATCTGAATCGCTATTAACAGCTGATAAAGGGGAATCATCGGATGGTAATGGAGACTCAGCTTTGAACTCAGATTCGTCCGATGACGTTATAATTACTTGAGGATCCTTATCATCATCAGCATTTGTTTCCTCTCTAATTGATTCCTTCTTTAATGTTTTTTTTGTGAATTTATCCAAACTCTCTGGGGTCGCTAGATTAACTGTAGCCTTTTTGTTATCTCTAGTACTCCTTTGATTTTTCTTGGGGATTACTTTTGGTGTTTGAAAATCTTCATCGGAAGATATACTTATAATTTCCCAAGTTTCTTCCCCATTTGAATTAATTTTGATTTGATTTAACTTCTTTTCTGAAATTCTTTTACTTCTCCGTGGTTTTTTAGCTTCTACTGTGCTGGATACATTTTCATCGTCATCGTTTGTTGTAGATTTGGCTAGAGTAGCCGGGCTCGTCTTTTTTACTTGATCTGGAGTCCTTTTAATCGGTTTTTTCCTTTTGCTTGGTTCTAAAGGGATAGAATCAAAGTCTTCTTGTTCCAACTCTAATATCTCATTAGCCTTAGTTTCCTCTTTTTTATCGACTTGGGTTGTTTTTTGTAACCTCGTTGATCTTCTCATCTCTTTCAGTGAAAATACTTTTTTAAAATAAAAAGTACCTTACTTCGATTTCGATTAACTTTTATTTATTCTTTAGATTTGAATCGAATTTAATTGTAGTTTTATTGGTTATAATTTATGCGTGGCTTGCTTAGTTATTACTGTAACTTGCTAAATTAAGGTTACTAATTTAACTTATCAAAGTCTCCATTGTTTATATTTATTTTATATAGAAAATATTAATAATTGATTAAAACAACCTTGATGAATAAAACCTATTCGAAACCACTGATATATTAAATACTTGAATAGTTGCCTATAGTTCTTTTAGACCAAGCTCTAAAAAGCAAGTGATTTACTAATATAAACTAGCTAAATAAAATAATCATAAACCTATAATATTAATGACTATGAACCTCTTATACCAGCTCTCACATAGGTTTGAATATAAAAAATATATTATAGAATAAAGTGGAGAAAAATTTAGATATACACTTTTGTGTTAAAAGGGAGTAAAATAATATTTGACTTATAATTTCTTTTAGTTATTTTTTTACATATTTTTTAATATTTGTGAAAAGTAATTGCTGTTCAAAGGAAGTTTAATTTGTTATTTTGTTTACTAGATACAAAAGAAAATGGTTGACTTTTTCAAAACAATGCAAAAAATAGCTTGATTAACTTGAATACATAATATGTAATTTTATCAAGGTTTTATTATTGTAAACTAAAATAGGCAAAAAAAATTTTAAGTCTGTTGTTGCCTAATTTATTTAACATTGTAGGTTGTTCAAATTCGAATGTAACATTAAACAATTTGAACAATAAAACTGTTTTTTTTTGTTAAAAATAATTTAACATATATATCCCATCTTTATTATTATTAGTGTTTTTGATAAATTAACAGTTTTGTCTTGATCTTTACGTAAAAAAGTAATTGTTTTTATATCTTCATCTTTATCTTCATCTATATAGTCAATTATTACTCTCATTTATTATAGTATATTCCAATATCTATTTATCTATTATAAAACTCACATTCTGAGTACTTTAACGAAAATTCTCATTTTTTTATAACTTTATTATTACTATAAAAGATATTCATAATTTGTCATTCCATATATGATCATTTATTAATTGTGACAATTCATTACTATATAGCTGTTATTATATAACATATTATTGCATGCTAAAATCCCTTTGATAAAAGTTTATTGGTATAGTTTATATTTATATCATCTAACATTGTAGGGTTATTTTATTAAAATTGTAAATGAGTTTATTTTGAGTAGAATAAAATTGTAGTAATTAGACTAAAAAGCAAAAAATGAACTTTCGTAGTGAAATATTGGCCAATGATAAGTCACCTTTTAAACTTAAGTTTTAAACTAAAGTGACAAACTTTGAATTAATTTAACCTATTTAACACAATAGTTTTTTTTTACAATCATAATAGTAAATCAATAACCAAAATAAAAAGGAATTAAGGATAATGTCTGGGTCTAATAAAGGTATTTGAATAAAACAATATAGAATATACAACTAACAATGAAACTAGAAGGGGAAGAGATTTTAAAAAATGAAAGCGTTGATGAAATTGAAGGTTTAAAAAGGTATAAAATTGAACTTCCATATGGTTTAGTCCCACTGAACAAAAGGCTTCGTTTGAGTAATTCAATATTAATATTATATTATTATCAAGGTTGATATTTGCTTTAGGTTATCCAGGGGTATATCCAGTGACTCGAGATCAACTTGAAGAAAAATTAGATCAAGAGAGAATTCGAAATGGTTTTTTTGATAAATACGTTGTTAAAGTAAATTAAATTACAAAGTGAATTCATTACTATACTGACCTTTTAAAAGAATGAAAATGTTCAAGGATTTCAATATTTAAAGGAAGCTTATTCAGATAAAAGAAAGTTAATGAATCTTGGGAATTTTTTAGTAGATGTAATGAATAAGAAAAAAACAGCATCTCAGTATCAATTACCAACTGTTAAACCAAAAGTGAATAAAGTTATTATGAATGAAGAAGAACGTATAAGCTGGATGAATGAGTATTGCAATAGTGATAATGATTATGATTCACTTGCTTTAGAAGTGCCTGCAGGTTTAAGGATTGACCATATCATTGATCGATTATCTGAAACTAACCAATCACTTTCAAGGTGTGTTTGGATTATTAAGTTATTTATTCTTTCTGAAAAAAGTGTTAAAGAAAAGTCAACTCTAATTCTAAGCCATGAATGGACTAATTTATTTATTAAAATATTAGAAAAACAAATACTTTTAATTATAAAAAATACAGAAACAGAAAATGAAGGAGTAGAGAAAAAGTTTGTATCGAAATGGAATTATTGGTAAGTTTAATATAAATTGGTTTTAGGATATTTTAATAATAATGTTATCATTTGCTAGTATTCAAGTCAGTAAGTTATTATACGATCAGGATATCCTTGATCAAAAATTATTTTTAAGATGGCTTGTTGAGTCTATAAATAATTCCATTGTCAAATGCGCTCTTTTACTTCCACTTATCTTGTCTTTATTATCAGAGTTTTCTCGTTCAAGGGCATTATGTATTATGAAGATAAGATCTTTAACATCTTATCATGAAAGACTAATAAACAATAATGATCAAAACATGTTCCAAACAGTATTTAAAGCATATTGTCGTACCATTATTCAGGTAATATACTTAATTACTATAATATGATGTAACAGTATAATTATTCTTAATATTTTACTAGATTACAATGTTAAATTTTCCAGATATATTTATCAACTCAGAAATCTCTAGCTCAGATAAAATAGATTGGAATCGTATTGTTAATTTACCAGCTCATCCATTACAAGATGTTATTTATAAATCACTTGGATTCCAACTTGACTCGAACAAATTAAAGGCAGTGTATCAATCCATACTTAAAAGAAATAAAAACTTTGAACAAAAAGAAATAAAAAAAGAAATAACACAGCAATTAACGTCAAAACAAGATAAAGAAGATTTCTTAAAAGTGAGCTTAATTTTAAATGATATTAATATGAATTTAATCATATTCTTAGGATTTTATTCCATTAAAACTTGGTTTAAACATCTCTAACATAACTATAAAAGCGTTTAGTAATACACATATTAATAATTATAGATTATTAAGTTTGAAATTAAATTCTTTTCTCAATTGCTTTAGTAAATATCTTCCTAAAGATGGACAAATTAAGTATCTAGCTTCAACCATGTTGAAGATTTGGACTTTCCCTATCTTTGAAGAAAAAGATGCAAACACTAGCAATACTTTACTTCAATCTAAAAGTATCGATTATCAGGATTTAATACAAAGAATACTTCAAGAATACCTTGATAATTTTGATCCTTGTTGTACAAGTAATAAAGGTGATAGTAATGATAATGATATTCAAATAGGCTATGACAACAATATTGATTTTAACATGCTTATTGAATTGTATTCTCAATTTATTCGAGTTGGAGTATTTATCTATTCCAAATACTTAAGGAGTTTAATGGCACGTGGAGTATTTGATTTAGATTACCCAAATAAGAGAATCAGTGAGAAGCATAAACATTTTATGAAAAATGTATCAATTTATAATTCATTTAAATATTATGATAAAGATTTAAGAACGAGGATGATACATCAAAGCTATTCAAAAGTAAGAATTAATATTTACTATGTTTATTGTAATTGCTGATTTTTTCATTTTAGCATGAAAATGATAGTGAAATTGAAAAGATGAAGATATTAATAACTAGAATAAAACATAATTTGACTTATTTATATAATAAACAAACGGATAGTAAAGTGATTGAAACACCAAGTGAATCTAGTTTTTTTGATAATATAGAATCCGATAAATCTTGGAAAATGGAAGTTGTCAACATAATCAATTGTAGTTCAAATTATATAAAAGGAGAAGTTACTTCCTATTTAGTTAAAGGAGTTATGAGCTATTTTTCAGCCCTATCAAAGTAGTTGTTATTTAAATTATTAATTAGTAAATAATAGTTTAAAATTAGAAAAGATGAAAAAACGGAAGATAATTCTAATGATGACACATTAAGTCCTATTAACCTTGAAGATTTATCAACTATATTTGAATTAATGAATTTATGTAATGAAACTGGACCAATAATAGAGGTAAATTATATAAACTTGATTTTTATATTATTAATTATGGATATAAAGTTAAGCATATGGATTCTCCCTAGAATCAATAATCGCTCTTTGATTGGGTTTATTATAAATGTTTTTAGGTATTATCAGCCAACCGTTATTGCATTAGGACTCCCAGAAGCTATTTTGAATGTTTTATGGGAAAAAGTAATAACCAGTTCATTTTTTTAAAGTTAGATCTAATAATCGAATAGTACAAAACTATCAAGGAAATTTACGGTCAACCAGATAAACGTCTTGCTCTTTATATATTAACTTTGATTACTGGGAATGTTCCTGGATCAACGAATTCCATGAGGGTTGAAGTAATATTTTTTATTTTAACATGAGTATATATTAAGTTTTGTTAGATTGAGCTATATATTCATTCCCTTGTTCCTTACAAACCACAAAGTGAGTTATTTCCAAATTCAGAAGTAACCGAATATATATCAGAACTTTATAATGTATCTTCGGATTTACAAGGACTCCAACAACAAGCATCCACTTTAGTTTCTAAATTTAAACATTTGTCAAGTTGGTGGGATAAATTATTTAAAGTAGCGTTAAAAAATATTCATACAAAATTGATGTCCGATCCATTAAATCAAAATCAACAAAACTTGATAATGATTAGAAGTTATAGTGATTTATTTTGCCTATTAAGTGATTTTACATTAGAAGGAACCCCGGTTGTTATGAATTGGATCTTACAGTTTAATTCAAGTTACTTAAGGAAGAAAAATATACTAGAAAGTAAAGTTTATTATTGGAATTTAGTATTTGCTTGCTTTCTGACTCAAAGATCCATTATTTCTGTCACTCAATTGTGCAATACTATCTTAAATATACTTGAATTGTATTTTAAACAAGTAATTTATTATTCATATTTTAATACTTTATATTAAGTTTCGATAGTATACTTCAGTTTCAGTGCAAGATTTCTTTGATGAACATTTTATTTTCTTTTTAAGGTTATTGTTTACATCCAATTATAAAGATCACTTACCAAATAAAATAACTTTTGACACACAGGTAATTAACATAATATTAAATAGTATTGTAATATTAATAAGTAACAATATTCCAGGATCATTTCAATTTTAACATAATGCAAGGAACAAGCTTTAATTCAATAGAAAGTATTGAGCAAGTGTTTAAGATACTATATTATATTTGCGTGATTGAAACTTTATTACAATCAAATAGTGAGTATCTCCGTAAGTTTGAAAGCCTTCGTAATGACATTGCTAAATCTAATTGGATGAAAACATTTGCTAATGATAAGTTTAATTCTATTTATGACAAATTAATGAGTGATAAAGGAAAAGGTATAACTGAAAAATTGAATAAAAACATAGTGGTCAATCAAGAACAAAAACAAGAAGCAGAGCATAAATTTATCGAATTGTTTGTTTTTATCTTGGGTTTAGAGGAATTAAGTATAATTTATTATTTCATTTCTTAACTACTTACTAATTCAATTATTGTAGGAATAAGCGGTGCCAATTATTTTGAGAAATTGCTTAAAAGTAACAAATTGACAAATGACGGTAAATTAAATGAAGAAAAAGTCCTTTTGTTTCAGAAAAACAAAACAATAATTTCATTCTATTTTAACATTGTTATTAATTTGCAGTTAAATAGCAATAGTAATAGCTCAGAGTCAGATTATATTTTAGACTTTGCAAAGAAGTTATTTTTCGAATGGCTTATGGATTTAGAAATTCCATATATTACTTTGATACAAATAATAAATTCATCACCACCGCATTATTGGCAGATGTTCTTAACGGTTGGAGGAGAAACATTATGTGGAGATACAAGTTCACTCAATAATAAATTTCCTAATTATATCAAAAGATGGGTTGATTTGTTGAAAAAACACAAGAATCAAAAGGAAATCATAGAAAGATATAAAAAGTTAATGTTTAGTTTGCTTTCACTCACTCCACCCGGGACTATTGATAATGAAATTGTAAAAGAATGGGCCAAAAAGAGAATCGAATTCGGAGTATTTTTAATTCATCAACTTAAATTTATTTCAAAATTTACACATGTAAGTTTATTATAGTAATATTTTTTATTTATATTTATTGTTGATTATTAGATATTTGAGATTATGACCTTATCAAACTGTACTTTTGAGCAAGTTTCCAAATTACAGTTGAATAATAAAATAGTAATTTACTTTTTTGTTTTGAGTAAGTATATATATTAATAGCTGCAACTTTAGCATGAAGATACATTATCATTGAATTATGATACTAATGATACTACAACGAATAATGATGGCAATGATGTTAACTCTGAAATTATCAAAGAAGCTATAATAATAAGGGTCGATTTGTTAATACCATGTATAAAAGAGATGGTTGATTTTGTTAATTTAAATATCCGTATGGAATGGACAGAGATCTTTTTAGGGCTGTTACAAAATGCAGTGTTAATAGGAGAAGAGAATAAGGAAGAGTTTGAATTTATGTTAGATTTCTTTTCATATTATATGAATTTGATCCCAAAAGAAAATAAATCTGAATTGTTTTCAGTACTACGTAAAAATTATCCCAAGTTGACTAAAACTGCAATTAACGATCCACGAATCAAGAGATTATTTCCTTTTGAAGCCAAATCAAATTATTCTTCTGATATTAAAAATAATACAACGGATGAAAATGAATTTGTTCCATGGGAATGGGACAATAATCTTATTAAAGATGGAGATAATGAAATCATAACTAAGTTCAATCCAATTAGATTGTATCATCCAAACATCTTAGCTACAGGCCCACAGATCAATGACACTTCCCCACTAATTACGGCCAATAACTTTAAGGTAGTTAATCACTCAAATTCACCATTTACAATCAACAATTCACCATTTACAACTTATGATTCACCATTTACAATTAACAATACACGTAAATTGATGAAACCTAGAGTAGCTGCTTCACCAATAGGTTCCATTGGGATTACTCAATCCCCATTAGCTGCTTTACAATCTAGTTTATCACAATTAGCAATGAGTCATAGTAATAAATCAAATAAAGATCAAGCAAACAACAAGAATGAGATTAAAAAGAGTAAAGAGTAAGCAGCAAAGAACATGCATTAATATATTAGTATATTAATTATAGTTAATTAAAGTAAGACTTTATTATTCTTTTTTAAAACCAACCCAGCTTCCAGCCCAAGACTCTAAATTTGAGCTCCCTATCTCTTCTTTTAATAAATTCAATTGCGTTTCATCTTTTGCCATAATCATATGTACTGACCCTAAAGAATTGATAGAAAAAATTTCATTCTCTAAAATAAAATGAGCCTCTTTCCTTGGTAGCACATAAATATAATTATTAAATAAAGTTAAATTATGATGTAACATTGAATCACTCTTTAACTGCTGTATCATTAAATTGTAAAAATTAAAAATAGTTGTTGGGGAGGTATTACTAACTGAATCACTTAATTTTACTATTCGATGGGAATAAGGTAAGTCAGAAAGTTCATAAATCTTATCTAAAAATATATATGTTAATAATTTATTATGATATTTACAAGCAATAGTACCGTGTTCTAAATCTCGCATAAGTTTATCTAAAGAATATTTAATTGGGGGTTCGTTTATACTTAAAGGAATTAACTGAATATGTTTATGTGGTTGACTTATAAACTAAATTAATTTTAAAATAAAGCATATTAAACTTATTACCTCGCCCCTGAGTTTTTGCCACAGTTGAAAAAAGCCAATAGTTTATCTGGTCCATAGTTGACCATCAAATCTATTAACGCTTCAAAATCAACTACATTTAGTGGAATGTCCTGAGATTCATATTCTAATTTTTGGTCTAAGTAAATTCCATTGAGTAAATATAAATAGTTTAAACTACCTTTTGTAGTCAATAAAATATGTCCTGGTACCACACAAAACTTATTTAATACCAAGTTATGGTTTGGGTATAATGTATCACTTATTAATAAGTCTGGATCACAAGGTAAAAAAGGGTTAGTATTTTTAAAGGTTGATTTAACTGGGTTTGTTGGTTCTTTTTTATTGAAACTTTCCTCTCCTTTTTCTATTTTCTTCTTTAATGCAGGTACAAGACGGATCTGATACTAAAATCATTGTTAGTCTATGTTTATTTTAATTAAAAAGTAAATGAGACTTACTTGAATCAAGTTTTTTTTGCTTAAAGAATAATCGATGGAAGGATAATAAAATAATTTATTGCAATTCAAGGCTAGTTTGTATTTGTTAAAGATTAACTCCTTCACATTTGTTATTGTTAAAGGTTGCATTTTTTCTAAAGTTTTGTGATCTTTTTCAAAAAATAATCCAACTTGTTTCTTTTTTTTCATTTGGTAAATTAATTTCTCAGCTTAAAAATTTCAATCAGATTATAAAGTTATTAGCATAAAACTCATTTATATAATTAAATCGATTTATATAAAAGACAAATATAATCATAATTAAGAAATAATAGTCTTCTCTTTTTTGTGACAATAATCAATATGAATCTAATATCAAAGGTAGAGAGTTACTACAATAAATTGTGTTTGATAAACTGCTACTATTAATCCACTTTAAATACAGATTAGACATTTTCAATTTTGTATTTATTAGATAGTGAAATAAAAAAGTCACTATAGTTAAATTTAGGAAATGCAAAAGTGAAAATGCCCAACCTACATTTAAATCGGATCATTAATTATACATCAATTTACTAAATAAAATTTGGTTAGATTTTTAAGCAAATTGATGCTAAATAAAAGAATTTTACGTTCTTTTATTATCATGAGTGTCAGTTTTTATTTGCTTTTAATTCTACACATAATAGCATAAGAACATTATGGGCAAGGACAATTATTAAAAATTGAGATTTAAACTTAAATTATTAACTATTATAAGCTTACTTTATATATATAAAATACTTGAATAAATGCATCATCGGTACTATTTTAACTAGTTGCTAAGGTTTTTTGTCAAAAAGTCTATTTAATCAGGAACTGTACTTACTATGAAGCCTGTAAATACAGAGCTGTTTCAATCAATTTCCTCCCAACTACGCAAAATCATAAAGATTATTGGCTCTGCCTTGAGTTTAAAAAATCATGTAAAAAAAGGTATAAAAAGAGGATAGAGTTGATATTTTCTTTTATACTTTTTAAAAATGCCCATCATCCTTACTACCTCAGACAATAAAGAAGTCAAAGTTGAAAGAAGTGTCATTGAAAGATCAAAACTAATCAAAGGATTATTGGAAGATACTAATGATGCCGATGCTTGTAAGTTTTTTTATTTTTTATTTTGTATTACTTTTAAACGTAGATTTTAGCTATTCCTTTAATGAACGTTAATGAAGAGACCTTATTAAGGATTATTGAATATTGTGAACACCACAGAGATGATCCTGTAGTTGAAGAAGAAGAGGACGATGAGCCACCAAACAGAGCTAGGGCCATCGAAGATATTGATCCTTGGGATTTCAACTTTGCTAAGTTAGATAAAGAAAGCCTCTATGAGCTCATCTTGGTATGATCTACGCCAGAATAGTTTTAAATCATAATTAATTGTGTTTAATTGATAGGCTGCTAACTACTTGGACATTAAACCTTTGATTCAAGTCTGCTGTAAAATGATTGCCAATATGATTCGTGGTAAGATTTTTTATATTTACATAGCTATAGTATAGTAATGGATTAAACAGGTAAAAACATCCAACAAATCAGGGAAGAGTTCAATATTATCAATGACTTCACAGAGGAAGAAGAAGCTGAAATCCGTAAAGAAAACGCCTGGATCGAAAACCGTTAAACTATTACAATATTTTAGTTGTAATAACGTATTGAATATTGAATATTGGACTAGCAAGCTAATGCTTTATTAAATTATTCATTTTTATATGAATTTTATCTTATATGATGCTGTATTATTTTATTCTAACATTACAATTTAAATGATTGTTGGGTAAAAATATTTTTTAAAATACTTTAACAAATACAAAACTACTTATTAAACTAACTTTAATAGTAGCTTTAAGCCAAGAATATACAATAATTTGATAAAATGTTATAGTTGATTAATTTTATCCTTTATTCCTTTTTGTTTGTTATAGCTATTTAATAACGTTTTTATACAGAACTCTAGATAGTCGTCTGTTTAGAAGAATAAAATAAATGCGCAAAAAAACAGAAGGTCATTTAGACATCAACTTGCTTCATTTTAAAGGAAGAGTGATCTTTAATCCTAAGGATAAATATAAGAAACCGTTGTTTTCATAATGCAGTTTGTTAAGTGCACTTGAAAGTTTGAATTATTAAACTCACATTATGCATAAATAATATAGATATTTTTTGATTTTAATAAAGATTTTTGGAATTTAAACTGCTTAACAAATGAACAATAGTAAAAGGAAAAAGATCCCCCAAACTCTTTTAGGTTACATTTTAACGAAATAAGGATAATGCTAGCTGAGAAAGAGAATACTAATCTTATAGGTCAGCTTTAATCACAGGATTTTAGAACAATGTGTAAACTTGAAAATCACTAAAAGCGGCTCTATTTTAAAAGCTGCATTTAAGGAACATATTCCCTATTGTTAATACTTGCTAATTCAAACAACTGGTACGTTGAACTGATATTTATATAACAAGAAGCACAGTCAGGTATCAAGTTTTAGAGTCTACAAATAAGATTTGAAGCTTGTATCAAAAATGGCCATATATAGGTGGTTTTTTTGGTTTCATCATTTTTTCCATCTTTCAAACGCTATTTGATTAGAAATTTTTTGGTAAAATTCTTAAACAAAAACACATCACCATAGTGTAAATTTAGATTTTATTTTGCTGCTTTACTCTTTTTATTCACTCTTCAATTTTATATTTATTCTTAAAAAAATATAAAATCAGTGCTAACATTATCAAAGTTAGTAAAAGCTTATAAGATCTGCTTTTATCTGTATATCATAAAATATAAAAATTGATAAATTCTAGTAATAATATAACAAAGTTAGTATTATGTAAAAAGTACTCATTCTTAATTTTAACCCCTCAAACGTCTCTAAATTTTGAAAAACTGGCCAAAGTTAACTTCTTATACTAATAAAGCTATTATTTATTTTATAGCCAGTAAATAATATTTAGCCATTAATTGATTTGATTGCTTAAATTTATGGCTTCACTAGTTAAAAGCTACTACCGCCCATGACGTAATATATGGCATATGCGCTTGATGGGTTAAGGTTAATTATGTATTAAATTTTAATTTAAAACTACCACACTTTCAAGTTCAATTTATAAATAGAACACCTTAGTACACTATATTAGGCATCATAAATTAATGTCCCATAAAGCTAGAAACCATATTTATTCTCATTCGTCGCCATTTGAAAGGTGGTATTCAATGATTGATCAAATTTAAGATAATCAATTAATGATTGGCTTAAAAGATGATATGAAACTAAATAAATTCTAAGCAGAATTGTTAGTAAAATTAGATAACTTCAACATGTTTTAGGAATTACCGTTCATTTTCTTATTGTCGATAAAACGTTGAGCAGCACATCCATCCAATTTTTTTATTCAAATTACTTTTTGATTATATTTTAAAACGATATATTCAATAAATTTATTATATTAGTCCAATTTCATCCTTTTAAAAAAATATAATTTAGTTCAATTTTAAAAATGAGCTCAGAAAGACCTCCCATGCCAACCCGAATTATGAACAAGTATAAGCTTGGAAAAAAAATCGGATCTGGATCTTTTGGAGAAATTTATATAGGTGAGATTATTCTAAATCTAAAATAATTCGTTTTAACAAAATCAGGCGTAAATTGTGTAAGTGGAGAAGAAATTGCAATAAAAGTAGAATCAAATAAAGCGCGTCATCCTCAACTTGAATATGAATCTAAAGTTTACAGGATTCTTGCAGGAGGGGTGGGAATTCCTTTTGTACGTAATTTTTGTACTGAAGGAGATTACAACTTCCTTGTTATGGATTTATTAGGGCCTTCCCTTGAGGATTTGTTTAATTTTTGCAATAGGAAATTTGGGCTTAAAACGGTGCTTTTATTAGCTGATCAATTGGTATGAATTTTTCTTTAATATTTGAAAATAGTGCTGATTTTTTTTAGTTATCTAGAATTGAATATATTCATTCTAAAAACTTTTTGCATCGTGATATTAAGCCAGATAACTTTTTAATGGGAGTAGGTAGAAGAGCAAACCAAGTTAACGTAATCGATTTTGGTTTAGCTAAAAAATACCGTGATCCAAGGACTTATTTACATATTCCCTATCGTGAGAATAAAAATCTTACTGGAACTGCAAGATACGCTAGCGTTAATACTCATTTAGGAGTGGGTAAATATTCTATAGATATTTATTTTACGTAATACTAATATTTTAATAGAACAAAGTCGTAGAGATGATCTTGAATCACTTGGATATGTTTTAATGTATTTCTGCCGTGGTTCACTTCCATGGCAAGGTTTAAAAGCTGCATCTAAAAAGCAAAAATATGATAGGATTATGGAAAAAAAGATGACAACCCCAACTGATGTATTATGTGCAGGATATAAAAGAGAATTTGCCATTTATCTCAACTATACACGTAGCTTACGCTTTGATGATAAACCTGATTATACTTATTTGAGAAAATTATTCCGTGATCTTTTTGTTCGTGAAGGATTTTCTTATGATTATGTATTTGATTGGACTTTAAAAAAATATGTAATATCATTGCTGTTGATCTATTTTAAATCTAAATTTTTTTATAGGAAAGCCAAAATAAGGACGCAAATGAAGTAAATTAGATATTTATTGAAATATGAGTTATACTAACAATCCTTTAGCCTATCACTTCATCTCGCCCAAATCCTAACGCACCTAACCCAGTCAATATTCAAACCGCAAATTTAGCAGCAGGTCGTGCTCCAGTTCGCAAATCACGTCAAGAAGGAACGAGCAAGGACCTACTGGAAACAGAAACATTGAACCATCTGATCGAATGTAAGTATGTTTTAGTTTCATTACATCTACTATATTTTAATCTTTATTTAGCCTTCGCAGTAGCAGTAAATTTCAGGACCCCCCTCGTCATTAATCTCAAAATCAATTAATATTGATTGTTTAACCAATTTAACCACATCATGTCGCTGCCTCAATTACTCTCTTTATTATGATAACAACTGTTGAAAAGAAATATTATCATAAGATGGTTCATTTTATTTACTCTTATCAATTTTTGGTCCATAGCTTATTCCTGTTTAAATTTTTATACTGAAAACTAATATTTTATGTTTTTCTGGTGGTTCTATGATTAAACATATTTCACCAATTTTAAAGTTAAGCCATTTTTAATTTTTAACATTTAAATATTCCAGCTTACATCAATCAATTATTTATACTATATTGCAATTAAAGCTATAATTCAAATATAAATAAAGCGGAGAAATATGAATTTTAATCACCTACATTGCAATGTTCTATCTAAGCCTTTTTTATCTATTTTTAGATTTTAAAAATTATGAATTTCAGCATTAATTTTATATTAATTGTAAGTTCAGGGTTGAGTATGTCATTTAAAAGCTAATATTTTAAAAACCTTAATTATGTAAAGCCAAAATGTCTTATTTATTCTATAATTTACAATGCTTATTGTTATAAATTATACAAATGAATAGTATTTTAAATGGAGCATTTTTATGTTTTGATCATTTAATGGGTAATGCACTGTTATACAAATATAGAATTTACTTTAAAAGTAAACTTTAACAACAAGTGTTATTGATAAGTATAGTTTGTCAAATTAGCCTTAAGTAGACAGGAATCATTCTACAATAATTAAGAAATAGATCAAAAATTTCAATCCAATCAAACAGAATTTTTTTGAGATGTTTGCATTTAATACTCAAAGGGTTCATTGGCTTTTGAAAAATAAAGCTATGGGGATGTATTTTTGTGTTTAAGGACTTTATTAACAACTTTTCTACTCAAATAGCACTTAAAAAATGGAAAAGTAATGAAACCAAAAAAAACATCCCCTATTGTTAATGTTGTTCTTGCTTTAAATCAAATATACAATTTTTAATTATTTTAAAATCTTATAAAAGCAAAAGAATTTTCAAATGCTTTATTACTAAAAAAGAGGCCTATGGTAAACAAAAACAAAAAATAAAGACTATCTTTTATAAGATTTTAAAATAATTAAAAATATAACAGTAAACATTGAATATAACATTGAATTTTAAACTTAAAGCTATAAAAAAGTAAGATAACTAAAGAAATATACATTTATTAAGTTTGCTTTTTTAATATTAGTTTACTAATTAAAAATCATTATTAGAAACTTTTGAAAGCTTAAATTACTAATGACTAAATAAAAGTTATAATTTAAAAACCAATAATAGAATTTGATATGAATAGTTAAAAATATATGGGGATGTATTTTTTTGTTTGAGGATTTTATTAATAGCTTTTCCACTCAAGTAGTGCTTAAAAAATGGAAAAAGCGATGGAAAAAAACACCTCCATATATTTATTTCATTATTATCTTATATTTAATAAATTAATATTTGTAAAGCTGCAGTTTTTTAAAGTTAAGAAGATTACTTTATAAAATACTCTATGAAATGTTTTTTTTGCTTTTTTTTGGCATTATATTTGAATATTATATAGGAGTGTTTTTTTAACTTCATTATTTTTTCCATTTTTAGCGCTATTTAAGCGAAAAATTTGTTAGTAAAATTCTTAAACACAAAAATACATCCCTATATTTATAATATCACAGATCATAAAATAACATTAATTAAAAGTATTAAAAATATAATGATTATTATATAATTTATTGAATATTTATATGTTTTATATTGAGTTTTTAAACGTTGTATTTGACCAAAAAACAAACATTTGTATGTTATTTGAATTAATTCAATAAATAAATGTAGAATGCTAACTATTAAACTAATTTGTTATTTCTTACAGTTATCAGTAATATTAGTAATAAATTCAACTACACAAACTCATTAAAATCATTTCAGAATTATTGCAGACGGAATTTACTGTTTAAATTCAACCAAATTGAAGATACTTAAAATGCATTGTTAATTTAATTTAAGTCTTGATGGATTGGACATTATTAAAACAAGTTTAGTAGAAATTATTAAGTTTAAAAATAGTCTTTTCATGCTTCTTTTGACTATTTCTTTTATCTCTTGTCCTTCTTCCCAATTTTTGAAATGGTCAATACCAAAGACTTTAGATTAACAATAGTTGATAAAATCTTAATTATATGGGGATGTGTTTTTTTGTTTAAGAATTTTACTACAATCTCCACTTAAATAGCACTTAAAAAATCGAAAAACAATGAAACAAAAAAAACAGCCTCATGTTTTAAATTTCTAATCTATTTCCGAATATCTCAAATATAATAAGTTGATTTAAATAATCCTTAATTAGCTATAATGATTGAGTTTGGTCTCTAAATTCTATATGCATCTTTTTTAATCGCGTTAATCGAACACTTGTTTTGCTATTGAGATTGTTTCGGTTATAATAAAACACATCCTATATTTGGACAACAATTCAATTGTTCAATGCTATTATTGAGTATAATAAAATGCTTCATTAATCCCCTATATTCTTCAGTAAATTTCTTTTAATATTTCTTGTGTTCCAGATATTTATTTTAGTGGTTTACATATTCAAGTTCATCTTTATAGAATGAATAAGTTCAATTGTACAAAATAGTTCAACCTACAGCTTTAGATAAATGTTTGCTTAAAAAGATTAT
The DNA here is from genome assembly GCA_030770535.1 of Batkoa obscura. Taxonomy (NCBI): domain Eukaryota; kingdom Fungi; phylum Entomophthoromycota; class Entomophthoromycetes; order Entomophthorales; family Batkoaceae; genus Batkoa; species Batkoa obscura. Next base: position 165,732 of record JASVEC010000043.1, on the reverse strand, counting down.
TTCAATAATTTAAAAATGTAACTAATTTTTACCATAACTCAAAAAACAATAGCTCAAATAATGTATAAATAGGTAGGTTTATATTATAGTTTTTTATGCGGTTTCGAAAATCAAATAAAAGTACAACCACAGCAAATAAGAAAATTGACCATCAAGTATTACACGTTGCACGTTTTTTGCTATTTTCTTATAGAAATCAGATTAAATTTCCACAGTATCCATATAAGCAATATTTCGGAAGTTTTTTATTAGGCAAACTTACTGGTGTACTATTATTGGCTGATATGAAATGGTAGTTAATTGAATAAAAAATGAGATCACTTTGGATATCCCCATATGAGGATGTATTTTTCATCACTTTTTCCATTTTCTGAGCACTATTTGAGCAGAAGGATTGTTAGTAAAATTCTTAAACAAAAAATATATCCCCATGTATTACTTTTTTTATTTTAAATCTTATTAAATAAAATAATAAGCTAATAGGTAATAAATAAACATTGTATATAATATACAGGATAGCATGTGATTTCTAAACAGTATGAAGTATTATGGTTTTTTTTAAAATATTCAATACTATTTTTAAATCAAATCAGAAATTATTGTTAATTTCAAACAAGGTTTCATATTAAAAATAGCAATGTTCTATTTTAAAAGTAGGATAAGTATATGTAAAGGAAAAATGCTAGTAGAAAGAAAATCATAACCATTTTAATAAAAATAGTATAACAAGTCTATACCATAAAATGCTCCGTATAGGGCTTGAACCTATGACCTTAGCGTTATTAGCACCACGCTCTGCCAACTGAGCTAACGGAGCTTTAATCTTAGCAGTTTAATAAAAAAGTAAATTTAAAATTAAAAAAACGATTTCAAAATTAAATTGTTTAGCTTTGAGAAAATAAAAATGAGAAATCTATTTTAATTTTTTTAAACTTAAAAGACAAGGATGGATCAAAACCAAGGTAACTTGAGTTAGCTTTGCACCAACATAGACAGTTACTATATTGCTCAACTAGATCCTATGTCCAATTCAAAGAAACGAAAGCGAAACGACAACATAAAAGAGCATAACTCCTTACTTCAAGTCCTCAACCTGTTGTTCCCCGACAGTGAGTTAAAAACCAGTTATTCATCATCTCTACAGTCGGGTTATGACGCTACTTTAGAATTTCGACAAAATTTAAATGATCTTTTGGAACATTATAAAGGCAAAAGAATGGATAAATTGATTTTAAGTTATATTTTTAAAAGTTTAAATATTAATGACAAGGGATTGTTAGATAAATCAATCTCATTGAAATCAATAGGAGATTATTATGGAATTAAAAGTAATTTTTAGTATTACTTGAATTATATATATATGATCCATTTATTTTAGCAATTATTGATCTTTACCCTGAACTAACACTAAGTTCATTTGAAGAAGTTGAAAAGAAGATGGTGCCTATTGGGTTGGAAGGTAAATTTAAAAGGCTCTATCAAATGGAACAAAATGAACAACAAGTTATTTGTTGCTTTAATGAATTCAGCTTTATCAATTTAATGGATAGAGTTAAAGAAATTTGTATTTATTGGTAGTAATTTATTGCATTTTATTGAATTATGTTTTCATACTATTTAGTTATTTCAATAACTCATCTGGGATAGGTAAAATCAAATCTTTGTTAATTGATTCTAAATTAAATATTCGTGGGTTTATTATGCCAAAGTAAGTTATTATTACCAATATTTATTATTTTATTAATAAACATATAAAGATATTCAATTGATATAAAAACGTTATTAAATTCAAAACGATATAAATTAACCGGAAGATTCAAATTTCATATAATTTATCAATTGGTATTAAAGTTAAATTTAATTCATCAATATGATATTGTTCATAATGATTTAAGTGAAGTTAATGTGTTGTTAACTAAAAGTTTAATTGAACTATTAAATATTAGAGAAGAAAACGAAGAGAATATAAATAATATTAAAAAACATTTAAATCCATACAATTTAAAAGATATTAAAGAGTATGAGCCAATTATTATTGATTTTGGTAAATCAATGTCACTAAACATGAATTTTATTAAAAATATACAAGTTAAAAGGCATAGTTTAATAAACAAAGATGACTTAATTCATTTACCTTTGATTAAATTATGTAAACCAGAACATGGGTTTGTTTTATATAGGTAATAATGATAATAAACAAATATAAATATTAATATAGTGTTAGTTATTAACTATCAGTTATTATAATAGATCTATTCTTACTATCCCTATCCATCATAAACAAGAGTTCATTCAACCGATTAAATTATATGACCCAAAAAAAGAAGATATTTATAGCTTAGGAATTTTAATATTTCGAATTTTAACTAATTTATCGCCATGGGGTGGAGTATTAGAAAAACAATTAAAGCAAATAAGAGAAATTATTGAAGATCCAATTGAACAATATAAACATTTAAAAAGAGACTTAAAAGATAATAATTGTTGGTTGGAATTATTATGTTTTTTATTACATCCAAAGCCAGAATTGAGATGGAACTCAAGAGAAATTGTAAAATATTTAAAAGTCAATGCAAAAAAATTACTGGAAGAGTGTATAATGCTATCAAAGGCAAGGACAAAAAAGAGAATGTAGATAAAATAAATTTGATGTTTTTTGAGCATTAAACGAAAATAGGAAGATTTAGAAATGAATAAACTTGAATTCAATATTCTTTTTCTATTATAATAAAATTAGTTTACTGTTAATCACTTTTTTTAAAACTTTAAAATGTCATAAACCAACTACATGGAGATGTTTTTTTGGCTTCATTACTTTTTCCATCTTTTAAGCACTATTTGAGCAGAAAATTTATTGATAAAATTCTTAAACACAAAAATACATCCCCATATAGTCTAAAATTATTATTATTATTCAATTTATTATGACTTCTATAAACCAGCTAAACAGATTGAAAAATACTATAAAATGCAATCAAAGAAGTCCACATTCTAATCCTTTCCCCCCCCCCAAAACTTTCAATCAAGCTAGTTCTTAGCTACTCAATCGACTTACCAGTGAGCAACTCAGCTTTAATAAAGTTTCCAATAGAATGTCTTTTGGAAGGGTGCTGATCTTGCCAAAAATTGTTGAAAACAAAAACTAAGACAATAATATAAACAAGCCAAATGCACTCAACAAGTGCTACTCAAGCAAATAAAGATAAATTTTTAAAAGGTAACAAAAACTCTGTTCCTATTTAAGTCATACTTTTTTAATCAAGTGAAGCTTAATTGTAAGTAATCAATTAACAATAAAATTAATAAATACAATAAAAATTAACCCAATGGAGTTTTATTAGAGGTCATAGACTACGTAACCCCTAAAATTCAATGAGGTGGGATACAAAGAGTATTTAGAAACAATTTTATATCCAACTCCAAAAACTTATTGAAAGACAATATATTATTATATCAACTAAATGCAAAAAATAATGTAAAATTAAATAAATTAAACTATTTTATTTAAACACTATTTTTTATTTTATTTTATTTTATTTTATTTAAAAATAATACAAACTTTCAAAATGCAAATCATTTATACAATCATTCAATTTATGATTTTTCAAATTTAGCGAATGCAGAAGAAAATGAAGATTTTGAACTGGACTTATTATTTTTACCAAGGTTACGAGGAGGTGGTAAAGGAGAAGAATTTTTCTCAAATTGAGCTAATTTATCTAATATTGAATTGGATTTTTTATGTAGCCCAGTTTTAATCTCTTTAGCTGAAGTAGGTGTAGATGGTCCAGATTTATTTTTAATATCCATTTTAGCTTTATTGACATCTACGGCTAATGAGATAGATCTTTTGTGTGAGTTATTTGGATCATTATTTAATTCTTCTTGTTCTTTATCTTCTTCATCTTGTTTGTTATTTTCTATTAAATGATTTAATTCATTTTCTGAATTTGAAATATCAGCTACTAATTTGGTCTGTTCTTCATTAATATCTTCTCCAGTTAAATCCATTTCTAAATCTGATTCATTAAGTTCATAACTCTCATTATTATTTTCATCTTCATCATGATTTATTGATCTTGGTGTATTTGGTGACATACTTTCTTGTGGGGAAGAATGATCTAATTCATTATTATCAACAGATAATAAATTAAATTCATTATTAAATTCATTAAACATAGAATCTTCTAAATTAATATCTATCGAATTAAAGGGTTCTTTTGTATCTATTTAAAATACTGTTAGTTCTACTATATTATAATTAAGAATGATAAACTCACCGTTAATAGTATTATCTAATGAAATTGGTATACTACTTAATGAGTTAACAACATCTTCATTATTGTTATTATTATTTATTGATCCTTGTTTTACTTGGTCAATGTTATTTAAACTAAATTTAGTATCTAATGAAATAGGAATGCTATTTAATGAATTAAAAATAGAATTAGTAAAATCTTCATTCTCTTCTTCAACTTCTTGATTTAATTTATCTTCACTAATTTCAACATCTTCATCTTCATTAATTGGATCATCCTCATTAACTTCTAATTTTAATGGGATATCAATTTCGTCATCACTTAATTCTTCATTTAAAATAATTGGTATCTCATTATCTTTGTTGATTTCCTTAGTTTCAGATGTAATTAACTCTTCTTCAGTCAATCGTTTTTGGGTTTCAATAGTATTAAGTTGTTCACTTAATCCCTCTTCTAATTCTTCATTTCCTTCAACCTCAACTTCATTAAATTCTAATTCATTAAATTCATTCTTAAATAAACCAACTTTTTCGTTTAATGAAGTAACTAAATCTTCAGTTGTATTTTCTTCAATATGTTGATTTAATGAGGTTGATAAATCTTCAGTTATATTCTTTTCAACTAGTTCATTTAAAGATTTAGTTGAATCTTCAGTTACATTTTCCCTAATAGATTCATTAAAAGAAGTAGTCAAGTCTGATACACTTTTCTCAATTGGTTCACTTAAGGAAGTGGTTAAATCCTTTATGTTTTCTTCAGCTGGTTCATTTAAATTATTAGTTAAATCTTCAACTATTTCCTTATCAACAATTTGATTTAAAGCGTCCGCTAAATTCGATCCATTAAATGAATTTAATGAAGTTGCTAAGTCAGTCCCAATAAAATTATTTAAAGAAGTAGTTAAATCTTCTGTTGCCTCTTTTTCAGTATCCTCATTTAAAGATTCAGTTAACTCTTCTGTTACTTCTTTTTCAATTGATTCATTTAATGAAGTATACAAATCTTCATCTATGTTCGTTTGACTTTCTTGATCAAAACCTTCAACTTGTTTTGATTCTTCATTGATTTCAATATTTTCATTTTCAATAATATTATCTTTACTCAATTCTTTAGTAAGGATAATTGGTTCATCATCTTGATCATTAATATCAGTATCAACTACAATGTCTTGATTTAAGTCTTTAATAATATCATTTTCACTCTCATGAACTTCATCAGCAGGATTACCAGCATCAATTTCATTTATAACATCGATAGTATTAACTTCTTCAACTTCGTTAATCTCATCCTCGTTAAACTTTTTATTTGGACTTAAACTTGAAGTTTCTACTAAATTAGAAATTGATTCAATCTTACTTGACATTTGTTTAGCAAAATCTAATAATGAATTTTCATTTTCAATGTCAATATTCAATTCATCAATTTCCTTTTCATCATCAATTTCCTTTTCAATAGCTAAATTATCTGGGCTTTTAATTAATGTTTCATTTAAATTGTTAACTGAATTCAATAATTCATTAACTACATGGTTAATTTGAGTTTCTTCTTCTGTTGTTGGGTTAAGAATTTCAACTTGTTCTAAACCGGATCTTGTGATTTCTTGTTGATTTTGAATAATATCTTCATGTTTCAATTCTTTGGACTCGTTAATTGAAGTTTGATCTTCAGCCATTAGATTATTGAATGGAGTTTCTTCTTCAAAAGATTCAGCAACAGCCTGTTCTAAATCAGGTCTTATGGTTTCCTGTTGATTTTCAATAATATCTTCATGCTTTAATTCTTTGGATTCATTAATTGAAGTTTGATCTTCAGTCATTAAATCGTCAGATGGAATTTCTTTTCCTAAAGATTTAGTAACAGCTTGTTCTTCCTTTTCATTTAAAGTATCTAATTCAACTTGTGGAGCTGAGATTGAGCTAACTTCTTTTTCTAAAGAATCAATATCACTCTCAACTTCTTGTTCTAAGCAATCACCATCAATCTCTTCTTCCTTTTCATTTAAATCAATTTGTTTACCTCCAATCTCATCAACTTCAGTTTTGATTTCTCTTCCTTGGATCTGATTATCAACTTCATTAGCAACTGTAATTTCTTTTTCTTTTTCTTCTTCCAATTGATGCTCAACTTGACTTCCTTCTTCATACTGATTGATATTTAGTTCACTAATTTCATTAAATTCTGAAGCATTAATATTGTCCTTTGTTTCAGTATCCAAATTAAGTTCGTTATCTGATTCTTCAATTTGTTCATTATTTTGAATCTCTCTTATAATGTTATGTTCGTTATCATCTTGGTCTTCTAATTGATTTAATAAATTAGGTTCTTCAATTTCATTCTGCTTATCTCCTCCTTTATAAAATCCTAACATAGAAGAATAACCCATATCGCCTTGATCACTTTGAATATCAATTTCATTTTCACTAAGTTCCTTATCATCATCTAATTCCTCATCTAATTCGTTAGGAGTTAAATTATTATTATTAGGGGATTGATAAAATCCTAAAGTAGAACCATAGGCCATAGCGCCAACCTCAGATTGTGGTTCATAGCCAGCTTCAATTTCTTCAATTTCAATTTCTTCTTCCTCGGCTTCTTTATCAGCTTCAACTGCTTCTGTATCTTTTCCTAAACCCTCTTTATCTATAATAGGAGTTTGATAAAATCCTAATGTATTATCATATGCCATGGCACCTACTTCTGATAAGGGTTCTTCAACATTCACTTCTTTTAACTTAGTCATTATACTTTCTAAATCTTCTTCTTCATTGGTGGAAGCTTCTTCTTCTTCTTCTTCATTGGTATCTTCACTTTCTTCACTTAATTTTTTATCTGAATGGTAAAACCCTAAGGTAGAATTATAAGCCTCATTTCCTTCATCAATTTCTTCGTTTGATTTTGGTATAATAGTTTCAAAATTAGAAGTTTCTTCAGTTGATTCTAGTGCTTGAGAAATAGACTGCTCATCAAGGTTATTTAATGGAGTGTTTTCTACAATGTTATCACTTTCAGCTTCAACAATAGGGAGATTGGGTTGAGCATTCAACTCCTCTTTTGACTTTTCTTCATCTTCTTTTTCTTCACTAGCTTCGCCAATTATATTAACGCTTCTAGGTTGAATGACAGGGTCGACTTGAGCCTCTAACTCTTTTTGAACCTCTTCCTGTCCACTAACCTCATCAGTTGGATTAACACTTTCAATTTCAACAGTAGAATCAAGTTGAGCTTTTGATTTTTCCTCAAATTCTTCGCTATCATCAACGACAATGTTCACACTTTTACCTTCGATAATGGATTCCTTTTCAGCCTCTTTTTCTCTACTGGCTTCATCGATCATGTTGATACTTTCAACAACAGTGAAATTGAGTTGATTTTCCAGCTCCTTTCCAGCCTCTTCTTCGCTATTTTCAGCGATAACACTGTCACTTCTAGCTTTAATATGAGGCATCAACTCCTCCTCAACCTCTTCTTCTTCACTCAACTCATCAATTTTTTCCAATGGAGTCGGTACAAATTCATTTTCGAAATTAGGTCCATCATCCGAATATTCATCATCTTCACCTAAATTATATTGCTGATTAACGATACTAAATACTTGTTTTTCGGCTAATACATGTTCATGAAAGGTAGGACTTTCTCCATCTTCTATAGTATTATTGGGTAAATCCATATAACTGGTATTAGTTGGATTAAAAGTATTTGATTCTTCAGTTTCTTGATGTAAAAAGGAGGATGCGGATGTAATTGGGATATCTACATTATTGGAGCGCATAGTAGAAGATTCCTCATCTTCTTCAGTTATTAATTGGCTATCGAAGGTGGGACTTTCGCCATTTTCAATTGTTTTTTCTAATTGAGTAATGAGTGCTTCTTCGCTAATTGATTCAGAGATTTCTTTTTCTTCAATAAGGGAGTTTAAAATGATATCATTATTTTCAATGGATCTTTCAATGATTTTTCCATCTTTAACTTCTTCAGTTTCAAAGACTGGAAGGGCACTTTCAGCTTCCTTAATAGTGAGTTTAGAATCTTGTTTTTCTTCAAATGAATCTAAAGAAACTTCATTATTTTTAAATTCATGTTCAATTATTTCTTTCTCATCTTCTTCAACTTCAAACGTTGGGAAGGGAGCTTTAAGAGCATCAGAGGTAGGTTTAAACGCTCCACTTCCTTCAATGATAGAATCTAATGCAACTTCATTACCTTCAACAGATACTTTAATATTTTGTTCTACTTGATCTTCTTCGGTTTGCTCTGCTTCAAAGGTTGGAAGGACAATTTCGCTTTCTTCAAAGATGTTACCAAAAGTAGGTTGGTCTTCAGTAATGGAATTTAAATCATTTTCTTTATCTTCTACGGATTTTTCAATGGCTTGAACTCCTTCTTCATCTCCTTTGATCTTTTCTGGTATAACAACTGCAAGAGAAGTTTCACTTTCCTTAGGGAAAGATTTAAATTCTAACATCTGTTCGGTAAAAGAATGCAAATCAATATCGTTTGCCTTGGTTTTGTTTTCAATGATTGGTTCTTCTTCAACTTGATTGGTTTCAAAAGGTGGAAGAATATCTTCAAAAATTTCCTTTTCTTCAGCAAATGATTCTAAATCAACTTCACCTTCTTTAGTTTCCATAGCATCATCTTGATCTTCAACTTCATCTACTTGTAATGACTCAAATGGCGTTGAACTTTCCATAAAACAAGTAGGTACTTCCATTTCTATTGAATTATTAAAAGTAGATTCAGGTAAACTGACTTCTTCTAAAATAATATCATTAGTAGTAGGTTCATTTAACATTGGTAAACTAGAAGTTTGTAAAGAAGAAGATTCTGCTTCAATAGAATGATAATTATTAATACTACTTTGATCATTACTAAGGGAACGATCTAAATCTACAGTAAGATCTGGTGTACCAGATAAATTCGAAAATTGATGGATCAAATTTTCATTTGAGTCTCGAATTAATTCTCTGTTAAAATTTGTTACTTTTGTTGAATATTGATCTTTACTATCTTCATCTACTTCATTTTTATAGAATTCTCGACTTTCTTCAATATTGGAAGATGCATATTCAGGTTCAGATTGATCCATTATAGAAGGAGTTGCTGATTTTAATATATCTGGTATAAAGATATGACGTGGTTCACTATCTTCAATCAAATCAGAACTTAAATGTTCGGAACTAGAATCATGCGCAATAGTATGAACTGCTTCAGTAGAAGTAGTCGCTTGTGAAAATGGATTAAAGTAAGGGGCAGCTGAAGCATTAAAGGATGGTTCAATAACATTGATTTCTGGTTTAGATGGCTCAAGTGAATTGTTAGATAATATAGATGGTTCTCTTTCATTTAGAGTTGAATTAATATTAAGATTAATTGATTGTTGGTAAGCTGAATCTTCTTGCTTATTATCAGTATCAATCTCATTTGCTATTGATTTGTTTTCTACTGACTTGGTCAATGTATCATCTGGTACATTTGGATCATACACATGATTAAGCTCCTTTTTATTATTTGAATCACTATCCGAATTAGAAGAATCTTTTTCATTATGAAGTAATTCTTGAGTAGCAACCATATCATTTAATTGAGGCAAAATATCCGACAATAATTGGAATGCTTCTTTATGATACCCCATCTGAGAAGTTATTAATTCTAACAAACGTTGGATAGTTTCTGGAGAATCAATTACATTCTTCATTAAGTGGGTAGCCATATCTAATACTTTTGTATAATTTTCTTCACATATGGTGAGTTCCGATTTAAGCTAACAAAAAGTTATTAATTACTTGTCAAACATTATCTGTTAATCTTGTTTTACCTCGTCGCTTGGGTTATCACCACTATTATTACATCTAAGTTTTACATTATTAAGTGAAATTAAAGCATTATCTACATCTGTACAAGTTTTCTATAATAAAAAAGTAATATATTAATAAACAAATAATAAACAAATAACAACATTATTACTTCAATAAATTTAATATTTGTTTCAATATTAATTAACAATGGTTCAATAAAGTTTTTAGTTAATATGGATTCCTAATAATAATAAAATAAATAAAATTGAAATCAACATTGATGTTACCATAGTAATAAGAGCATCCCCAATCTTTTGTTGAATAGTAGCTACTTTATATAATGCAGCACCTAATAAATGAAGTTTTAATATGAATATCAATTAAAATATTGTAAAATAGTTTACCTAAAGACTCTTCTACGCCAACATCGAGTCCACAATCAACGAATGCTAAAGCCATTGTATGATACGCAGTAGGATGGTCAATGGGCTCCGAGTTTAAAGAGTTACTTTTGGAATGGGATCGTGGTCGATTTGAAGCAATTGAAGAAACACTGCCTTTTGATTGATGATTCGAATTGGAAGAATTGGAAGCTAAAGAATTGGTAATGGAATTTGAAATCGAATTAATGGATTCTTTAACAAAAGTTAATTGTTCATTTTCTTTTTTACAACCTGGAAAAGCTTCTTTGGTGATTTTGACTAAATTAATTTGTACTTGCTTTAATACAGTCACCCGGGTTAATAAATCTTTATAGATTTTAGGATGGTCCAGTTTTTCCACTGGTTCTTCAGCAACTGTAGCCGGTTTGGACCACTAATTAAAGGTTCAATGTTAATATTCTTTTTTTTAGCTTTACTAATAAAGTTACTTGAAAACCATTAAGTGAACGAGTAAATGAAGAAAAATTAAAACCTTTGTAACTCATTGAAATCGATAGCACAATAATCTAAATAAATGAAACTAAATGGGAAAAAGGGTAAAAAATAGAATTTTTTAAAATAATATGAATAAAAAAGGATTCAATTTTTTTTACAAATGGAACTTTCACGATTTTATATTATTCTTGTCACCTCAGTTTAAGTTATTGTTAGATTTTTAATTTAATTTTAACCAATCAAAATCGAAATCTTAATATTTAATCCACACTTTTAGGTTTGCATTTTTGGATTCTTTAGCTTTAGTGGCTTAATAGTTAGTTTATTGATAGTTATTAGTTATCAACAATTAAATATTTCATTTTTAAAAATAAATAATAGTATAATTAATGAACTACAATCATTCATTAGAATTGTTTATAAAATATACAATGAACCTTACAGTGGAAATACGATAAAAACATCAAAGCGGACATAAATCTTGCTAATAAACTATTTTTTATCTTTATTTTTCTAAGAATAAATTGAAATAATAAAGCCAACTAGTTTAACAACAATAACTAGTCATCGATGATTGGGTAATATCAAAATTCAATTTTTGGAGAAACTTTCATAAAATTTTTAAAGTCCATTTCATTATTAAAACTTATTCCATTGGTTTAAAATATCTCCATAAAGAATAAAATTGATTAATTTTTAAACTTTGAGAACTTAATTTAGGAACAGGAATGTTTTAGTTTTGTTCAGTTTTTAAATTAAATATTTAAAAAACTAGATTAAACTAGATTGATTATAAAAAAATATTAATTTTGCATAAAATAAATAATTGAAATATTCAACTTTTATTAAATTTTATTAGTTATAAAAAACTAATAGCAGTAAGATCAAAAATAAAGCTAATGAGTTTACAAAAACTCAATAAAAAATGCTAGCTAATGTTGACTGAAAGTATTTACAAACTGCTGATAAATGTATAGTAATAATGTTTATGCTTTCAAATATTAAAATAGACTTTTCTAATAATTGGCAGTATTGAAAAAGTTAAAATTTAAAAGATGAACTTTATCAAAATATGGGGCTGTTTTTTTTAGTTTCATTATTTTTCCATTTTTTAAGCGCTATTTGAGTGGAAAGATTGTAGTAAAATTCTTAAACAAAAAAACACATCCCCATGTATTATAAGTTAAGATTAATTAAATTGATTTTTATTCAGATATAAAATAAATATAAAGATCTTTGTTTTAATCATCTTGTTTTAATTTTTAATCATAAATAAATAAAATATTATAAATAAATGGGGATATATTTTTGTATTTGAGAATTTCACTAACAATTTTTCTACTCAAATAGCGCTTAAAAGATGGAAAAAATAATGAAGCCAAAAAAAACGCCTCCAAATAAAGTTAATATAAAAGCATTAAATAAATTATTAATTTTGATCAAAAATAAGTTTAAGCATTAAATTATTTTTTTATAGCTTTTACTTATAAAATCAGTTTCTAATTTGTATATAAATAACCTTTTAAAGAAAAAACTAATAATATGGGCTTATATGTTTTTTTAATAAAAATAGTATTTAGGGATATATTTTTTTGTCTAAGGATTTTGGTGATAGCCTTTCCGCTCAAATAGTGCTTAAAAGATTGAAAAGTAATGAAACCAAAACCCTCATTTAATTAAAAAGTTTATTTGGGGATGTTTTTTTATTTTTCAAATGCTATTTAAATAAAAGAAATAAGTTAGGATTAGAATTAGTTTAAAAAAAAGGTTTGAAAATAAAAATAAAAATAAAAATAAAAGTTATGTAATAATTTCAAGCTTTAAATAAAATATAGAAATAAGAATAAAAACAGATTTAATAAACCTAGAACACTATACCAAGCAGGTTATGTTAATACTAAAGTTTGGTCTTTTATACTTAAATTAATAAAACAATAGATATGTGAAATCTGGTACTCAGGGTTTGGAGTCAAGAACAGCTATTGCTGGGTTGACTACACTATAAGTCGAAAGGTCTTAGTTGATGTGACTAAGATAGACTTGGGTTATGAGGAATAGCACGTAATAGGTTACAAGCTATATAACACAAATAGAATAGACAATACTAATGTAAAATCTATGTAAAATACTATTAAGAAAACTTAGTGGCTTTATTAAATGTTCGAGATATCAGGAATTAATTCAGTTAAAAAGCCTCGAACTATTATACTCTGTAAACTCTTTTATACTCTGAAAGGTATAAGTATCAAAATGAGAAGATAATATTCTTTTGGGTGGAACTAGAAATTCTCATAACAAATCAAAATAATTAACCATGGGACTGACAAAGCGATATTTCACAGATAAAGTTTACTTTGATTATTTATTTAAAACATAGGAATGTTTTTTGTCTTCAGTACTTTTTCCACCTTTTAAGCGCTATTTGAGTGGAAAAATTATTAGTAAAATTCTTAAACAAAAAAATACATCCCCATATTAAATTATGCCTTAGTATATGCAAAAAAGTGTTTAATCAATTCAATATCTAAAAAGCTTTTATTTAAAAAATTTATAAAAAGTAATATATAAGCATATATAAGCAAATATAAGAAGTTGTCTAAAACTTCTAAAGTTTTTATATTATTTGTATGGGGCTGTTTTTTGGTTTCATTATTTTTTCGTTTTTTAAACGCTATTTGAGTGGAAAATTTGTTAGTAAAATTCTTAAACACAAAAATACATCCTCATATATTTAATTTTTTTTATAAACAGAAGTTTAAAATTAATCTCAATTTTTTTGATGAGCATTATGGAAAAAGTATAACTAATAGATATTTTGAAAATATTTTATAATGAAAAAGTAGCTCTAAAGCATTAATCAGGATAAAAGGTATTGATTAATTAATTTCGAAATTTGAGATTTTTATCTATAGATATAAAGATGTATTAAAAATTTTGCTAACAATCTTTCCGCTCAAATAGCGCTTAAAAAAAGAGAAGCAACGAAATCAAAAAAAACATCTCCAAACATAATATTATTTAAATTACTAATAACTAAATCAATAAATAGTCAAAAAGCCCTTAGTTATAATAATAAATAATAAATATTATTATATTGCTTGTATCATATAAAGGTAGTTAATTATAGTTTTAAAGTTAACTGCTCCCTCCTATGCAGCTATTTATTAATTACTAATATACCAATAACGTAATTATAAAATTAAAATTATGTACTTAATAGCAAATTTTTAATGCTAAGTATAAAGCAATTGGGGCTGTTCTAATTGGTTTCAGAATCTACTTAGAAATTAATCCAAATTTAAAATTTTAAGTTTGTGTTCAATATAACGGTTGAATCTAAAAAGTCTAAAATTAAATGTCTCTATTTAAAACTTATTTTAATTGTTTCCTTTTCTTAAATAGCTAATTCTCCTAATTATATAAATACACTTATTTGACTTTATTTTTTGTTGAAATAAAAATAAAATGCAAACTTTCATAACTAAACTTCGAAATCGAATTTTTGAAAATTTCAGTACAATACGGAGGAGTACACAATATAAACATTGTAATTCATTTACGTCAATTTTAAGAGCTACTTATAACAACCCAAGGTTTATGGAATTTTATAATAAAACAAAACAAAGAAAAGATATATTATCAAAGTTTACTATCAATAATAATAAACTTAATCAAGTAATGCATAAAATTAGTGCTTTAAGGGAAACAGGAAACAAAAATCAGCAAATAGCGTTATTATCAACTATAGCTTCAGTATATTCTTTTGATGAATGTAAGAGTTTTGGGTTTAATATAAATAGAAATCAATATGATTATCCAAAAACAAGTAACAATAATAAAATATCAACATTACAACCTATTATTAAAAATACAAAAAAAATTAAAGATGACCAAATTGAAACTATCATACAATATTTACTAAATGATTCAACTATTTCATCAAGATTTAATAAAAAAGTAATGACAGTAAATATTCATCAGATAATATATATATATTAAATAAAAGTAGAAGGATGATATACAGTAAATATTTTAATGATCTAAGAGATAAAGCAGTAGCTAGGTCAACGTTCTTTAAATATATACCAAGTAATTTCAAAAATCTAGCAAGAAAAACGGATTTATGTAATATATGTATCCAGTATACAGTTAGAAAAAAGTTATTTGAAAATAAAATAAATACAGCAAAAAACAAAGCAGAGATACAAGAAATTTTCAACGAAGAAGAAAAATTATACAAATTACATAAATTCTGTGTTGATACTTAAAAAAACACCTTTAATGAAACTATTAAAAAATTGAATAATAGAAGTTGTATAATAATTTTAGATTTTAAACAAAATATGGAAATAGGAACAAGACCAGATTCAATAAATCTAGATCATTATAATAAACAAGCTATATCAGTATTAGGTTTTGGTGTATTATATTTAAAAGATGATAAAACAATAGGCAAAGTTTACTTTGATTATTTATCTGAAATATTGAATCATGATTCAGCATATGCAGGAGATTGTTTAATCGATTTAATCTCTACAGAGCTTCTATTTAAAAAGCTTACAAAAATTAATATATGGGCAGATACAGGAAATCATTTTAGATCCCAAGAGTTTCTACACTATATGGTGATGTTTTTTTTGGTTTCATTACTTTTTCCATCCTCTAAGTACTATTTGAGCGGAAAAATTATTAATAAAATCCTTAAATATAAAAATACATCCCCATATGTTTAAAGAAATTCATAAAATAAATAGTAGTTTGAATGTTAATCTTAATTTTTTTGCTGAGCATCATGGAAAAAGTATAGTTGATGGGCATTTTGGAAACTTTTCAAAATGGAAAAGTAGTTTTGAAGCGTTAGGTAAAATAGAAGATATCGATCAATTAATTTCAAGATTTGAGGCTTTTATTTGCGAGCATAATAAAATTAATAACTCGACTGTTAATAATGGGAAAACGGATATAATTTTTAAAAAGTATAAAAGAAACAAAAATACAAAAAGAATAATAGAGATGCAAGGCATTAAAAAGTATTTACACTTTATTAAACATAACAATAAACTACATTGTTATCCAGTATCTGATACATCAAAAAAAAAGCGATATAGTCCCAATTAAAGTTATAGAGTCTATAGAAAATAGAAAAATTAAAAGATCGATCCCAGCTTACCTTACGAAGATAACAGAGAATTTAAAAATTTCGATATTTACTAAGCAAGTAAGTAGTTTGTTGAATGATAGAAATAGATTGTTAAATGTTCAAGATTACTTAAGCTATTAATAGCTAAGTTAATAAATAGTCAAAGAACAAGTAACTGTAATAATATGTAAAAACTATTATTACTTGTACTATATAAGGATGGTTAATTATAGTTTTGGGGCTGACCACTCCCTCCCATGCAGCTATTTATTAACTTGGCAATATATTAATAATGTAATTACAACATTAAAATAGTTTATTTATTTGATAATAAATCTACAATGTTGGTTATAAAGCAGTTGATAATAAATATTTCTCAATTAAGCTTTATAAGAACATGTATTTAAGATCTAGTAGAAATTCAACTAACTTACAGTATGACTATAATAGAATGATTTAGAACTGTGTTTGGGTACTTTTGTTTTAATGAAAGATGTGATTTTATAGAATTTTAGGCGAAGTTTTTAAAATACAAAATTTTTCAAAAATTGGATAAAATAATGAAACCAATTCAGACAACCCCAATTAGTGATAAATATTTCTTAATAAAGCTTTATAAAAATATATATTCATTCACATATTATAGCTTTGATCAATATTATGCATAAACTATATCGGTATAATTCTTGCTAGTATAGTAATTTTTATTAAGTTTAATAGAAATTCTGTCAACTTATAACATATATTATAATAAAATAATTTAAAACTGCTAAGATACTTTTACTTTTTAATAAATTCGATATTTTTATAGAATTTTAAGCAAAGTTCTTAAATTATAGATATTGAAAAGTTGGCTAAAAAAGTGAAACTAATTTAGACATCCCCAAATAGTAACACTTTTCAAAAAAGTAGATAATCAAGATGGTTTATTGAATAATAGTTTGAGCTAATACATAAGCTGGGAATATTTTACAGTGCAAAGAAAATAGTAAGTTAAGCATAGTCACAGTAAAGATTACCATTATGTTGAACACATTTAGTGCCTGGTCCACAGTTACGAAAAACGAATCGACCTTGTGCACAAGTCCAAAAACCATAAGAGTAATAATCACAAAACATTAAGCCTTCTTTACATACTGGATAACTGGATACCCCTAGACGGTAAATTCCTGCATGCTTACCTAATGATACTTTGGATGGGGCTACTAAATTGGATACAATGATTTTTTCTTGGTTGTTGGAGCTACTTACAGCCATTCGGTTACTTTTTTGATCTACTTGATTAGTGGCGGAGATTACTGAATTTAAGTCACTGTTAGCAGTGGTGGCGCAATAAACCTTGATAGCAAAGAGAGGGATTAAAGCAAGAAATTTCATGGTTAAATTCAAATTGTTTTAATGTACTTGCTGGCATTTTAATTTTAATTTTAAGTTTATATAGTATTATTTTAAGGTTTTTAAATTTATCTTAAAAATAAAAAATATGTATTTATAAATTTGAAAGTTTCGATTCAGTTTTCTATTAATATATCTTAGTTGCAACTTTATCATGTTTAGTAATCAAATATAAGACTATTTATAAAAATTGACAAAAACCGTACTTAAATACCAGTCAAATTTTTTGTATTAAGACCTTATCCCTTAAACATAATGAGCTTGACTTAAAAGCACTAAGTATAAACAACGATTCCAAGTAGTTTATATAAAGTTAGCATTATAAATAACTAACTTATTGATTTATATTTATTTTTAACTTTATGACCCTAAAACTGTACATAAAGTTTTATACAAATATTTAGTTTTATTTTTAAACTTTAGCTGTCAAAGCCAGTTATAAATAATTAATATCTTACAATAAATTAGTACCAAAGTTTTACTTACTATAATTGTCATAGAAAAAGAGTGTTTTTAAAACGTGGTTATGGGTCAAAAAAGGAGCAACGTTGTTGTGGTATAAGTATTATAATCTAAATCGAAAGAAGGAATACGTGAATATTTTCTTTCAACATTTTTTAAATTTCTAAGCTCAAAATTTGGTCAAATTATCAAAATTAGTGATCGAATAAGAACAAGTTTTTGTATATTGCCATCTAAAGCAGTCTTATAAACTTTTTTAGTTTTATGTAATATTAAATGAATTGTATATTGGCCGTTTTTTTCCATAGCTTGGTTTTTTAATTTCTAATATGTATTACATAAAACAATGAAATAATAATGAATGTTATATGAGCATTGGCGCCAAGTTGACTATTGTAAAAGATACCTAAACAAGTCAGTTAAAAGTTCTTACAGTGTAATTTGATGATGCTGCAGTTTGAAACCATAGCCTATAAAGAAAACTGCAAAAAATTATTTTTGATAAACTACTTACGAAAGTAATTATACAAACGGACATGAAAGCATATAAAGTGAGCAAAGGAATCAAAATTGAAAAAACTGACATATATGGAGGGTTTAGTTAAATAAAGGATCAAGAAAGATGCCATTTTTAAAGATAAAAAACTTGAAGCATTTAATAAAAACAAAATCTTAATTTTTAATCAAGTTCCACGTAGTTTGAACTTAAATGGCTTTACTGAAGCTATTCATATAGCTTATACTCGACATTATGGACTTTCTTTATGCCTATACTATCTTTTGATTATTATATTACAGGGTTTAGGTATTCACATTAACTTAAATAATGGCAAATGTAAAAAAATAATGGGAACCGATCATGAAGAGAAAAAGGATATTAAACTTAATAGACTTAGCTTTGTATTAAGTGATGAAAATAACTGCTAAGAGTTATTTTTGAAATTTATTGGAATTATTGAAAAGAGAGTTATTGATAAATTGTGCGAATTGCTTAATAAACTATTTTCAGCATCTAATGAATTATCAATCGCAGTCACTTCACTTACTATTATGGATATCTATAAAAGGTATATTGGTTATACAGTTTGCATAGCTTTTGGTATACCTGGAATTAATCTATTTGGTACTAATAACGATTAGAAAGATCTATTAGGAAGATGTAAAAAACTATTGAACCAATTCGAAGACTGAAATTTTGGAGTGATAAACAATATTTGTATTATAGAAATTTAACAAAGTTAAAGAAAACAGTGATGTGAGTACCGAATTTTAGATTAGTCTATACAAAAGAGAAGATAGCTCTGTTGGTATGTATATATTAAGCTGGATTAGGGTTTTTTATTTGTACTTACGATCTAGTACTGGTTATATTGAAGACTTGACCATAAAGAAGAAAAAAATCATATTATATTTTCTAACTGCAGAATAAAAATAATTAGGGTGTTCTTTTTAGTTTCATTACTTTTTCCATCTTTAAGCATTATTTAAGTGGAAGAACTGCTAGCAAAATTCTTAGACAAAAAATACATCACTGATTTATTAAAATCTTTAATGATATTCCAGCTAGCAACTGATGGCTTTTTTGATATATATAAACTTATACTGAAACATAACGAACGATGTAATATTAGTATATGAAATTGTTAGGATAAAAAATTCGATATGAATTTGAAGACTTTCTTGGAACTAAAAAAATATATTTAAAGTTATGTCAAGTCTTCTATTTGGTTTATTTCATATGAATAAACAATAATTCTTAGATTTTATTTTGAACTCTTTAAATCAACTATTAAATACTTGATAGATCATTTAAAAAGTATTATCGAATGGTATTGCTATACATAGATTAAAGGTATTATTCTATCGATAAATATAAATGAGCTTGTGTTTGATTTTTGTCCGGTCTTAATTTATAACGTATTCTTATAGATTACGGATAAATATCATATAGATAGTCATTCTTTATTTAACTAAAATAATTATATAGGTTTTATAGATTCACCAAATTCAAGATTGATTTTTTTATACATTAATCAAAATTTAAAACATTTATACTAATGGATTGTCAAAAAGATCGAAAAATTAAAACCTTTTAAAGCAAAGATTCTACTACTTAAGTCTATCAAAATGTTATTTTCCCACCTCCACCTGCTCTAGGTCCATAAAACCTTACTCGAGGAAAACCAAAGATAACAGTTTAGAAGCAGTGATTCAACTCTAAAACCGCAACTCAGCATTCTTATTGCCGAAAAAATATCCTTCAAAGATAGTAAAAGCAGTTGAAACCCACTTCTAGCAAAAGATGATTTAATTTAAAACATTCTAATAAAAAGAGCCAATGAGATCAAAGGCAACTGAACCAAATACAAAAGCATAACAAAAAAGTTGTAATACTCCAGTTAGCTCTGTTAAAGTTTGAACTTTGGCAGTTAAGCGTAACCGAACTTTGGTAACGCTTTAGATATCTTTACAGGAAAAATCGGTCGTTTATATTCATAATATGAGTACAATATCCACTGAAAATGCTGGTGGAGATCAGCCAGGTTTAAGTAATGCTGAAAGGTTAAGAAAAAGAAGGGCAGCCCGCAATAAGAAGATACTTGATACTGGTAAAAGTAGAATAGATAAAATCATGGGAGTTTATTCTTCCTTTTCTGATAAACCAGGGGATATCAGTAAACCAGTTCAAAAACAAGTTGAAGAAAGTCACAGTAGTACTTCAGAAGAAATTGAAGATAAAGGTATTTTTTTATAAATGAAATAAATCAAAAAAATAATAAGCAGTAGTAGCTCAAGGATTAAAAGAAGATCCAGAAACAATAGGGACAGCAAAAATGAAGGTAGAGAAGAACGATATAGAAAGGGATGTTTCTATTTCAACTTCAAAGCTTGATGAAAAAGAAGAAATGACCAATTATCTTAAAGATCAAATGGAATCAATGAAGTTTTCAATATTAAATGATGTATCGGATGAGGATAAGCAATATTTGGCCAGTATTCTTAGAGACAACTGGCTTGGGGTAGTGAACATATTGGTACCTATTTCTGGGCTATTAATTTTTCTCTTATATTCCTTATTTACTATTCAAATTAAAAATAATGAAAGGTTGGAGATTGAACTTTTGAGTAGAAAAGAGGCTCTATACGTTGAAGTACCTTATATTGGCCAAATTGTAAGTCATTTTCTTATTTGGTAAATTCAACTAACACGTTTAGTTTCCTTTTCATCTTGTATTGTTAATATTAATTCTAAAGCAAATATCATTCTATTTGAATTATAAGGTAATTAATAAATTTAAGGAGCAAATTAATTGACGCTAAATTACAATAGAAACAAGACAACCTAGATATGTTCCAACAAAATGGCTACCTTGGAATTATCCAGAGGCTGAAAAACTTGTTCAAATATTATTATGGTGCGGTTAACCTATTCTTTGATGATTTTTCGTTTATAATATTTGGAATAGGTATATATGCATTATTGAGTAACTTCATTGCCCATTTTTTTTAAAGTAATATTTGATATATATTACTATTACTATGCTTAACAATTAAATATAAATCTCAAATATTAATCTAACTTTTTAATACAATTTTAAATTTGGTTATTAATTCTGTTTACTATAAAACATCGTAAAATGGTATTATAACTTTAACATTAAAAAATATTTATTTAAATATACTTTTGATTTCTATATAATAAACCTGTATCATGGTTATCGCCTGAAGCAACTTCAATAACTTGGACAACCCAAACCTCATGGTCAGCCACTGGAAAAACATGTTTTACTTTACATAAGAA
The DNA here is from genome assembly GCA_030770535.1 of Batkoa obscura. Classification (NCBI taxonomy): domain Eukaryota; kingdom Fungi; phylum Entomophthoromycota; class Entomophthoromycetes; order Entomophthorales; family Batkoaceae; genus Batkoa; species Batkoa obscura. The sequence continues at coordinate 144,001 of JASVEC010000043.1, read as the reverse complement.
GGTAGCTAAAGACTTATTTAAATAGGGAATGCTGTCAAGCCAAGAAAAATGATTCTGGCTATCATCAAACTCACCATGACCTGGCTTTGAAAAAAACTGAGCAATTGATTTTTGGTTTGTTGTTAGAGTATTTATAGCACAGTATTGAGTTTGGTGGAGTTGGGCTGAAAAATGGGAAGGTAGCTTTACATTAAAAGTCAATAGTATTGGATCCATAGACAGTGAAGTTACCGAATTTACGGTTATTCCGGATATTGTTTTAGATTGGGATTGGGTAGTTATAACGTTTACTAGAATCAAAAGTCAGATAAAATTTACAAATTTAATTTATATTTACCTGGATTTGTTACTAAGCGTAAACTTTGTTTGACTTTATCTAAAAGTTCAATATCTTTTGTAGAATGTTGACTCTTTTGCTTTAAATGACTATCGAAATAATTAAATAATTAAAAACTACAGTGTTTTGGTTTTACCTATACTTCATTTGATGTATCTTCCTAAACGATCCATTTGTTTGTTTATTACTTATTATAAGTTCATTTTTAAAGTAATTTAATGTTTTTAATATTTTCATTTTTAAAAATTAGTTTTTGATTAAAATTTAAAACTTTGAGTATTTAAGCTAATTGCGCAAATCCAGTCAATAAAATTATATGCTTAATAAGAAAAAACATCATAAACGAAACCCTTAATATATAAAGATTAATAGTATAAGAAATAGATATTAAGATTAGAAGTAGCTTTAATTTTACAAAGCATTAATTATGCAAAATATATTATCTAACAGCAGTAGACGTTTCAATTAAGAGAAAAACTAGACTGCTGTAGATTTATTTAATAATTTTGTTTTAAAACAGCAAGAATCGTAAAAATGTTTTAATACACATCATCGGCCTATATTGATATATAAAAGATAAAACAACTTTTTCTTAATATTATCAAACTTTTTTAACATAATTTATTAGGAAAAGTCAAATATAAAATTGGCACCCAAATTATCCCATATTTCAAAATGATTTTAAACGCAAATTTAAATCCAAAATTTTATTTAGTAATAAAATAGTAAGAACATTCAGAAGCTTTTTTTAAGTTAAAATGGTAATTTAACAAATAGACAACAAATATATAATTAAATAATGAATTTAGAGACCTATTCTTTTACAAGGGCATACTCGTCCACTTACACAAATCAAATACAATAGAGAGGGCGATTTACTCTTTACTGTCGCTAAGGACAAAGTAGCCAATGTGTGGTATGCACACAATGGAGAAAGGCTCGGAACTTATAATGGACATAATGGTTCTATATATACTATCGATGTGACAAGTAATACAAAAATTGATATATTTTGATACAATATTAAATTGATTAGATGACACTACCTACTGTATTACAGGTTCTGGAGACAATACAGCCAAACTTTGGAAAGTAAGCGATGGAAAGTGTCTTTATACTTGGAATGAAAAGACAGCAGTTAAAAGATGTGAGTTTTCTTGCTCACAGGATAAAGTACTTTTTGTTACTGAGCAAAGAATGGGTTTCCCAGGTGGTGTTTCAATCTATAAGTTAGACTTTGAAAATCCTCAAAATAGTAATTAACTACCAGTTTTAAGTTATTTAAATTCTAAACGTTTTTGTTTAGCCTCACCTGTACCAATTAATGTAATTAAAAATGAGAAAGATTCTAAAAAGATTACAGTAGCCACTTGGGCTTGGTTCGATAAAAATCTTGTAGTAGGACACTTAGATGGCAGCGTTTCTTTAATTGATTGGGAGGTAAATTATTGTTTGTTTTAAAAAAAATAATTAATAGTTGTTAGACTGGAAAAGTGTTAAACTCAATTAAACCACATGAAGAGCAAATCACTGATATTCAAATGTCAGAAGATAAGTCTTATTTTATTACAAGCTCAAAAGATAAAGAAGCTAAAGTAAGAAGATATTAAATTTGTTAACAATTAGTATTAATAAATATCAGATCTTTGAAACATCCACTTTAAAGATGTTAAAAAGTTATACTACAGACACTCCACTCAATTCTGCCTCTATTACTCCAATTCAAGACTTTGTAAGTATAGATCAAAAGTAGTAAGTGAATTAATAAAATAACGCTATTGCTTTAGGTAATTGTTGGTGGTGGTCAAGAAGCTATGGATGTAACTACCACTTCTGCTAGAGCCGGTAAATTCGAGTGCCGATTCTACCATAAAATTTATAGTGAAGAAATGGGTAGACTTAAAGGCCATTTTGGACCTATCAATACCATTGCTGCTCAACCTACAGGAAAAGGGTAATTATGGATTTAAATAGTATCGCAATGATATTAAAGCTTAATTGTTATTTAGGTTTGCCAGTGGAGGAGAAGATGGTTATGTTCGACTTCATCAATTTGACAATGATTATTTTACTTTTAGAGTTTAATAATAGTTAAAGAATGGAGATAGAAAAAATGAATTAAAACAAAGTAATAGTATACTTTACCTCCCTTAAAATTAAGTTTGTATTATAAATGTTTAAAGATAATTCTAGAATTAAACATTTTGTAATTTGGATATTTTAATGTATTTTCTTTAGTGTATTTTCTTTAATGTTTTATTATTTTGAATAAATATTTTATATAAATATAACAATGCTCATTATATTTATTTTCTATTTACATAATCGGAAACACTATGATTAGTTAGAAGGTATATATGGTAAATCTTACCAAATGTCTATATACTTTATTAATATTTAAGTATAAACCATGAGATTTAGATGACAAGTATTTATATGACCTTATGATAGTTATTAAAATAATTCAACTAAAAAGTAGACAATAGTTAATATGATAACAAACATATGGGGATGTATTTTTTTGTCTGAGAACTTTACTAACAATCTTTCTGCTCAAATAGCGCTTAAAAAATGGAGAAAGTAATGAAACCAAAAAAAACATCCCCATATCTTCCATTTATTTATAATTACTAAAAAAGGCGCTTCACTTACCTTCCATCACTCAATCAATTGGACATAGAATAAATTTAACCAATAGTAAGTTTCAACATTGTCATAAATAGCATTTTTAAATTTCGGTTGAGGTAACACTTTTTAATACTAATTAACTGTACAAACTGCGAGTGAGCTTTTTCAAAGCTAAAAGTATTAGAATGAAGGTTGTAACTACAGTGCTAATCATCTGTTTATTATTGCTCAATTTATTTGGAATATATGCAAGCTTAAATCAAGGTGGTGACAATAAAGATGTTTTAATAAATGGCATAAAGGAAAAAAATAAGGAAGAGGCTCCAAAGATAATAGTGCCAAGGTCTAACAATAAGGTTCAAAGTAATAATGGAAATAGCTTAAATTCAAACAGCGAAGAATCGGAGGAAGATGAAGATATTGACCTTGTAGAGGAGTTTAAAGGATTGTTTTCGGATTTATTTAAAAACAAAAAAGTTCAAGATGTCAAGAAAAAAATTTTTGAAGAACAAAAAGAGGAAAAAAAGGGAGATAATGAAAGCCAGGAAGATTTCAAATTAAAAGGTTTGTTTGATAAAGCAAAGTCACTGTTTGATGAAAGTGAGGATGATAAAGATAAAAAGGAGGATTTTAAGCTAAAGGATTTAGTCGATATGGCAAAATTAGTTTTGGATGATGGTGAAGATAACGAAAGGAAAGATAAAGGAGATCTTTATTTGAAAAGCCTTTTTAATGTAGCTAAGTCAGTTTTAGATGACGATGAAGATAAAAGTGAGAAAGATCAAGAAGACTTCAGCCTCAAAAATTTATTTAGTATGGCAAAATTAGTTTTGGACGAAGATGAAGTCGAATCTAATGATAACAAACTAGAAGGCCTGAGTAATGAGCAACTTAGTTCTTTACTTTTTAAAAAGTTAAAAGAAAAGGTTAAAAAATTAGACTTGGATGGTAAAGATCCAAACAGTACCAATAAAAATGAAGATAACAAAGCTAAAAATAGTATGGGAGGTAAAAATGAAGATCATATAGAAGATCCTATAGTTAAAAGCAGTAGTGATGGATCTGATCTGATAAACGACGACTCTAGACTAGAAATAAATTCAAAGAAAATAACGACAGAAGCACAAATATCAAAAAAAGATGATTTAGAAAACCTTTTAAAAAAGTTTAAAAACTTACATAGTTCACACTCAAAAACACCAAAACCAGAGCCTAATGCAAATCTTGCTAATGAAAAAGTAAATGATGGGACAAGTCTAAATGAAGAGGAGGATCCCGGAGACTCAGATCAAAATACTGATGAAGATTTAATTGAAGAGTTAAAATATCTATTCACCAATAGTTCCCTACATAAAAAAGCAGGGGATTTAAAAGATCAATATGTTTTAGCGCCTTGGAAAAGGTACAAAAAGATGATTGATGAAGTGGCAGTTGCAGTCAATGAAGCCTATAGTGAAATTGAAGAAGAGGAAGGAGAACTAGAGAGGGATAGACCAGAAGTCAAAGCAGATCTAAAAGCTCAAGCTCAAGCATTGTTCAATGCACCTATCAGCCAAAGTGATTTAGAGGGTTTGTATAATGTACAGAACGATGATACAAATGTAAATCCAGAACTAGGCCCAGACTCTGGTTCCTCAGCTGCTATGCTATCCGGAGTGTCACTTTCTGATGTGATAATCGTTGAAAGATGTGAAGGTACATCGCCTCATATAAATAGCAATTGCTTTTGTACTAGGGTAAAACAATGGTCATGCCCAGCGGGGCATTTTTGCATGGCACCTAATTTTGTGCAAAAATGCACAAAAGGATTTTATTGTCCAGCTGATACTTTTCAACCCTCCTTTTGTTGTGGCGGATATTATTGTCCAACCCCCAAAGAGATCAAATTATGCCCAAAAGGTCATTTTTGTCAGGAAGGCTCCATCGAGAAACGTAAATGTTACTTTGGTAAATGCCCAGAAGGATCAAAAACCATTAGAAAGTACGAAATTTTTATCTTTTTTATCTTTTTCTTAGTGGTCGTTTGGATCGGGTATTCGCTAAAAGAGAGGCAGTTGAAGTTTAAACGACTAGAGTATGATAGGAAGTTTGAGAACATTAGTAAAAATTCAAAAAGCATGCAGGTGTTCCAAAACTCTCCCGGTTTGAAAGTAGCAAAAGAAAAGGACTCAGTTCGATTTGAAATTAATTTTGAAAATTTAGGATTAAAGCTTCCTAATGGGATTGAAATTATGAAGGTAATTTTTATCATATTTATTTGTTATTTCGTAACTTTAGTTTTAGGGAGTAACTGGAAAATTAAGCTCTGGAAGGACATGTGCTATTATGGGTCCATCAGGTGCTGGTAAAACAACGTTTATTTCTTTGCTCACTGGAAAGGCCAAAAAAACAGAGGGCAAAATATTTATAAATGGAGAAGAAAAGAGTTTAGCTGCTTATCGTAAGCTTATTGGATTTGTACCTCAGGAAGATATAATGTTACGTAAATTGAATGCAGAAGAGATCCTTACACATTCAGCTATGGTACGCCTACCAGCAGAATTAAGTGATGAGGAAAAGCATAATAAAGTATTAGAATATATTGAATATTTAGGGTTAAGGCATGTTATGCATACGATTATTGGTGACGAGGAAGATAGAGGAATATCAGGCGGTCAAAGGAAGAGAGTGAATATTGGAATGGAGTTGGTAGCTGACCCTGCCATTTTGTTTTTAGATGAGCCTACTTCTGGGCTTGATTCTTCCACTTCGGTCGAAGTATGTTCCCTATTAAAAAATATAGCTAGGGATAAGGGCTTGACTATTGCTGCAGTTATTCACTCTCCTTCACCTATTGCGTTTAACGAGTTTGACGATTTGTTACTTTTAGGTAAAGGTGGGAGAGTTATTTATCATGGAGCTATTATAGATGCAATAGATTATTTCGATTCAATAGGTTTTACTTGTCCTCCTTATTCCTCTCCATCTGACTACTATATGGATGTGGCTACAGGAAAGATAATAAACTCCAAGATTGATGATTTTTCGATAACAGATCTTTATAGTCTATGGGAAGATTATGAACAAAGTAGAAATGAAGGAGTGCCTTTTACTATTAAAAAAATGATAGAAATGAATCAAAAACTTTCCAATAATTACGGAGAAAACCATGAAGCATTATTTTCGCCTCTGGGATCATCTATTTCAAGTGAGGATAGTTTAGTTAATATTAATGAATCTTATTTCAATGATACAAATGGGAAAGATAAAGAAGTTACATGTATGCAATCAACTTGTGAACCGGGATGGAGGTTGTTTTTGACAAATGTGATTTCCCCAGTATTACAGTATTTGGCTTTATTGTTTTTGGATATCCTAAGTTGGATAACTTCCGTTTTAACAGAGTTGGTTGAAACTATACTATCCCTTTATCAAACACTTAGAAATGGAGAAAAGGACCCAGTAAGAAACACTCCAGGATTTTTCAAAGTGTTTGTATTGTGTTTAAACAGAGCTTTTATACAAATATTCCGACCTCCTCTTGGCTTTGTTTCGGATCAATTATTGCATTTTGGATGTGGTTTGTTTATTTCTATTGCTGCTCAAAATTCAGTCTTTTTAGGTCCTTTACCGGATGTCATTTGCAATGTTACTGCTCTAATGTTACTTCCAAAATGTAAACGTCCAGTTATTGACCAAGCTGCCCACATTGGTACTTTTCTTTCATGGGGTATTGGGTTTGCTGGCATTTCTGTTGGATCGGGGACATTTGGTAATGAGCGTACAGTGTATTGGAGAGAAGCCTCCTCGGGAATACCTACCTTTCCTTATTTTATAGCAAAATCACTTTCAGATATACCTAGAATACTCATTGCTTCTTTAATGTTTACATGTTCACTAATTGCAGTGTACCCCAACTCAAGTGATTTTTCACAGTTGCTTTGGATCGTAACTGCCTTATACTATTGGGGATTTTCAACGGGATACTTTATTTCTGCTTTAGTACGCAAGGAAAAAGCATCATTGGTGGGTGTAGTCGTAGCACTGTTTTGGGCGATTGCTTTTTCAGGAGTACAACCTACTTTACGACAAGTACAAACTGAGTGGGGTCCAAATATCTTTTGGCTATTCAATTTTTCAGCGCCTCGATGGGCAATCGCTGCTTTTTATATAGTAGAAACAGAAGCAAAAGGGTACATGGATCCAGAGAAAATTGGACAGAAATGGTTTGGGTATAGTGGGGATAGCTATGCTGGTAATCTGTTAATAGTGTTAGCCATTGGGTTTGTGTGGCAACTGTTTGCCTTTTTGGCATTTAAGTTGGCGAATAGGGAAAAGATGCAGTAAATAGTAAATAGCAAAGTTTTTAAGCAAATGTGGTGTTTATAAAAATCCACTTTAACTTGAGAAATATCTAACTAGTTAATCTTTTTTATTATTAAATTTACACAAATTATTAACTTTTTATTATTTAATAAACTTAGAATAAAAATCCAATCATGCTATAAAAATAACTAATTTATAAAATTGACTTTTAATCTAATTGTTGACGTCTTCTTGAGACATTAAAATTGCTAGTTTTAAAGCTTCTTCTTCACTCAAATCCAAAGCTTCAAACTCTTGTTCTAAGTTTAAGTTATTTGGCACTACACTAGGGGAGTTTTGGCTTGATAAAAATAAAGCGTATTCTAACATCTCTTCTTCTGATAATGGAAGGTCTTGTAATTTCTTGACTTGATCATAAATCATGTCTTGATGGTGTTTATCTTTTCTATGATCTCTTATAGACTCTTTGATATCATAATGGGTAGAACCTAGGAACGAGAGTTAAATTTGTTAATAAAAGTGAGTAAAGTGGTATTACCTTTTGGTCCCGCTTTGGATAGTGGCTTTGATCTATTGGCTGATAGTTGAGCTAAAACAAAATAAAAAATTAAGCTTATAATAATATAAATAACCTACTCAAGTGATTTCCAAAATGGAAAATAAAAATGTTTCCATGAATGGCAAAAATGACTTTAGTTGAATATAATTTTATAATTGTCACCTTGTAATTAACAATATCCAGGGGATGGTATCGTTTGTTTATAAAATTCCTATTTCAAATTTTAAACAAACTATGAGTATTACTATTGAAATAAGGCAAATTACCATAGTTTTATTTTACGAATTAGCCTCTTTGATGTGATATCCCAAATGTACATTAAAGCTAAACTTCCACTTTATATATAATTTAGTTTTATCTCTTATAGTTCAATTGTCTTACTCAAATCCAACAACTTTAACCGCGTCAAATAGTACAGCATTTAAACTAGTAATAGAAGGCGTACCTCGACTATGCCTTGGTTTATATGTTCTATTATAGTATTAAAAAAATAAGCTCAAAGTTGGAACTTTAATATCTACCTTGATTCTTCCATATCTACTATATTAAACATAGTGACCCCATTATCTCCTCTTCCAACAGCCAGTAAATCTGGGAACAAACTATTTGTATTGCAACAAACAGCTTTAAATTGGAATTCATATCTTACCATAGCTAACGATACTATATTTAATTTAATGAGTTGATTTGTTGTACATATTAGTAAAGTTTCTTCGTCAAAGATCATCATCCCTAGCACAGGAGTGCCCAAGGTGGTCCTATGATAAGGGAGGAGGTTTTGTACCGGTTCTGTATGGTGCCATAAATAAATCTCGTTGAGATTATCTAATGCTATGGTATACTTTCCGCTTTGTAGTAAGCTAATGATGTTATTTTTAAGTCCTACAAATATTAAATTTTGCTGTAATAAATATAATATAATAAAATATACCATTCAAGTTACACAACTTTGTTTTTGTTGTTAAGTCCCATTTTATAACTGACCCATCGATGGAACCACTTAGTAGAATTATTTCGGTTCCTTTGCTATAAGATGTTAATGTAGTAACAGCAGATACATGGGAGCCAACTAATGGAAATAAATTGGTGTTGCCGCTCTCATAAAAATTGAAGGCCACTTCTCCAGACTCATAGCCTAGCATTATGATATCTCTGGAAATTCAACATATGTAATTTCTTTTAAAAATGAACTTACTTTGCTAGGTTTAAACAAGTAGTTGTTCTCCTATTCGAACCAAAAGTCAGCTGCTTGATAAATTTACCAGTTTTTATGTCTATCAAGCTACTTGTGCCTAATTAATTTATAAATAAAAAGCAGTAATATAAACTTGTTATTTGATTTACCCTCAGATTGGTTACCAACTAGCATAGACTTTGGGTCGACTTCGGTTGGGATCAATTCCAAGTTAGTTATAAAATCCATCCTACTTCCAATCCTATCCGCCATACAACGATCATATTCCAAACTCCTATCCAATTTTTAATTATTGTTACCATTAATTTCATTTCACTTACCTAATCATTTTAACCCTCTTAATAAACTCATATTTCCATGTTTCTGCAACTCTACTAATAACCAGTTAGTTGAAATAATTTAATACTAAAAGTAATTACTATATTGGTAAACTTCCAAAGTTTTTGATAAAAGCTACTTGCCATACATAATCATCTTCCATCAGCTGGTTCCAAAATTTACACACTTGGGTTGCTACGCTCTAAACCTTAGATTAAATTACGTTTCAATTATTGAAAAAGAAGCTTACCAATTCCTTTGGACTTAAAAATGAAAAGATATAAGCAAACAAGACGTTGGGTAACTTTTCGTTAATCTGATTTGGCACTTTTGGTGGCTTTAATCTGATTCCTTTGATTTTTTTCATTGTTGAATGATTTAATAAAAAACAGAGCTTTAATTTTGAGTTTTTTTAGTGACTTCAAGCTTATAAATATACATAGTTGACTAATTTTTTATTTTGCTGCGTGATATTATTTAGAAATCTATTTTTAAAATACCAAAGACTAAGCTTCATACATATTAATAGTTAGGATCAAAGTTGTAACAAATTAAATTTTTAGTATTAAGTAGATTTGGTTACTTTATCAATCTTTGGTCATCTATTGGGGTACATTATATAGGATGCTATAAGCTCTGTCACAGTGATTTCCAATTGCTAAAAATATTTCTATAAAATTTCCTTTTTAATTGGCAATTAATTTTAAATCCTTTTTAGTCCCAAAAAAACAAGTTTTCTTTTTTTAATGAATGAACCTAAACCAGTAACCAAGGGAAACTTGGGTGGGAATGGCGCTAAGCCAAGGAAGAAGCCAAGGGGCAAAAAAGGAAAAAGAGAAAAGGTGTTTCGAGATATTAATTTAGATAAAGAGTTGGAGGGTATAGAAAGCTTGAAATTAAAATTGGTTGTTCGTCACTTACCTCCAACTTTACCACAAGCAATTTTCGAGCAAAGTATCAAGCAATGGTATACTGAAGAAAGAATCGGTTATTTTAAATATTTTCCAGGGAAGGTCTATCAAAAGTAAGTTTCATATATTTATATGATTTTGATTTTGATCTTGATTTTGATTGCGTTTTAAGTTTCAACAAAAAGAATACTAGCTCAAGAGCTTATATAAAGTTTAATGCTATAGAATTCTTGATTGAATTTTATAAATCCTACAATGGTCATAAATTTATCGATAGTAAAGGTAAGCAGTTTCTTTTACAAAGCTCCACTCTTATTAATTACTTTAGGTACTGAAAGCATTGCTTTAGTCGATTATGCTTTAAATCAAAAAGCCCCAAAGAATATTCGAGAAGATAATAAAGTTGGCACCATTGAAACGGGTAATAAATTTTATACAACTTTAACTGTACATTTAAAGTCAATATTTAAGATCCGGAATACATTCGATTTTTAAACAAGCTAGAAAATAATGAAGACGAGGTTGAAGACACTAAGGCTAATGAAACTAGCCAAACCAACCCACAAGGTAAATAGTCGTAATAGTTAGAGTATATGCTAATAAAGTAGAAATTAAAGATGAAAAGGTGACTCCATTAATTGAGTACTTGAGATCAAAGACTGCTAGGTTTGATTCGCGCAAAAAAAATCGTAATAAAGAAAACGAAGGTCAGAATGGGTCTAAGAATAATAGTAGCGGTAAAGAAAAAAACGGGTCAAATAAAGAAAAAATGACAAAGAAAAATAAAGAAGGGAATAAAGAACGTTTTAAAGGTAAACCCAATTCTGCAAAAAAGAAGTCTGAGCCATTTGGCAATAAACCAGTCCAAATATTAAAGGCTGTAAAACCAAATCCCACTGAACATGAAGAGAAGCCAGGAAAGCCAAATAACACCTCTAATAATGGACCTAAGCCAAGTAATGCTTACAGCAACGTGCCTAAGCTACATAATACTTCTAATAATGGATCTAAGCCTAAGGAGAGTATTAATAACGGATCTAAGCCTAAAGAGGGCCTTAAAAACAAAGGAGAAACAAGCACTCCTCGTAAAGTATTCCTTGTGGAGAATGGCAAAATTGCGCCGGATGGTGGTAGTTCAAATAATAACCGATTTAAAGGTCAGCGTCATTATCGTAAACCCGAGAATAAGACTTGAAATATCTATAGTATATTGTGATTCTTTATATTCAAATTGAAATGGATGCCAATTATAAAAAGTTTGAGTAGGTTGAGGTTCTGCTTAAAATAGATTGAGAGGACTTCAACTTTAATTAAGCTTTAAATTAAGTATAGTAGATTTGACTTTGGTTTATTAAAGTTAGTATTATATATCATTAGGATGCTTTGGTTTTTAAATTTTAAAATTAAGTTTTAAGCTTTTATTAATATAATATCTATAATCATTTGGTGGCTTCCATGAACTTGCTTTGAAAAAGGAGTTTTATCTTAATCTGATAATAATTTTTGCTAAAAATAGTTTATTCAGAAACGTTTGCTTAAAATCATCCCCAACAAGTGGGTAGATCACATTTATCGGGTAAAGTTGATATGCTCTTTATGCTAGAAATAACAGTCAACACAGGAAATTTTAAACTGTTAGCAATTTTAAAAAGTAATCCAATTTTAAACATGATATATTTTGTGTAGTTAAATATAATTTTATTGATTATAGGCAAGCAAAAAGAGTTAATCATATTTGAAAATGGGTCTTATATTGACCCTAAGGTAATTTGTAAATTGAAATAGCTATAAGCATATGATAGTTCAACTTTTTGATACATATTATAGTTGGCAAAATTTTATGAACACCAAGCCGTAAGAAAAATCCTTGTAAAGTTAGCAATAGTTCTCAAAAATAGACATGTATTTAGACTGGCTTTGTTCAGATATATTGGGATCCCCTGTTTAACTTGATAAAAGAATGATAACAAATCACAAATGAGCTAGCTTTCAATATAACTCATTCGAAAACCTTAGTTAATTTATAGTGTGAAATTGTTTAAATATACCAATTCTGTAGAAACAGGCAGTGAATTTGTTTCATGTAGAAGAAAATCCAAATGTGTTTAGAGAAAATCTATAGAGTATTGAGTTGGATTCCTCGAAGAGATTTTAGGTTGTGTACCATTACTGCAATTTAAAATCATTCCTTAGAGTATCAAGTAATTCATCATCCATTTGTGTGATACACACCCTGTTAAAATATTTCTCATACTTTTAAATAAGTGAACTACTCTAACATAACTTAAGGAAGAATCAATTAAACAATATTTTTTCTACTAGCAAATTTGACTTCTCAAAAAAAACTCACTGCTAAATTAGTGAATAAAAATCAAAGACAGATTAGTTCATATTATGTATAGGTTTTCAGAAAAAACTAAATAGATAAGTTTCCAAAATATTATAGTATTATAACAGAAATGATAGCATAAATTTACAGTATTAATTTAAATTATTTAACCCTGTTTAATTGATAACTTTTTGAGTTATGATAAAACTAATCGTTTGGGATAATATGCAAACCATTTTGTTTAGTAGTGCATGTAAGGATCCTATTCTCATCTGATTAAAAATCACAATTTTTAATGATACCAAGGTAGTAAATGCTCAGGTATTAAGGTTTATTTGAAGATTAAAAATTATGATTAGTTTGGTTAAGTATGAATAGTTAAAATTTATCAAATTGGTTGACATAATCAATGGAAATTGAAAAATATATAATTTGGAAAATATAGGATATAGTTTGACGTATTAATATTACACTCGGTATTATTATACCCACTGTTACTACATATATAGAAGAAAGAAAATCTATTAATGGTACTATTGTTATCTAAAACTGAGCAGCTATTTGCTAATAGATCGTGGCAGAGTGTAAAAAGTATATTCAAACCATCATCAAATTATATTTGAAAGTCAGAAATGATACAAAAATTATCTAGTACATTGCTTTTCATAACACCATCACATAGCAACAGTTGGATGTAAGCATCTTCACCAACTAAATTATTGTACCCAATAGTTTGAGGATTTGAATTATACTTTTTTAAAAAATATCTCCAAAAGTTCTACTATTACGTTTATTAAATTTAATCGTTTAGTCGACTCGTATGCTTTTGGCAGCATATTGTCACGAGCTAAAATTGGCCTTAATTCCAGTCTTTTAGCTATACTTTTTACTTGAGTAGACTATAAAAACAGATGGTTTTCTAACATATTATGTCTATATAGATAATCATATCCTTTTCGTACCATATCAAATTGAAGAACCTTATCACTTTGACTAATTATTTTACTTACCATGTTTTTCATAATTCCAAATAGATTAGCTATCTTTTAATAGGGAAAATCTCACTCTCATATATAAATCACCTCCTTTTTATACTCCAAGTTTGTATAAGCACTAGTTCTTTTGTTTTCCTTTATTAATATTTGAAAGTGTCTGTATAGTTTTTGTAAAAAATGATGAATTAATCTTTGCTTTTATACATGATCAAGCTTCTGGCTGTTCTATGTTTATATTAAAATAGTGAATTTTAATTTCAAAACATCATAAACTCAAAAATATTCTTAAATTTTGATGAAATAAATACCAAAGGTAAGAAAATCTAATGAATATAATAAATACTTAAAGTAACAAGTTATGTAATTGTACAATTATTTAACATCGCCAACTATAAACAAAAATTGCTAAAAAGACCATAAACTTTAATATTATATCCGGCTTTATAAAAGTCTTGTATCATTTATTTGATTAGTCTAGATGTGACTATTACAATGTAACACAAAAACTGCTAATTCTGTATTATATGAGGATGGATTTTGTCTAAAAATTTTACTAACAATTATTCTACTCAAATAGCATTAAACAATGAAAAAAGTGATGAAACCATAAAAACGCCCCCCTATATTCTGAATAATTTTTTTTATTTTTAGCTTAATGATTTGACTTAGTTTTAATGCAATAAAGCTATTTGCAATTGAATTATTAAAGTACTGAACTTCTGAAAGGAATTATATTGCTTTTGGATATTAAAATATAAAGCTAATTAAAGGATATAGAATACATCTTTTTTATATTACTAAAAAACATTTGTTTTTGGTGTACTTGAAAATGTGAGCTATTTTTTACTCTTATTTACATTATAACAATTCAGAATAAAATTATCTAGAACAAAAATTGTAACGTTTTCATATTTTAGAAGCAATAGATAAAGGACATGTATAGTAAACTTGGTAAACTAAGAATTCGACTACCTATCTTTTACTCGAAAATTTGTTAAATAGGAAGGTGATAAAATTCAGAATCTTGTTATAGTGCATTCCATGAATCAACGAATTTTAGTTAATTTTAAGCGGTCCAGAACTAAAATAGATAAAAGCAGCAATAAAAAGTTAAAACGAGCCCTAAAAAATTACTTGTAATTTCTAATAAACAGATGAAGATTTGCTCTTGAAGAAATATCTACTCACTTATTTTTATTATTAAAACCATAGTTGAACCCGACGCTGAGGTTAGCTTTTAGTGAACTATAAATAAATTCAATTAATTGCTATGAATCAATGTGAAGTGCAATATAGAAATTTTTTATAGGTTAATACTAATACAAACTAAACTAAAAACAATCACACTAAAATTCACTAGCTAGTATCAAAATATAAAACGTAAAATTGAAAACCAAGTGTAATTTGCCAAATAAAGTAATAGTCGAAAGTGCACAAAGATGTGGAATAAAAGTTATTTAGTACAATTAATTGAAGCTTTTGATAGTATATGACGAAAAAGAGATTGATGAAATAAAAATGAAGATAAAGTTAGTGTGTATAAAAGAGGTTTCTAGAGATTTTCAAAAATTATCGTTTATCTAATAGAAGAATTTCAGCTTTATGATAACGTTGGAATAATCGATAACAAATACTAATATTTTGATACGAAAATTTCAATATATGAGGGTGTTTTTTTTGGTTTTGTCACTTTTTCCATTTTTTAAGCACTACTTGAGCGGAAAGATTATTTAGTAAAATATCAGTGAAGGAGATAATTTGGAAACTATCGGTAACAAATAAAATTTCAATAATTGTATAAGATGCTTTAAAGGACTTTGGTCTATTTTAATATAGTTTTACTTTAAACATCATTCTATAGACCATTAAATATGTGATACACTGCTCAAATTATAGTATTAGTTCAAATGTCGTGAAATCAGTCATAGGTTTTGACAGTCCTTAAATCATGATCAAAACCATACTACAAATAAAACAAAAGTAATAAGTAAATTGTATTTAAAAAAAAGCAAAGTATAATAGCTGAATGTGTTTAAAACATATATAAGTATAGAAAAGTGGATTATTTTTTCCAAGATATTATATTTTACAAATACTGCTAACATCTGATAATACTATCCTTTATACTTTATAGTTCAAAAGGTGTCGTAATTCAAAATTTTAACTATAATATACACACAATATTTACATATGGAGATATCCGAATTGGTTTCAGAATTTACTTAAGCTAACCCAAATTTCAAGTTTTTAAATTTGCAAGTTCTTAACATATGGGGATATATTTTTATATTTATGAACTTTACTAACGATTTTTCCGCTCAAATAGGGCTTAAAGATGGAAAAAGTAATGAAACTAAAAAAAATATCCCCATATGGTTGGCTAAATTTAAAAAGCTTAAACTAAATCATTTTATTTAATTTTAAAAATTTATTTTATTTTTTTAAATAACTTTTTTAATTATGCGTTTTATATTACCTTTATAAATGTTTAACAGATGTGAAATCTGATAATCAGTGATTGGAGTCAAAAGCAGCTATTATATGGCTGACTATACTGTAAGTCAAAAGGCCTTAGTTTATATGACTAAGATAGACTTGAATTATGAACAATAATACGTAATGGGCTACGGACTATGTAAGACAAATAGAATAGACAATACTAATGTAAAATCCACGTAAAATACTATTAAGGAAACTTTGTGAAATATCGCTTTGTCAGTCCTATGGTTAATTATAGTATAACAGCCGCTTAAGCTGTTGTGTTCTCGAGTTCAGAGAAAATCAATCCCATGTTCTTATTTTGATTTGTTATGAGAATTTCTAGCTCCATCCCAAAGAATGTTATCCTCTTATCTTGATATTTATACTTTCCAGAGTATAAAAGAGATTTTAGAGTATAGTAGTTCGAGGCTTTTTAACTGAATTATTCCCTGATATCTCGAACATTTAATAAAGCCACTAAGTTTTCTTAATAGTATTTTACGTAGATTTTACATTAATATTGTCTATTATATTTGTTTTATATAGCTTGTAGCCTATTACGTGGTACTCCTCATAATCCAGGTCTATCTTAGTCACATCAACTAAGACCTTTCGACTTATAGTGTAGTCAACCCAGCAATAGCTGTTCTTGACTCCAAACCCTGAGTACCAGATTTCACAACTTAGTGACTTTATTAAATGTCCAAAATATTAGGGAGTAATTCAGTTAAAAAGCCTCGAGTTATTATACTCTAAAATTTCTTTTATACTCTGAAAGTACAAATATCAAAATGAGAAGATAATATCTTTGAGATGAAGCTAGAAATTCTCATAGCAAATCAAACTAAAAGCGTAGGATTGATTGTCTCTGAACTCGATAGCACAACGACTTAAGCGATTATTGTACTATAATCAATCATGGAGCTGAGAAAGCGATATTTCACAGTACCTTGTTTATATTTTAATTTGTATAAAAGTAATTTTCTTAATATAAGTTTTTTATCGTTTTAATTAAAAATATTCTATTGAAATACCATATGGGGATGTATTTTTGTGTTTAAGAATTTTACTAATAATTTTTCCACGCAAATAGCGCTTAAAAAATGGAAAAAGTAATGAAGCCAAAAAAAACACTCCCATTTTATGTTTTAAAAACTTTGCTTAAAATTTTATAAAAATAAGTTTTTTATTATAAAATAAGAATACATAATATGGGGATGTATTTTTTTGCTTAATAATTTTACTAACAATTTTTCCACTCGAATAGTGCTTAAAAAATGGAAAAAGTTATGAAACCAAAAAAAACAGCCCCATATATTGTATTTTTTTAATTTTAACCAGTTTTCTAAGTTGATCAGATAAAAAATAAGCTAGTTACTATGTAACTGTTTTTAAAGAAATACAAAATAGATTTTTTTATATAGCTAAGCTTCTTTATGGGGATGTGCTTTTTTGTCTAAGGATTTTGCTAACTGTAAAAATATATTTAAGACTTTTGGAAATAAAGTTAACTCCAAAGTTTACTTGGTATAAAGCTATTTGATTTTTTCATAATTTAAACCGAAAAAATTTATTATAAAAAAAGCTATCAGTTAATATAAAGACTTGGACTAGTTTGGAATACCTGAACATATTGTATACAAAATAAGCTAGATTTTAATTATAATATGGGGGTGTTTTTTTGGTTTCATTGCTTTTTCCAATTTTTAGGTGCTATTTGAGCGGAAAGATTGTTAGTAAGATCCTTAAACAGAAGAATGCATCCCCAACATTGTAATCGTATAGCTGTTGAGCAATTATAACGAAATTTTATAGGGTTGTTTTTGAAAGTTCTGTTTGAACTTATTTTCAACTTTATATTAAGAATAAATAATACTATATAAAAAAATGTATATATATATATTTATTAGTTTTTCGTAACCAAATTGTTTCTAAAATAGTAATATAATTAAACAATCTATTTTTTACAATTTGAATCTAAGGAATTGTGTCAAAATAAGAGGGGTATTTTATTATCAAAAATTTAATTATCCATGAAAATCTCAAAATATTTAAAAATATTATATTGGTAGGGAGCTATTAATACCTTTTAATACTTTTTGCGACCCTTATGTTAAATCAACTAAAAATTAGTAATAAAAAAGCTTAACTAAACAATAGAACATTTCGATTTAGGGATGTATTTTTGTGTCTAAGAATTTTACTAACAAATTTTCCGCTTTAAATAGCGCTTAAAAAATGGAAAAAATAATAAAGTCAAAAAAAACACTCCCATTTAATTTTATAAACGTTTAGACTGTACTAATTTTGTTAAAGCAACATTTAAATAAGTTTATAAGATATGTGATATTGATATTTGTACTGTATTTGTACTAACTTCTTACACTAAGCCTACTCTTCTGAAGGTCCAATTACTAAGTGTTGTTATAAACCATGAAAATATACTCGTACACATTTCATTGACAATACTTTTAAAATATTTAAAAGTAAAAAGCACTAATTCAAATAATAGCAAATTTTACTGATACAAATACATTTACCAACAAATCAGCGTGAAAGTCAATTTAAACCTTTAGTTAACTGCTAAAATCAACTTCAAATAGTTTATTAAAACCTTACTCGATATAACCTTTGGAGTCCAAATTTAGTTTTAAAAAAGTATTTGCAAGTTCGGATTTTTGAATGATAAAAACTAGTTTAAGGTAGATAATAGAGTAGGTGTTGATTCATTAGTATTGGGTAGGTGCTATGTTGGCGTTGTGCCGGGTTTAGGTTTAGTATATTTAAGAAATAGCTGTAGCTATTTTTAATACATTTGATGTTTTTTGGGTTTGCCTTTAATTTACAAAAAAAGAATTTTTTATATGGGGATGTTTTTTTTGTCTTCATTACTTTTTCCATTTTAAGCACTATTTGAGTGGAAAGATTATTAGCAAAATTCTTAAACGAAAAAATACATCCCCATATGCTCTTTTTCTCATATCAATTCTCTGAGACCTTAATCAGATATTTTTACTTTTTGAATTGGGCCTTATAAATACCATTATTTACAAATGTCATATGGCTTACATGTATCTTCAAATTCCAATATTGATAATAAAATTTAGAGTAGCTTAATAAATGCACAAATATAGAGATGAATATAGTAACTTTTATTCAAAGCATGTATATTTTCAATTTCAAATATTGACATAATTATTTAGTTATAATATATCTAAGTCTAATAATGC
Organism: Batkoa obscura; assembly: GCA_030770535.1. Classification (NCBI taxonomy): domain Eukaryota; kingdom Fungi; phylum Entomophthoromycota; class Entomophthoromycetes; order Entomophthorales; family Batkoaceae; genus Batkoa; species Batkoa obscura. Next base: position 124,713 of record JASVEC010000043.1, on the reverse strand, counting down.
ACCTTTTGAACGCAAACTTGCTGAAAGTCTCTTAATGTTAACTTAAATTTTGAAAAGTAGGTACTAAAGTATTATACTAAAACAATACATGGGAATGTTTTTTTGGCTTAATTACTTTTTACATCTTTTAAACACTATTTGAGTGAAAAAATCATTAGTAAATTCTTAAACAAAAGTACATCCTCACATGATAGTTTTTAAGAAAATTATCCTAAATATAGCAAAAAAATAATAACTATCAAATCAAAGTATATTTATTAGCCTTATTTTTAGGCCTCATAAAATTCAAATTAAACATAAAGTAACGAGTATTGTCATGATTTAATCCATTATCTGTTAGTTTTGAGTTAAATAATAGACCATTATAGTAGCGGTGCTTCAACTGAACGTATAGCTTAGGGATTAATGGATCCAATAAGAAAAATAAGAGGTTTAACCAGCCATTGCAAGAGCCTAAAATGTCCATAAAGAAGAAGTGAATGATTGTGTATTTGAAGCTGATATATAGGCTTATTGAACAGATCAAATAGGGCAGTTGTGTAATTAAAGGGATAATAGCATAGCCTAAAAAGCGCTTGGATAACCGATTAAACTGGTTGGAGTAAGAGGTTGGGGAAATAGACCCCAGCTTATTATTAATCAATTTTTTGAAGGAGAGTAAAAAGACAAAAGTAATGTAGCCAATAGCGAATATATTTGGTAGAAAGAAAGTAAGGAAGAAGTGCAGATAAGAGTAGGTGCCAAAGTATAAATTAGTTAGACCAGAACATTTATTGTACACGATACCTACGATAAAGGATGGTAAGTTCAATAAAACAGATAAAAGTATGGTTGTCATAGCGTATTGTAAATCAGTGTACAGTTTGATAGCTTTATTTTTCAAAAATGAAGCGTGTAAGTTGATGCCTAAACAAGCAATCAAAAACACATACCATAAATTTAATACATGCTCAACGTGTATATTAAAGTTACAGTATTGTGGATTACCATAGCTATATATTATCTCACTTAACGCTTCATCGACATTAGTATCAAGATTATAAAATAAGACTATGTATTGCTTTATGAAAATCAATAAGTTGTAAGATACATCATTGATTGCTATCCATAGATAAAATCTATAACTTAATTTATCACTACCTTCGTAGTTGTATAGAATAGTGTATAGTACAATGAGAAATAAAGTGATACCGCATATTAATGATATTAGGTTATTATACAATGAAACGTATTTTAATGTTAAGTCCAAGTCTACCATGAAATATAAAATCAAATTAGTAAATAGCTAATTATTTATTTCTTTTTCTTTATTTTTATATAGTACAAGATTCCATTAGCTAGTTATGATTTATTTATAATTTTTTCAACAAAGCTAATTTATTAGAATATTGATCCTAATAATCTATAAATAAAAAAATAAAAAAAATGTAATGATTAAAAACAAGGATAAAAAATAAAATTGAACTGAATATCAGCTATTTTATGGTATAATTTAACTTATATCATTAATAAATAGCATTTCTTTATTGCTTTTTTCTTTTTTAAATAAATAATTAAGAACATTTTTAAAAGTAAAAGTAAAAGTAAAATAAGCTAACACAACAAAGCCAAAAATTTGCAACAAAGAGAATATCAAAAACAGGTAAAAAGGTCCAAGATTTTGTAATAATTTAGAACTGAACGAAGTAATAATCCCCGATAATCCAAATCTCATAAAATTAGTACATGCTGTAATACTCGATGGTTTATCACTTACAATGTCCGTTAGATAAGTATTGATGATAATGAATACATTTGCCATCCCAAACCCAATGATAAATTGGGCTAATAAAACTAAGTATAAAGAGTGGTCTGATTCAATGTGATATCCGGTTAAGAATAAGCCTAACATGACTAAGGCCACTCCAAACCAGGCTCCATTTAATCGATATTCATAATTTATATTGTCATTACCATTCTTGATACTCGCTCGTTTTATCAGATAGTCGGATAATATACCACCAGTATAGCTACCTAACATGTTACCTATACCAGAAGGTAAATAAGATAGGCCAATTTCAATAGATTTTAGCTTGTATTGTTCATCCATGATACGAGTTTGGCTTAATGAGATATTATAATAAGACCCGTAGATTAGACCAGAGTATAACATCAAGATTAAAACTCTTAAATTGAAAAATAGATAGAAACACTTTAGTGGATTTAAGTTTAAGTTGTATTTAACATAGAATCTATTAAATAAATTAAAACACTTATAATTTTTATAAGATTCATAATCATATAAATTAGAGTTATTGTCATAATTATAAATAGTTATTTTCTCATTATCCGTAACACTATTTTCTATCTTAATAATTTGAATCTCTTTTCTTTTTTCTGGACTCAATGTTTCCTTTATAAATATGAAATTAAGTATAAACAATATAATTGATAATACAAACAAAAAATAAAAATTGTATCTCCAGTCCCTAAAATACTCATTGATGATCCCTCCTAATAGGGGCCCTAAACTAGGTCCAAAGGTTGCTCCAATAAAAAAGATGCCCATAGCAAAACCTTTTTCTTCTTTACTAAATAAATCGATTATAATACCAACTCCGATTACTGCATATGCTGAGGACCCGATCCCCAATAACACTCGAAAAGCGATTAAGGCTTCTATACTATTTGACAAACCACAAGCTAAACTAGCCAAGATTAATATGACTTGAGATATTATTGACGGTGTCCGTCTACCTACTTGGTCACTTAAGTTACCCCACATTAAAGGAAACACAGCAATAGTAAATAGAAATAGAGACACACTTAAATCGACCATACTATCATTAGTATTTAAATCAAGGTTAATTAAGTTTACGGAAGGTAAGTAGATAGTAGAAGCTAAAGGGGCTATCATACCACTGATGGTAATTAGAAATAGAACAAAATACTTTGAAGTTTTAATCATGTTTAATTTATAACTAAATTCTTCTTTTAATAATTAGATACTTCCGTTTACACTGTTTATATACTTCATTATTTTTCTTAGAAACTCTATTAAAATTAAATGGTAATATTTGTTATCGCTTGCATGATAATTAAGATGATGCTATTTTATGGCTTAATGAAGTATATATTAAGTAAGATAGTAATTTTTAGAATTTTCTTTTTAAATTAAGCTTAATTATCAAGAGGCTTCAATATTCAACTCCTGTTGTAACCACTTAGTTTTTACTTGACTACTAACATGGCGTTATATACTCTAAATAATTGTTTTAAAACGGAGCTACCTCTCCTGGTGTATAGGCTTAAAGTATTTATGAAGACTATTTATTACATCGTAATGTTTATTCCTATCTTATCATTTAATCTTGGTCCCTCTAAATGATTGTTAAAAACAATTACTCTTTTTTAATTATTTCCAAATATAGCATAACACCACTCACTTTAAGTTAATATAATTTGATCATTACAGCCGCACTTGTTCGTTATTTTTCTTGGCCTTGAACTGTTATCTCATAGTTATAATACAAATTTATGTACTTGGATTACACAATCATAATGTGGTTTGAGATGCTTGCTATCGATTATATACTAAAAACGGAATAGTTTGATTAAAAACTGCGCAAAATGCAGTACAAGGCTTAATGTTATCTATGACGCTTAGTTTGAGTGTTTTGCCAAGCTAAGGGAAACTTTTAATACCGAAATAAAGACATTTGAGGTATTGTAAAATCTAACTTTTTTTAAATAATAAGCACATAATCTTGACATACAGTTAACGTGTCAACTCTTATCTTTTTCTTTTAGAAGCAAAGGAAACATATCTTTATGACTCACTTGCTTATGCAAGCACTAATTAATTACATTACACTTTATTGGGGCATTGATTTGATTATATTGATTTGAAACAAAATTTATTAATTTTTAAATCCCCGTTTATCTATAAGGGTGTTCCTAAAGTATTCTCCCTTTTCGTTCAAGCCTTGCTCTAAGGATATAGACTTGCACTAAATAAAATTTTTTGCATCAAAAATATTTTGTTTTTAGTGTCAGGACATTTACTATTGCAATTAATGATCTTTCATTTTTTTCAAAAAATGAGATTATTCTGGAAATACCCTTATATATATTAAATTACTTAAATAAAAATTGATTTATTAATAGAAATATAATGCTTCTCTACCTTCTATTAAGAAAAGGACGGTAGCTGATTTATGCAATAATTTGTTATTTTAATATTCGAAATTATAAATTTATAATATAGAATTATTATATCTTTAGTTCATCATCTCTATTCAATGTTATCTTAAATTTTTTTACTTGAGCAATTTGCAATTAGGTGTTTTTTATTGTCTTAGTCAATTTTTTACAACATGAATTTAAAGGTTACAGCTTTTTTGTATTGTTAAATTCATAATAGTTTTTTTCACTAAATCAAAACAGTAGACATCTAACTGCAAACTGCTCTAACTTTCTTCATAATCATCGATGCCTCTTCCTTTTTAAAGTCACTCTAAATAGTTAAGGTCTAGGTAACTCATTTAGCATTTTAAAAAATTATTGAATTTACAGATAACAATAAAATCAACAATACAGACTAATACTATAATACAAAATTAAATAACTAACACAAAACCTTCAAAACAATCAAACCTTTTATTTCAGGCAATACTGATGGTTAGATTTACTATTATTAAAATCATTTAAGTACGATTAAGATTGATAAATGTTGCTTTATTAGTTTAAATGTTTTTAATATAAATAGACCGAAACAATAATCGAACCATTGAAAACTATATTTTGAAATGTAGAGGACTATTTTGAACGTTTGGCTTATAATAATTTAGGTTCTATTGTTTTCTTTTTATTTATTTATTTAAAATTCCGCACGAAAATGGGCAACTACGATTATTACCTTGAGAATTTCTATTTAATTTAGTCAGCTAATTATGGGGGTGTTTTTTTGGCTTCATCATTTTTTCCATTTTTAAGCACTATTTGAGCGGAAAATTTGTTAGTGAAATCCTTAAACACAAAAACACATTCCATTATCGTATCAAATTTAAGTCAAGTGTTGCTAATGTTCCAGCATTAAAATAAAATAGTTTATGCTATCAAATGTAAGCTACTATTAGGGAATGTATTTTGTATTTAAGAATTTTACTAACAAACTTTCCGCTTAAATAGCGCTTAAAAAATGGAAAATAATGGAGTCAAAAAAAACACTCCCATTAACTATTCTAACATAAATAAAATATTGAAGTCATATGAACAAATGCTTTTATATTAATTGCTACATGGCTTTATATAAAAACTAAATATAGACTATTTACAAAAATACATCTATCTCATTTTTTTTAAAGCAATACATAGGCACTAATTATACAGAAAGTAAATTTATGCATATATTTTACATGTTTTTACAATTATAATCAATAGAAGCAAATGTTTAATTAAAGAATAAACTTAAAAAGATAGCTTTTGATTTGTAATAGTTTCTATAAAGCTTATCCGTATTTTTTAAATTAGAATCTAACTAAGTTTATATTTATTATCGTTATTCAACTAAAAGAGTAAATCGATGGTTTCAAACTAAGTTATTAACATAAAACGAAAGAGTGAATAACTTTAGCTTACTTGCTATTTTAAAAAATATGATAGAATCTTTATTTTAAAAATTCTACGGTTGCCACTAAAAATGAGTTTTTAACGATCGATCGTAATAATAAATAAAAAACTGAGATTATTATATTGCTATAGTTCTTAAAGGTATGTTTTTATTTTGTAATTATTTTTAATTTCAATTATTAATTAATATTTGTTATGATTAAAAATGATTAAAAATTAAGATTTTCTAGTAATTATTAAAACTAAGGTTGAGTTTAATTCAATTTCTTCAACATGCTAATTATGAAATAGCCTTAAGCTTGTTTATGTTGACAGTAGCAACTTAAATTATTAAATTTTACGACTATTAATAGTACAGTGATATAATATATTGTATTACTTTTATTAATTTAAAACTTTAGGTATTTTATTAAATTCGATTTTAATTTAATTGTTGATTATCATAACTACTCTTTCAAGTTGTCTATTCTTGGTCAGTTTTAATTTGTAACTTTAAAATTGTAGTTTCTACCCAATTTGATTATTTTGTAATTAAAGTATTATATAATACTATCCCAATTCTTATTATAAATGAATATTAAAGTGTTAGTTAATATAATAACAAGGCTTAAAGGAAAGAAGACATCATTTTAACTTGTTGCTATTTTATCGCCTTTTATTGTAAAACTTCGTCCTGATTATTGCAACAGTAAATTGACCAATTTGCCACCACAATTTAATTGAAGGTAGAAAAATTTACAAATACAATTTTAAGCTTAAATTAGCACACTAAACTCAAAAAATAATGACAAAAAGCAAGAAAGATTTACTAAAAAAAGCAATTCTTCACATCCTTTAAAATTTGTATTATCAAACCCAAAATGAATTAAACAAAGCCGATAATCATCAAATTAAGAAGATCAAAATTTCAATTTTGCTAAAGTTAAGATCTTCAAAGCTTACCAAAAATTAAATAATTACAACTTGAGCAAGTAATATACTTTTTTATTCCTCTTTATTTAATCTTAGTTCCATAATCTATAAAAAAATCAAAATCTCAATTTAATAACTGAAGCTGAAAAACTAGTTGTCATGGCTTTAAAAGTAAGTTGCTATTAGTGATAGTGTACCGCAAAAACTCACGGTTTAAAAATTTCCTAGGTAGAGATTGAACAATGGCAAGAAGCAGTAAAATGCTTTGAAGAAGAAAATTATTCAGAAGCGTTATCTATCTTCCAAGTAAGTAACACTATAGAGGTTTTGCCACTCTTACTAATAATAAACTAGGATTTACCCGAATCTTTTAGGGTGGCGTTAAATATAGGGTTGGTATATGACGCTATGGATGACATTGAAAATTCAGTAAGTGCTCACTACTATGAACTAAAAAATATAATACTAACTATATTACCTTAGTTAAAATCTTTTGAAACTGCGGTAGGTATTGATCAATACTCAGCCATTGGTCATTATTGTAAAGGAAATGCTCGTTTCAAATTAGAAAGTTATGAAGAAGCAATTGAAGATTATGATAAATCTTTTCAAGTAATTCATGCTTTAAAAACTTTACTTTATAACTAATCATATATTAAAGTATCTTAGGGGTAACCTGTTGATCAATTATGCTCAACTGGGGTTAGACCACACCTTATACTCATGTGAAGTAGCGTATAATCGATCCTTGTGTTACTCTCGTTTGGAAAATAAGGCCAAGTTTAAAGAGGATATCATGTATGCAATGGTGAATAAACAACTTGATTCACATAGCGCTATTATCCCAAAAGCAGTCAAAAAAGATGGGAAGGTAAACTAATAAGTCAATCACGTACTGAATCAGCTTATTAAATTTATTAAGGAATGTGAGCCAATACTATTGCCAAAAGGTTCCATCTTCCGACCAGCCGAAACCAAGTCTAAAAACACTAAAAAAGTAGATTATTTGGGAAAATCAAAGGTTATCGGGGCTCAAGATGATAAGGACAGTTTTACTGGATTTGCTGGTAAGCAAGCAAAAGAGGTAAATAACAACGTAGGTGATTATAGGATAATTTCTTAATTTTAAATGTAATAGAATGCTGGTAATAGTAGTCCAATGCCTCAAATAACACCAGTAGAAATTCCCGAAAAGCCACCAGTCAAACTGAAGAGCATAGACGATACAGTATTAGCAGAAAGAAGCGATTACACGCAGAAAAGAAAAAAAGAGAGTCAAGGAAGATCAAATTGCCTACCCCACCCTCTACGGGGTCGAGTGCCCCAGGGAGCCCAACCAATGCATCTAACAACAAAGTTAATAAACATAGTGCAGTGGTTCTGACGAATCAAAATCATCAAATAGGCGCTTTAGGTACTCCAGCTAATTTCTATACACAGATGGTGAACCAGCCATATATGAATCATCCCGCTATGATCAAACCTTCGATACCTAAGCTGCCATTGCCTCCTGGCCAGGTAAAATTTTAATATGAATTAAGCTATTTTAAATTTTAACTTTCTTTCAAATAGCTTAAGGTGAAAGTGCATTACAATGAGACATGTGTGTTGTTAATGAAAACGGATGTAAAATTTGAAAAGCTTTTAGATCGTGTACAAAAAAAGTTTAATAATAGTAAATTAAGGCTAAGATATAGAGATGAAGACGATGACTTTATTTTAATGACAGAACAGGAGGATTTGGATATTGCTAGAGGTTATCTAGGCGATAGTAAACATCCACCTGCAGATAGGGTTGAATTGTATGCTGGGGAATAGTGAAGAATATACAAGTTGGAGATGAGTAGCTTTTTTTATTAATAAATTTTTATTTATTTGAGGTTAGATACAATTTTTTTGGTTGGGATGTGGGAAGTCTTTTTTGTAAGAGTGATTTGATCAAGTTTCTATCTAGGCTTTGAAGTAGCAGAAATTTTCAATTAAATTTTAATAAAACTTGATTTTTTAAACTTTGGCCTAATTTTCTAAAAGTAGCTTTATTTAGCATTTAGACAAAAATTGTAAAAAGACCAAAAATTACAAAACTTAATTTCATTAGAAATTATAAATGAAAAATCAAGGAAATACTGATAAAATTCAAGCCATAAACTAAAACCGGTTTGATTTTATTGTCATCAGAAATTCAAATTCCAATAAAAAATTAAAATGAGAACATTTTGACAACCCCTATTTTATTTTTATTTTTATTATTTCTATTTCATTAACGAAAATAGCAACAATATATATCATTAAGAATACTAGCAATATTACAGCGATTGGCATTGTATTTTGCAAACGAAAAATAACATGTGTCCTGTAAAAGACACAAAAAAGAAAGAAAACCCATTGATCATTGGTAATTATATTACTAGAAATATACTTAAGAGGGTATGCTCTTTAGACGAGAATCCGCTACCTGAAGAGAAAGTGATAAAAAAAGACGGTAGAGGAAGACCAAAGAAAATCTATAGTTCGGCAGAGAATGGGAAAGGTAACAGCCAAACAGGTTTAAATTTTCATTTACACTTGCTAACGTATTTTAAGTTCACAAGAAACACCCTCTAACCTCAAAGGTATCAAGTGGGGCTAAAAGAGAAGCTTTGAAGGAGATCGAGAATCATGAAATGAACACTGAAATAATAGTAACTTATAACATTAACGACGAAGTATTAGTACTAGACCGAAAAGGCATCTGGTGCGAAGCTATTGTCATTAAACAAGAAAGTGATAAGGTTTGTATTAAATATAAAAATGAAGCGAGCTACAGGAATGAGTGGATAAGAACAGATCAAAATAGGATTAAACCATTAAGCTTTAATGGCGTGGAGGAAACCAAAAGGCTTGGGAATAGCTCTAGTGGTAAAAGTAGACTTTATTGTACTTAAACTTGTAGCTATTAACTAATAGTTTTTTAGTGATGCCGCTGAAAGCAACGAATCAACCCAAAAAAAATATAAAGGAGTTTAAAAAAGCTTTTAGCTTACCTAAAAAAGATCGTGGTAGGCCACGTAAACTTTTACAAGTAGATAATCAGCTAAATACTTCAACTAAATACATTAAAAATGAAACTAAACTTGAAAAACCTATCATCCTGGAAGATCCAACCTCTATTCAAAACGTTTCAAACCTCCCATTAAACAGCACCATTTCACGAAGTGATGGTTGGACATTATACTGCAATGAATGTAACTCTTTCATCGAACAATACCGATACTATTGCTTAGACTGCAAATCTTCAACTCTAAATGAAGGTGGAGAAGACTTCGATTTATGCCCTAACTGCTACTTGAAAAAATTTCCAAAAAAACATGAACATCCAAGGTTGTCTTTTGCTGTTGAATGTTTGATCACTGAGCACAATGTAAACTCCTATTCGCGTAAAAAAGTAGGTGGTAAAATTGGTTACTTTCCTACTATCAATTCAAATTCAAACAAACCTTCTGGTACTCAGTTGATTGTTAGTTATGATCAGGATGCAATATTTCCATTGGTAATAGAAGATGGGAATGATAAAGAGATAAAATTGATAGCTCAAACAGATAAAGTAAGGAACAAATTACCACCTTCTCTGACTTTGAGGTATAAAAAAGAGATTAAAAAAAGCGTACCTACAATACCTGGTGTCTATCGTTATTTTCCATTATTTAATAAGCGAAGTTTGCCAAGAAAGATCACATGTGTGTTTTGTCATGATACTGATAGCCATGTAGAAATTACTGGCGAATTATTCGATATTAAAAAACCCTTTATCCTCAAACCAGGACCTAAAATGTGGCAAAAATATGCTGCTAGATTACAAAATGGGGAGTTGAGTTATTCAACATTAAAGTATTATTTTGGTGAAGTTTGGACCAAAGAAATCCATGACTTATTAAAACCGCAAAATAAAAAAGGGCGACCAAAGAAGGGAATTCATAGTTTAAATCCATTTGAATCTTTAATCAACATGCCCAACTTTTTTTTGGATTTATTTTGGTGTCATATCAATTGTGCTAAATTTGTTGGTCAAGTACTAGTACTTGGAATAAATCCAAGTATAAAAAATCCATCTCAGTCAGATATCTATAACATTTCACGATCTGTAAGAGACAGCAATAAACATAAATGTAGTAAATGTAGAGGAATAGGGGCAATGATAGGATGTACCAAAGATGATTGTAGTAAATATTATCACTTAAAATGCACCGGGAAATCTATCCAACAATTTTTAAAAGGTGTAGTTTTCTTTTGCCCATATCATGAGAGCTTGTATTATGAAAAAGATGCCTTTAATGAATACTTCCATTGTGATCTTTGTCATCTTCCTCTTCCCCTGGATCCAAAATTAGAATACAACGATCAAGGGGTACCAGTATTAACAAAAGAAATGCAAAAGGAATTCAAACTTCAGTACGATGAAATGATGAAGCAAAAATTAGAAGAAATAGTTAATATTGAAGAAGAACCAGATATGAAAATAGATCACTTTAGATTAGACACCTTCTCCGATTTATCTTCTTTAACTTCAATATCTGAAATAGGAGACCAAACATTTCTAATGTCAAGCCCAGTGTCAAGTTTAACGGATGTGTCGTGTTTAAATATCCCAGATTGGTTTGAAAGAGATTTGAGTGGATTTAAAGAAACCGATTATGGGACAGAGAGTAGAGCGAATAAAAAATCAGAGTTAGGCGTAAAGGAAAATGGTATTCATGAGAATCAAATTGAGATGAAGGATGTTGTTCAAGATGTCCTGCAGTTAGACTTGGAAGCAAATCATATTAATACCAATGGTATTCAAAAGGAAAAGGAAAAATCAAATATGGATATAAATAATATGGATGAAAAATATTGTTTAGGCAATAATGATACCCTTAATGAAATCGAAACCATGAATGGGAATGGGGATGAGAATAATATTCCAGGTAATATTGATAATAAAAACGACAATAATAATAGGTTTTCAAAATAATATCGAAGGCCCAGATAGCGATAATTCACTATTAAACATGAAACCAATCGAAGCTAAAGAGATGGATTTAGAATATTCTTTTGACATGGAAAAAGCAAATGAGCCTTCAATTAATAATTTACATACAATTGAAATTGAAGATGCATTAATTGAAATTGAAGAAGATGAAGATGAAGATGAAGAGGATGATAAGTTAGATATCGAAAATTACACTTTAGATCTACATCAAGGTAGTGATATTATTATTGATGATGATGGTCCAATTGAGAAAATTGTTGATATTGACACTAATGAGGAAGAAATAAGTAAGTTTTAAACTATTAATATATTAATAATATGTTTATTAATTTACATTTAGTTACTGAAGAAATTGATATACTCAATAATGATAAATTGAAATATAGTTGGTTTACTTGTTTTACTTGTTTAAAGCAAGCTACTTTTTCTTCTTATGACCTTTGTTCTCTGGTAGGAGTTTATTTATTATATATAATTGTGTTCTTAATTAGAATATTTTAGTGTTATCATCATCGATTTGAATTAGTGGAACATGATCATGATAAAGAATCATTTGTAATCACAGGTAAAAATCTAAAATTAGTTTAAACTATACATAGTTTACTGGCTATTTGTTATTTTATAGACCAAGATCGAATGCTATTAACATCTACGCGTTCTAAAGTTAGTTTACCAATTAGAAGTAAATGTTTTATAAGAACCAAATAGATTATTATTAATGTTTTATTTATTTAATAGAGAAAAGAAATGATGAACAAGAGATAAGAAATTTAAAAAAGGGCAGAAAAAAATTACAATGTGCTTATTGTTGGTGCGAAAAATCTAAAGTTTGGAGAAAAAGTAATTTAAATAGATTATAGTAATAATAAACAATATATTAATACTTTGATAGGCTATTATGGAGTCTTGTTATGCCATCAATGTTTTAGTTCTGGAGAAAAAGGAAAATTAAGAAAAAAAAGACTATCAAAGAAAAGTAAAGGAAAACAAGATAAAAAGCAATCCAATCAATACAATACAAATACAGAGGAGTATACTCATTTGCCTTATAATACAAGAACAATGTATGATCATTATCATTTACCTTTAGATAATAATCAAGCTAAACTATTGGATTCTTATGGACCAAAAGAAAATCAATCATATTCTTTAAATTTGTATTCGACTTATTTAGATATACCTGGAAGAGCTCCAAGATGTAAATAATATTATGATTATGTTATACATTTTTATTTGGAAATTAATTGTTTTTCTATTTAGGGGCTTCGCATTCTGCTTCAGATTATCATGGTACTTGGTTAGCACAAACAGTACGAAGATCGTTATTAAAATATACTAAACCTGGAGCACTTGTTTTATCTAATTTTTTAGGTAGAGGCACAGATGCTATTGAATGTTTTTTGAATGGTAGAAAGTAAGAATATATTAGATAAAATAACAGATAAATAACTTTTATTAATACTACATCATAATAGATGTATTGGTGTAGATATAAATCCAGTAGCTATAACTTTAAGTCAAAAGAATTGTAGTTTTGCATTACCGCCCAGTTTAAAAATGGATGTTAGTTTAAGACCATTGATATTACAAGGAGATGCAAGAAATTTAAGTAATTTAAATAAGATTAATGAATGTAAATTTGATCATATATTATCCCATCCACCTTATAAAGATTGTGTACAATATTCAACTAATTTAAGTGGAGATTTGTCAAGGATTAGTAACGAGTTGGAATTTCAAAATCAAATGTCATTAGTAGCAAAAGAATCATGGAAATTATTAAAAACAAATGGTAGATTAACCTTAGGTATTGGTGATAATCGAAGTAAATGTTTTTATATACCAGTTGGTTATCAAACAATAAGAAGTTACATGAACATTGGATTTGAGTTAGAAGAATTAATATTAAAAAGACAACGGCAATGTCAAATGTATGGTTTAGGAACTTATCTTTCAGAAAAATTTGATTTTTTAATCTTAACTCATGAATATATTGCTATATTTAGAAAAAGAAAAAAAGAAGTATCAAAACGAATAGCAGCTATTTTATTATCACCAGAAGATGTATTATATGGTAAAGGTATAATTAAAGTAGAATTAATTGCTCACGGAGTACCTAATTATCCAATTAATCGTAAAGAAAACATTATGGGTACAGTATGGCTGTTTGAAACATCAGAAATTTATTCCTTTGAAAATTTAATACAATCTAGAATGATTGAGAGATTTGCACCAGTAAATAAAAATTGGGAAGAAGCTAAATTAAATTTTATTTATGAACAAAAATCAGAAATGACATCACCACCCAAAATTAACAATTCTGATAAAAAACAAGAAATTAATGAGTATGAAAGAAAAAGATTAAACCGAATAAGACAAAATAATCAAATGATGTTAAAATTAGGTTTAAACGTTGATATTAATGATACTACTAATGATGATATTAACCATTATGATTTTATGATGTCTTTACCACCAAATGAAAAGAATTTATTAGGATTGATTTATATTTCTCATATACCTAACTATTTATTAGCTTCATTTACAATCCCATATTTAAGAAAAACAATATTACAAATAATAAGAGAGAATTATGATCGGTTAGATGAAAACGGTTTATTTATTATTGGTATACAAGATTATCGATTACACAAGAAAAATGGGAATCGACTAATACCATTAAGTTTATTAGTATTAGAAGATATTATTAGAAATTTTGAATTCAAATTAAAATTAAAAGAATTTATTGTTTGTGTACCAGAAGGTTGGAAATTATCACCTGATAAATTGGAAAATGGAGATGAAGATTTCAAATCTCATTTACCTATTGTTCATGTGAATTATTATATTCTAGTTAAATCAAAGTAAATAAATTGTCATTAAATAAAATAATTTATTAAAATTACTATTATTTATTTCAAATAAAACTCAATTATAATATATATATACAAATGTTCCTTTATTCTATTTTATTTTATTCTTTAATAACTTCAATATACCAATTATCTTTATCATAACCACTGTTGATCATTTGAAGTTTATTATCCGTTGATAAAACTAATTCTTCTAATTCACCTTGTTTAAATAAATGATAATATCTTTGATAAACTTTATCTTCATTATCTTGAGTAAATGATTTATTTAATACCCAAGGCACTAAAACATCTTGAACATTAGGATCAAAATCTCTTCGACTCTAAACAATTTAAATAGAAAATATTAATAGAAAATAAAATAAAATACTAATCATTATAAAATTAAATTATTCTAATATTAATATTAACCCTTACCTTTTGTTCTAAGGCCCAAACATAAACTAATAATTTACCGCCTGGTTTAATAATCCTTATTAATTCCTATATTATTATGAAAATTATATTAATTCAAATTATCTATAAATCCTCTTCCATCTCTTTTTTTTACCTGCACTGCTTTTTTCCTACGTTCATTAGTAGTTAAATGATGAATCACTGCTACTGAGATACAAAAATCCTAAATTTTAAAAAAGAATCGGATAATTAATATACTTGAGAATGTTAATCAAATAATAATAATAATAGTATAAAAAATACAATATATATATAATAATGTGAATTCGAACTTACAAATGCATTATCCCTATATGGAAGGGTTAAGTTATCAGCTACTAAAGCTTCAAAGCCTCGTTCAGAGCAGATTTCAATGAGATTGGAACTCCTAAATAAAATTCAAGTTTAATTAAATATTATTAATTTCTAGAGTTTCTCTATTTTCTATCCTTAATATTTAATCTTTATCCTAAGCCTTTACTTTTTTTAAAATAAATAGCATTTAAATATTCAATAAAAATTAACTACAACCTACCTGTCACTTCCCATAACCATTAATTTTTTATTCACTCCCATATATTTTCCATTACCACATCCAATATCTGCTCCTATAGAATGTTCTGGTAAAGAATTTAAAAATCTTTCAATAATGGGCCAAGGCTATTAATTTATATTAATTAAAAAATCAATCCATTAATTGAACTTAATTTTATTTATTGTTTTATTTATTATTTTTATTATTTCATATTATACGTTATTATGTGTCTTTGTTTTTATTTGTTCTCATCTTTATTTTGTATAACTATTAATTTCCTTACCTTATATCGTGTATTAGAAAAATGAGATGCAATATCATTATATACTTTATGAACATATTCTTCTTCCTGTTTTTGCCTTTCTTTGAATTGGTTTTGATCTATACTTTCTTCAAATGGGGTAGGTACTGGTTTATTTGGATGACTCATTTTACAACAATAAAAAACTAAAATTGTAGGCTTTTAAATTTGAGTGTTTTTTGAATGTTTGGAAATTCAACGAAATTTTAATTCTTGTTAAGGAATACTTACTATCTCAAAAATTTACTAATAAACATTTTAAAATAATAGAATTTTATTTATTAAAAATATTTCACCCAAAAATTAGCTCCCCAGAAACAAAAAAATACCCACACCTATAAAACTCTTCCATGAACTCATACTTGACTAGTGCTTTGAATCTAATTCAAATACCCTCTACACTTTACTGTACCACATAAACATTTAATTTTATGCTCTTCATCTTCCAGTGGAAACTGATAATCATATGTAATTTCCTCTGCCCTTCTAATATCCGAATTAGCAAAAATAAGGATTCTAAGATTACCATCAACCATAGTAATTTTAGCTGAACAATTCGGTGTACAAGAATGATTAATAAACCTAGCAATATTACCTTTTGTAGTGGCATCGATAACATACATATCATTAACTCGAAAAAGGTAACTAGAATCAATCCCATTTGCTAAATAATGTTTTTCTCGAACATCCGCTAAATGAGATCGTATTAATTCACCTACATATTCAATGACTAATTCCCCTTTTTGAATTAATTCAACTGCAAACAAACCCCAATCATGAATACTTGATCGGGCTAATACTATTCGACTAGCTCCATCCTCTAATTGTTGGGCTAGATTTTGGGCAGTAGAAGAATAGGGAATCCACTTTCCTAAACGATAAGCTTGGCCTCGAATAGCTGCCATAAACTAAATCGATATTTATATCTTTTCATGACTTCGGTCACTTTATAATATCCTTGTGTTCTAGCTGATCCTGTGGAATTTTTGGGTAATTCATTAAAATCGGGAAAATTTAATTCATCTTCATTATACAAATCAACAAATTCAGAATCTGAAATATCTTCCTCTTCTTCTTTACTTGATTTTCGTTTACTGACTTTATCTGTTAGGTTTTGTTTTGAACTTGATTCATTTTTGATATCGTCATTTGGTGATAGTATACTTTCATTATATAAATCCCCTTTTTTATTGTTTTTAATTATTTTCAATATTGATTTATTATCTGATTTATCTTCATCATTATTTGTACTTGAAGATAAACCATCATTTATGATTTTATTACTATCTAAGTTACTTTTGATTATTGGAGAATTAAATTGCGATCCTTTATTATCTTCATTCTCTTTTTTTCTTAAAGAATTACTAATCTTTTTAAATGTTGGTAATCCAGAGGATGGTAATCTTTTATGAAAATTCATTGTTTTCTGTTCTGTATTTAATTTCGTTTCTGGATTTCGAAATTCATTTAATTTTTGTAATTTTCCAATTAATCGATAGGTAAGAAACCCTTTTGCCAAATCACTTTTGGAACATCTTTTAGCATTCTTTTTATTCGAAAATATCACTACCCAACATCGATTTTCTTTAGTTACCTATCATAATAAATTAATAATCATAAATAATCATATCTATACTGCTTACCTGTGTAGGTGAAAAATCTTTGAAATGCTCCATTAGATCAGCTTCTTTTGCAAGAAACAAAGGTAAAAATTTAGAATCAAAAGCAATACAATACTCCACAGGTTCTTTATCCGGCTAATAAATTATAAATTACTTTATTAAAATAAAATAACGCTAAG
Organism: Batkoa obscura; assembly: GCA_030770535.1. Classification (NCBI taxonomy): domain Eukaryota; kingdom Fungi; phylum Entomophthoromycota; class Entomophthoromycetes; order Entomophthorales; family Batkoaceae; genus Batkoa; species Batkoa obscura. The sequence continues at coordinate 107,238 of JASVEC010000043.1, read as the reverse complement.
CTTACTTCTTCTGAATCTTCCGAATCTTCAACTTTATTCACGGCTTGATTTTTCAAATCCATACAACTACCATTCCTATAACTATCCGCATTTGATTTTTCATTATAGTTGGCTCTTTCAGACCAATATTCATTTCTTTTATCATAATCATAATTATCTCTTCTAGAAGAGTTATAAAAATTGGGACGACTACTACGCCAAGGTGAGTTATACCCATCATCATATCTTCTATTCCTATTATTCCAGCTCTCTTTTGAGTAAGGATAGCTTGGGCTATCCAATCGGTCATCTCTTCTTATATATCTGTTAGAATAACTATCTATATACCTAGAATTTCGATCACTTTCTCTATCCTTTCTCCAAGGTGAATTTAAATGACTTTTGGATTTAATGTCACTATATTCTTGACTATATCCGGAATACTCTGGACTTAATCGATGTTCAAATTTATCTTTTTCATATGTATCTAAATACCTTTTCCTATCATATAGATCATTTTCTTCTAGACTATTTTGTTCATGGTATTTGGTATCCTCTTCCCTTTTTTGTAAATCATTATAACTGTTCCATGAATTTTTTAATGGTGAGTCTTTGTATGCTTTATAATTTGTATCCTTTTGGTCATATCCCACTGAATAAGTTGATGTAGTTTCAAAATTTGTTAAAGATTTGGTCATTACAGTTCCATTTTCATAATGTATTTTAAATTCTTTGGACTCGGCAGGTATACTCGATTCATTCGACGTGTCATTTGATCCATTCTTTTTATTATTTGCAAAAGTTTGATAGTCAATATCATTATCTTGGTTATTTTTTAAAATATTCGTGTCGTTATCTTGTAATTTCATATCATTCGATATTGCGTGACTACTTTGTTCATCTAAGCTTTTACTTTTTTTACTTGGATTAGTTTCTACCTCTTTTTCAAATATATCACCTATTTGAGTCACTATTCTTCCTTCAATATTCTGAGCTTCTGGTATAGTTGAATGTTTTTGTTCATTGCTTTCAACACGGGAAGTATTTATTATGCTTTCACCCTGGTTATAATTGACTTCACTCTTTTTGTTATATGAACTATGGCTCTTTGCATCTTCGAAAATCTGATGTTTGTTGACATTCATAATATGAGCAAAATGAGAGCTCATCTTCTCTCTTTGTATCTCTACTTCATTATTAAATAGTTCGCCTCTAGGGTCCATTCGAACTTTCAACTCGGAATCTTCGATAAAAATTGGCCTTTGACAACTAATAGCTAAATTAACAGAATAAGCACTTTCAGGATCCAATAAAGAACCAGTACCATAAACTATCTTAGCAACTCCAAGACTTGAATAAGTGAAGTTACATCGCGGCATTTCAATCTTCAATATATTACCAAAGTTTACAAATTTCTTAGCTAATTGTTCTGACGATACAGACAACGGTATATTCGTTACTAATATACTACTCGCTTCAAAAGGCCCTATCGTGTTTTGATCTTGCTAACTAAGATTAGTTTGGGTTCTTTTAAATTATGAGTAATAATAGTTTACTTGTAAACAAACTTCAGATAAAAAAGTCAAGTAGCTTTGTTTGTATGCAAAGTTCACTAGCCGTATTGGTCGATTTTTTATTAGTCTTGGGTCTTCAATGGTTGAATCTATCTTCCAGTCATCTTCGACATCAATTATCTTTTTATGGACAGTAACTTGAGTTACTTGAGTTTCGATTTCTAAATCCGTTGTTTTCTCTTGATTTAAATCAAGTTCTATCTTCCTATCTTTTAAGCTTAGAGGATCTTCTTTTTTCACCGTGGTATCAGTGATCTCTAAGGCTGGTTCACTGGGTTTTCCAGTTTCATTATTTTTGATTAAAGTTTCGTTACTTTCTTCTTCTTTCCTTCGGTTTTCAAGCTCCATTTACAATTTTAAAATTTTGTTAGTAAAATAAGAAAGGCAATGTCACTCTATTTTTAAGTTGCTTAAAAAATGCATTGAAATTTTTAGCAAATATGTAGATGGTAAGCTTGGATTTTGGTCAAACCTTTTGTAGTTATCAATTACTGAGTCAATAGTATTATAACGTTCTCCTTCACTGTGAAATTTTAAAAATAACATACTTGATAAGGACAAAAAAAAGATATGTTTTTATAAGCGGTTTAAGCTTTTCAATATAATAATTCACCGGTTTAAAATTTCAAACTCCATAAATCTCTCCTTTATTTTGTAAAAAAAGCATTACAATTTTTGTAGTTTTAAATGCTATTATCATGATACCATTTATACTATTTGTATAATTTGAAGATAGATAGAAAGTATATTTAAGTAGCAAGGTCTTAATATTAAAGAACATAAAACATAAAGCATAAAGTATAAAGCATGTTAAAAACTAATATTATAAATAAATAGAACTATAATGATTATGTTAATATTTCGGGGTAAATCTATGTTTTATAATGAGAAAGAGGTTATTGTACAATAATTAGTATCGACTATTAATACGCTTAATAATTTCGTAAAAATTACTTTTAAAACCACATTATCTATTTTTATCACTTATTTTACTAGAGTCTTATATCAATATTATAATTGTTTATCTGTAATTGAAATCGTAAATGAATTTTTTATTAATGAAATTTTAAACTCAGATTAGAAATAATCTAAAAGCTTAAAATTTTAAAACTAATAGACCAATTTTTTATCTATAATTCTGTACAAACTATTATTATCAAAATAAACATTACTACCATACTTGACATATTTGGCATGTTTATATCCAAAAAAGCGCCATCTTCACTATTTAAAATGTAACCTTTTTTCTTTATTAAATTTTAAGTTAATTGTTTGAATATCTGAAGTTTTAAATTTCTTCATTTTCTTTAAAACTAAAAAATCGTATCATTAACAAAACATTACTCAATTTCATTAAATTTAAAACAACAGATTAAAAACTCAATAGAATGACACAATAGTTATAGTAGAAACAAGGTGTGTTTGTTGTCATTTGAATGATGGTTAAATGATAAATTACATTTGTATTTAGTTGACTTGATTTTAATTTGTATTTGATCTCTTTTGAACGAATTTAAGGGTTTTATTTTAGGTCACAGTTCTTAAATTTACTCAAAAGAAATTAAATGCAAATTAAAAAGAGCAAAAGACGTATAAATTCTAGTTCTTAGTAATATTTGATAACTTTTTTCATAAAAGATAAGATTAAACAAATAATGTTTTAACTATTATTTGGCTGTGGTAAGGTTTTATAAATTATAAACATGGCGTAGACGGTATAGATGATGATGGCTGTTATGTTTACTATTACTAGCATTTTAGCGTATTAAAATAATAATTAACTATTTATGGAATAAAAAATTACAGTTGATACTATATTGTTATTATCATGTTAGATAAAAAAGTATAAAAATATGATCAATTTTAACCTCCTATTTTATTACTAAAAAAAACCCAGCCAAAAAATAGAACCTTTTATTTTATTATTTCCATAACCCAAACAAGCAAAACTTAAAAAAAAGAGTAAATTCTACTTATTTGGTTGATCAGGAGCTAATTAACCAATAATAAATCAAAATAAATTAAAAACTAAATTAATTTTGAAACTTTATAATTTACTTTAGTTAATATTTACTTAATTTAATTTCATTTTATAAGGTAGGAATAAAGGATACTATTATTTCAGGAGTATATCAATTACAATAAAAATAAAGAAGTTGAATAAAAGTGTTCAATTATTAGTATTTTGATCATATATAAGATACATTCAAACCCAACATAATATAGTGGAACAAATTAACACGAAAGGATACATAAATACAAAAGAAAAGTCAATAATCAACGATTACCTATATCTAAAATAACTCGTTTTAAAGAGTAATTATTAATAAAGTTCCATTTAGCTTTAGGCCATCTAACCAAAAAAATCAAAAAAGGATTCACCATCAGTTAGAATGAGCTCTAAAGAACCGACCGAAAGTTTACTCGTACGTTTCAAAAGATTATTATTCATCGATGTGTTCCAATTATTAAAAGTATATCGTCAACGCAATGACCCAAATCTAGACCTAATCAAGTTAAAAGTACAAGACACCTCGAAATATAATGGACAAAGGCTTGATAAAGCGTGGCGTGAACAATTTGAAAAAAAAGATAAAGTACCTTCATTAAAAAAAGTATTTTATAACGTTTTTGCAAAAGAATATTTATTCTTAGGTATTTGGAAAATATTTTGGATAATATTAACTTACCTAGGATGTTATGTTTTACTTAAATTTTTAATCATACGTGTTCAGTTTAATAAGTTAGCTAACGACCCAAATACGGAAGGAAATTCCAAAGATTATTTTGCTTTTTTTCCATACATTAGTTATGGTGCTGGCCATGCAGTAGCACTTTCACTTTTTGTATCTTGTAGTTTAGCTAGTATTTGTATCCACCATTTGAAGTCAGAATGTACAAGGGTAGGGATACAAGTTCGATCAAGTATCATGGTATTGGTTTATCGAAAGTCTTTGAGGATCCATTCAGTTTCTGGTCAAATCAGTGACATTGTTGAGTTAGTAGGGGATGATTGTAATAGTATTGCAGAAGCGTTTGTTAATTATCATTCCCTTTGGTCATCAGTAGTAGAAATTATAATAATAATAGCATTGTCATTTGTAGAATTAGGTTTAGCTGCTTTACCAGTACTTGGTATTTTGGTTATTATATTCCCAGTTCAATATATGTTAGGTCAATATGCTGCTAAATTATCACAAAAAAGATCAAAGACTACTTCAGAAAGAGTACATCTGATGTCTGAAGTTTTAACTGCTATTAAATTAGTCAAATTTTACGCTTGGGAAGCTCACTTTAAAGAGCGTATTTCTAATGTACGCAAACAAGAAATCAGTCAGTTACGTACAGAGTTTTTTATTCGTTCTAGTTTGATGGTCGTTATGTTTGGTGCACCCGTATTAGCTACTTTAGCTTCATTACAAGTTTATCGTATGCTTTATCCAGATAATTTTATTCAAGCTGAGATGGTGTTTGCTTTGGTTTCTATTTTCAATACTTTAAGGTAATTTAACTTGTTTTTTTAGAAAAAAAATAACTTTCTATAGATATCCACTATATTTACTGCCTATTTCGATACAAACAACAAGAGGTAATCAATAGTTGAAATTCAAGGAATATGACTTAATAATGAATTTAGCTTCTTTGTCCTCTTTCAAAAACTTGGAAAAATATTTAAGTCGACCTGAAGTACAACCATTAGCATCCACTTTTACAGTGAGAGAAGAAAGCACTGAAGATGATAGTAGTCCATTATTAGAATTGGTTTGTATTATTCATTTGTAAATTTCGCTTTATTTATATTACTTAGGATAGTGCCTCTTTTTCATGGTCTGTCGATGCCAAACCAGTTTTATCGGATTTATCTTTAAAAATTCATAAAGGTCAAATTTTTGCCGTTGTTGGTGATGTAGGAGCTGGAAGTAAACTTAGATTTATTATTATGAATGCTTGTATTTAACCCTTTTTACTAGAATCATCAATCCTAAGTGCACTTATGGTAATTTATAAAATTAAGTATAAGCACAATAGACTAATATATGATTTTAGGGCCAAATGGTATTAAAAGGGGTGATGTATATTTAAAACCAGATGTACGTATGGGATATTGTCCATCTGAGCCATGGATTTTAAGTGCAGGTTTAAGAGATAATGTAGTTTTTGGTTCCAAATTCGACTCAGATAAGTATCGTAAAATTGTAAAAGCTTGTGCTTTAAATCGAGATTTCAAAGCTTTAACCAATGGCGACAGAACAGAAATTGGAGAAAGAGGATATAACCTTACATTAGGACAAAGGCATAGAGTTAGTATGGCAAGAGCCGTTTATAATGATTCGGATATTATATTAATGGATGATCCACTTAGTCCTATGGACCCTAGAGTTGCTAAACATATTTTCAAGGAGTGTATACAAGGATTGTTAAAAGATAAAGCAGTTATTTTTGTAACAAATCAACTTCACTTTTTGCCCTATTGTCATCATATCTTTGTAATGAGATCTGGTAAATGTACTGAACAAGGTAAATATGAAGAGCTTATGGCATCAGATATCGATTTTGCAGCTTTGGTTGGAGAAAGTATTGAAATTGAAGATCCAAATGGTATTGATGATGTACTTGGGGATGATTTTTTACTTTCAGATTTACCTAATAATGAAAATCAAAGAAGTCCATCGAAGTATTAAGTTCAAGCAATGATAATGGTAATGGTTATACCAACAAGCCTTTAATTAAAATAGTGGAAAATAGTGGAAGAGCAGTCAATCATAATTTTATGCCAAAAGCCGAAGACTCAAAAAAAGAGGATCAAGTTGAAGAAAATGATAATGAAACAAAGGAGGGAAATGAAAAAACATTTATGCCTTCAGTTAGTTTTTCACGTACTAATACAATTGAAAAAGGCAACCCGCTTGCTACACAAGCTGAACTTAATGAAATTACAGTATCTCGGATGTTGGAGCGTGCAGATATGAGTGGACATAATGAAATTGTTAGTAAAATCATCGACAAAACACAAATGTCAGTGATTGGAGGTGCTGGTTTAGCTATCAATACATCAACAGTACAAACAGAAAATAATGCTTTAGCGAGAGCTATGGAAAGAAATCAACTTACTATACATTCTTTACATTATCAAGATAATCCAGATGAAGATGATTATTTAGATGAAGAAGAAAGAGTTAAAGCAAGAAGGAAATTAAGAAGGAAGCTTTATTTGAAATATTTTAAAGAAGGCTATGGATTGACTTTAACTTTGATAACAGTTATATTCTCTCTTTTCGTACATGCTATAAGAATATACAATGACTATTGGTTAACGGTTACAATAGATTCAAATAAGCCATTTAGTGAACTTGGACATGACTTAGATGTCTATTCATATATTGCAGTAGCTTTTATTGTTGGCGTATTTATCCGTGGTATTGCTTTAATATCCGTAAGTGTATCCAAAAGTAACTCTTTTCATAAAAATATGCTTTTACCCATTATTTCTGCACCGATGTCTTACTTTGAATTCACTCCGCTTTCACGTATATTGCACTCTTTTGCTAGACATCTACATATAGCAGATGAAGTCATGTGGGATAGTTCATTTCAAGCCCTTCAATTTTTCCCGTTAGTTTTAGGGACCTTTTTGATAGCCTGTATCGTAGTTCCCTTTTTATTTATCCCAGGAATTTTATTGATAGGTGCGGCCATATTTATTATGTGGTATGGGAAAGGAGTAGAAGATAAATTACAGCTATATGAAGCTTCTTCAAGACCTCCTATGTTTTCACATCTTTCAGCAACTTTAGAAGGGCTTCATTCCATCCGTATTTATAAAGTACAGTCAAGGTTTGATGCCTTTAATATGGTTAAAATAGACCAATCTAATAAGGCCTTACTTGCATTAACTTTAGTGAAATGCTGGACTTCTTTATATATTGATTTATTATCTTCTCTTTTCATTTATTTTGCTGCTTTACTTTTATTAGCATTAGAAGATAACTATACACTTACTAAAGGGGATACGGGATTAGCATTGACCAATGCATTACAGCTTTTACTCTTTGGTCATATGACAGCACAATCTATATTAGATTTTCATTCTTCAATATGGAGCGTGGATCAATTAGTTCATTATCGTAGTTCAATTATTCCAGAAGGATCAACTAGTCTAGATGATATTAAACCACCTGAAAATTGGCCAGAAAATGGAACAATTGAATTTAAGGATGTATCACTGAGGTATCATCGATATGAGATTTCAGTGCTTAAAAATGTATCGTTTGTTATTCAAGGAAGAAGTAAAGTTGGCATTGTCGGAAGCACGGGATCTGGAAAAACAACGCTATTGACTAGTTTATTGAGATTAGTTGAAGTAGCAGATGGTGCTATTGAAATAGATTCGGTAGATATATCACATCTCGAACTATTCGAACTAAGGTCAAAGATAGCTGTTATACCACAAGAGCCTGTTTTATTTTATGGTACAATAAGGTCTAATTTAGATCCTAATAACTTACACACGGATCATAATATATGGCATGCTTTAGAATCGGTTCATTTAGCTGAAAAGGTGCGTTCTATGAAGTTACAGTTGGATGCTCCGATTGTTGAAAATGGTACTGTATTTACTTTTGCACAACGTCAATTGTTTTGTGTAGCTCGTGCTATCTTATTGAATTGTAAGATACTTATTTTAGACGAAGCTACTTCAGCAGTAGATCTTCATACGGAAGGATTTATCCGGGATGTTATCAATAAAAATTTTGCTAATCATACAGTAATGTTTGTTGGCCATCGATTGAATTCAATCATTGAAGCCGACAAAGTATTAGTTATGGACAAAGGTAAAGTGGTCGAATACGATGCCCCGGAAAGGCTCTTGAACAATCCAAATGGCCATCTTTATTCACTAATTTTACAAAATGGAGAAGTAGCAGTACAGAATTTATTGAATTTAGCTATACAAAAAGCAGGTCAGAGAGATTCTAGAGTTTCTGAAGTACCAAATATTACCCCATCAGGTATATCAACTCCTGCACGTTCGATAAAACAACCTCAGCTTGCTACAAATAACTCTGGTACTTCGACACCTAAATATGATAACTCAGTTAATCCTCAACTAACGGTTATCTCAACTCTTTCTCATCAAACAGTCAATTCTCAACATCTTCCTCCACCAGCTGAAATGCCTCGTTCATTAGAAGAGATGTTTTTAAATCCAAATGTAGAGAATCCTAATATTGATTCAGTACTTAGGAAATCGGAAATAGATAGTTTATCTAATTCTAATGATCCAAAATAATTTTTTACTTATTGATTTTACTTAATAATACTTAATACTGACAAAAAAGACTAAAGTTTTTATAAATAATAAATGATTTATTTTTGTACACATTATTTTATTTATGGTATGATATTGTTTTCAATATTGGTTTTACTTTACTATTTAACTAAATACTCTCTTTTCTTTTCTTTTCTTTATATTTCATAATCATACATTAAATACCAGCTAGACTCAATCCAAAACAGCAGGCAAATAAAAGGTAAGTTCACCAAGCTCTTCACCAAGAGGTGAAGTTAATTTAAAATAAACTTTAAAAGCCTGGTTTTCAACAATACCTAAAACATCATTAACTCAAACAAAAAATTGAAAAGTTTATCAAATACTTACTACAAATAGCCTTTTTCATCCCTTCAAAAGTGGTATTAAAAATTTTATTTAATTGTTTCATTTCTAAAGGTACTTGAATTATATTAAAAATATTCAATTCTTGAAATGAGGCATTAAAGTCAATATCTGGTGCGGGTAAATTTTCTATATTGAAACGATTGATTAAATTGTAAAATAAAAGATTTTATAAAATTACGAAAAGTTGGTATGATATTATTAGCAAATGTGACATTGACCTCCGCACCTCAGTTCTTAATGAAAATCGTACTTCCCCTGCCAAGTTTGCTCCCACCTTTACCTTGTGATTTTGATATTTCATTCGACTTAATTCATGACGTACTAACCTACTTTGGGCAACTGAAATTCAATCTTGAAATATTAATCAATTTAAAAAATCCTTTTCAATAAATTACATACCGTTGACTCTGATATCCCTGGTTCTTTGATCAATTCCATTTGAGATTTAGTTAATATTCTAATAGGTAAATCCAAAGTTAAAGCTATTTGACCTTTAACATGTTCCTATATTTTTATTAGTAAAAAATAGAAAAATATTACATGTTGTTTTACTCTTTCCCCTTTAGTAATCCTTAAATAGGAATTTTCTCCATGTTTATATAATCGAAAGATGGTATCTGAACTGGTATTTGATTTGATTGTTCTGGAGAGTAAGTTGGATTCAATTTCTATAAAAATGGTGTTGTTATTCTGGCTGTCAATTCGATAGTTGCCAAAGATTTTGTTCTAGTAAAAGGTATTAAATTGATTTTAAATAATTTAATCAACTTGTTACCGTTGGTAGAATACTAAAAAAATCTAGTTACTGATCTATTTGATTAAATATGTTTTTACCTCCTTATATATATACCAGGCTGTTGAATTGAAGTTAAGTGGATGATTAACTCTTCTTTAAAGAACATTAATAGTATATTCTTTTCAAATTTTTCAAAGTTGGAAGCAATCTCTAATGAAGTTAATTAACAGTATTTTGTAGATATAATATCGAGCTACCATGTATTAATGTTCCATTTATTATGTTTCCTTTAAGTCTCATTTTATAATTAAAAAAATAAAAGATTGATTTTTTTGATCTTTTTATGATTTACTTTTTATAGGAAATTTTAAATTATGCTTAGATTATATAAAACTACAAATAAAAGCTTAAGTGGTATTTAAAATTACTTGTTATAGGTGATGTTTAATAAATATGAGAAATATTTGTTTTTTATAGAAGAATAATATATATAGATCAATGAGCTATTTTTTAAAACTTGATAAAACAAACGATAAAGCTAATAATAATATTAAACAAATTTTAATTCTATAATTTTACTCCAAGACTATAATAAACGTATATAAAAAATGGACTGATAAAAAATTAAGCAAAATGAATATGATTATCATGGAAAGCAGACAACAATCTAAAAAAAGGGTATAAATAACAAACCAAGAAAAACATTCAAAAAGCTTTACCTCAAAAAATCATTAATTCCTAACTTAGCAGCTCTCGATTCATTCATGCCCACACTTTCTAATACCCTAAATACCTTAGTTTTAATATCAAACTGCTCATTTTCGATATTCTCGCCTTCTTTAGGCTGATAACCAATGACATGGTTATTTCTTTGTAAACCATGGACCGCACAAAATGTAGTATAATTATTTTCGATCAATTGTAAAACTGAAGTAGTTTTAAAATTTCCCGCCAATGTTTTATTCTTACGAACAAATAAAATTCTTACTAATCCATCAAATTCTTTAAATTCAACAGGTGGTGGAGGATTTAATGGCTCAATTCGAACTACGGAAGATTCAACTAATGGTGGTGGTCGGAAATTGTTTTTCCCTACTTTCATAATGTGCTCCACTTTAGAATATAATTGTACATTCACTGATAATCGACAATATAATTCTTCCCCTGGCTTAGCTACTAATCGAAGAGCAAATTCTCTTTGAAACATAAGTACAGCACATCTAAATAATGGTCTTTGAGCTAATAATTTAAATACCAATGGTGAAGAAATCTAAACAAATAATTTATAAGCAACTCATCTAACTTTAATAAAAAACAACTTACTTGATAAGGAGTATTTGAAATACAAACATCAAAATAAGGAAATGGTAATTTAATAGCATCACCTAAAGTTACTTCTAATTTTCTTTGTTCTGGAGTACCTCGTACTCTTTTTTGTAATTCAGCTGCTAACCTAGAATCCATTTCTAAACAAGTGACTTTTTTGGCTTTTTCTAATATCTTAACAGTCAAATTTCCTGTACCAGGACCAATTTCTAACACGGTATCAGTGGGTTTAATAAAGGCCTAAATAATTATAAAGTATAAGTTAAATCACTTTGGTTAGTTAAATGAGAGTATTTAAATGACTTACTTTATCCACAATACCTTGAGCTACCATGGGATTTTTTAAGATGTGTTGGCCTAAGTCTTTATTAAACATAGGTCCAAACGCGCGATTACCATCGCCTCCTTTCTTTTCTTTGCCATCGATTCCATGCTTTTTGGTTACTACTTTGCCCATTTTTATACTCTTATTCTAAAAAAAAATTCTAGTTTCAGAATTTATGGTTTTCAATGTTTTTATCAAAAGTTAATTGGTTGAACTTGATTCTCGAATACTTTTTAATAAGAAATTCAAATGAAACTAACAAAAATAAGAATAATCATTTTATTTATTTATTATTTTATTACTTCTATACTCTCTATCTTATAAACAAACATCTAAATTAAAGATCCCAATTCCTGAATCAATAACACTTTTGATTACACCAGCGACTGCTACTTGAATACAATTTTGTTCAAATTTTAAAATTTCAACATGATTAATTTTACTATATGGAAGAATATCGTATCTCTTGATCACTTCCAACAAACATAAGCTTTTCAAATCCAATTTAAACACACATAGTATACCATCATTACCAGCAGAAATCAAATAATCGATATTATTATATCGTATTAATTTACTAAAAAAATAAACTATTTAGATTTATAAATTTTAAACAAAATACTACAACTTACATATAAGAAATGGAATAATTATGCGTATAAGGTAATTGGTAACTTTGCCAATTATTTTCAGGCTTCTTGTATTTCATCAAATAAAGACTTCCATTTCCAAGTCCAAAAGCGAGGATATCCAAACTAATATGATAACTGGAACATAATACAAATGGTGGGTTAATAAGTTGATTACTATGCTCGCTTAAGTTTGTATTTTCTATAAACTTATTAGCTCATGAGAGTTTGAATTGTGAAGTTATTACTCGGTTGTAATTCATAGTAAGGTAATTCATCTTTTAATTTCCAAAATTTAATAGAATAATCCATACCACCAGAGATAACTATAGAGAAGCTTTTAATTTATCATTAACTAGTTCAAATAATAATTTACTCTCATTTTTTGTTGGATGAAATAATACAGTAAAAGCAACCTAAATTAAAATAAATGAAACAAAATAAAAAGATAAATAAAATTACATTTTTATGTTGATCTTCAAATCTCGATACTGTATTTTCTGATTCTATATCAATAACTATCACTTTACCATCATCATTAACAGCTGCTAATAATTTTCCCTGAGAATTGATTGCTATCTAAATCTTATTAATATTACTAACAATAATCAAACAAAGTATTACTTGATTTATGTCTTCTTCTAAAATAATAATATCTTTTAAAACATCTTTTTTATTTAAACAATCCAAGATCAATTTTTTGCTATTTAAATCAAACACATAGATCTAAATAGTTAGTTTTTGTATATAATAAAGCTATAGTTTGAAAATTACATGATTTAAACTAACAATATATAAATGATTTGAATACTTTTTAGTTGGATTTATAGCGATACAACTGATCTGCAAAAAAATCATTAATATTAAAGACAATTAAAATAATGATTTAACGTTAACCTCCTCTGGAAAATTTTTAATAGCAAATATGGTTTTAAAGCTAGATAAATCTATCACTTTCACCGTTTTATCAGCTAATAAAATTAATATCACTCATCCATTTATTACTTATAAACTACAATTCTATTACCTCCCCCCAAAATCAATAATGTTTTACCCTCATACTCTTTTTTCAATATATAATTAACTTGTGATTTAAAGCCATAATATCTTTGAACTGGCTTTTGAAACAGTAAATTTATTTTAACTACAAATATACTACTAAATATACCTTAATCTCTCCAATATCTGGTGTTATAATTTTTTGTTCTTTATTTTTATTTTTGTTATTTTTAATTTGGTTATTATTATTAAATAATCTCATATTAAACTTAACAAAATTCAGAGATTTCAAATTTTAACTAAATTATAATTGTTCCAACCAATAAACATTAATCTCGAAGAGACTGTAATTCAAATAATTACAAAGCCACTTTGAATATTTTATTAAACTAATTGAACCTTTTCTATAAATTATTTATAAATCGAAATGGTATATTCTATCTATTATCCCTAAACAACTCAAAAAATCTAACCTCTTTTAAAACCCAATAGATAAGATTTATCTTAGTGCAAAATCGTCAAGGAAAAACGAGGTTGGCTAAATGGTATGTACCTTATGAAGATGAAGAAAAGATTAAAATAAAAGGAGAAGTACATCGACTAATTGCACCAAGGGATCAAAAAAACCAATCCAATTTTGTAGAGGTAATTGAATCCTTCTATTAAAATAATTATCACATCAAAAGCAACTATCGATTAAAAAGAAAAAAAGAACAGAGAATAAATCAAATATTATTTTTAATTAAATTTATTTAGTATCGTAATTACAAAGTAGTTTATCGTCGTTATGCTGGATTGTTTTTTTGTTTTTGTGTGGATTCAAATGATAATGAATTAGCTTATTTAGAAGGTATTCATTTTTTTGTTGAAGTATTGGATTCTTTCTTTGGTAATGTTTGTGAATTAGATTTAGTATTTAATTTTTATAAAGTAAGTTTAAAAGTCTTGTTTATTATTTATAGCTGTAGTATTGAGTGATTCTTTTAATGTTAATTTAATTTTAGGTTTATGCTATCTTGGACGAAGTCTTTTTAGCTGGTGAAATTGAAGAAACATCCAAATCTGTTATACTTACTAGATTAGATCATTTGGATAAATTGGAATAAGCCAATTACATTTTTATATCTCTTAAATAAGAAAAAGACAATATTAAATAAATATTAACTATCAATAATAATTCCATTATAAATTATACCCTATTTTTTTAAATTGAGATGTTTCGTATTTTATTCGTAATTAAAATTACTCCAATTGTGCTTAGGAGATAAACAACTCAAAATTCATTCCTTAAAAAATTTATTCCACTTTCATTTATAAAATTTAATGTTTTGGACACGTAATATAGAACGATTAACTTATTTCATTGGTGGGGCTAGCATTGGTATCATATCTTATCAAACCTTATCACGTCGTGATCGAGTGCATAATGACTATAATAATTCTCAAATTAAATCAAATTATGATCAACATTTAATCAAAACTAATAATAAATTAGGGGATTTGTTAAAATATGGTTATCCAGGTAATTATAAGAAATACATCTTATCCTTCTATTTTAATTAATGGTTGAATGTAACTCAATTTTAAAGGTCCCATTTCCGACCCAATACGTCGCGAAGCTTATATAGGTTCTTATAACCGCCAGTTACGTAACCCTAATTTTGTAATTGAAGAGTTGACAGAGGCGAATTTAATTAATAAAAGCGGTGCTGATAGAGGCAATAGTAAATTCAAAGAAGATGACAATATCCCTAAACTCTTCCGTAGTTTACTCAAAGACTACTCCAAGAGTGGTTATGATCGAGGTCACATGGTCCCCGCTGCTGACGTTAAATATAGCCAATCCGCTATGGATGAAACGTTTTATTTAACTAATATGGCACCTCAAGTAGGTGTTGGTTTTAATCGACATTATTGGGCTTATTTAGAAGAGTTTTGTCGAGGTTTGACAAAACAATTCGATAAGGTTTATGTGATTACAGGACCTTTATATTTACCTAAAAAGGGAGATGGGTTCCCTGATAAAGAGAAATGGTATGTTCAATATGAAGTGATTGGTAATCCACCAAATATTGCAGTTCCTACTCATTTTTTCAAAGTTTTATTGACAGTCCCTAAGGGTGGAGGTGCTCCGTATTTGGGAGCGTTTTTACTACCTAACGCTAAAATACCTGAAGAAGTACCTTTAGAAAGATTTAGTACTTCAATTGAAAGTATTGAAAAAGCATCAGGGCTTATCTTTTTTGATAAATTAGGACCAAATAAGGAAACTGAGAATTCTAAACTATGTGATAAAATTACTTGTAAATTAAATAGTAAATTTATTGAGAAAGTTAAGAGTTATCAACAATAGTAGATAGTGAAATAAAACGGAAATAAAAAATAATAGAACGAATTGTACACTTTTTTAATTAAATTGACTTGTCTTTAACCCATTTTGTAATAGCTAAAGAACTAATTAGCCTTGACGATTCAATATCTATCAAATTAATTAAACTGCTTTGATCTTGAGTATTTGACTGTTTCAAACACCCATACTTGTCGAATCTTTTTTTGAGACAGCCAAATAGGCTTTTTAGCCTATATATTTATAGGTACAGTTCTCCTGCGTTTTCTTACTATCATCAGACATTATAAATTGTAAGGAGTATCGATAACTATTAGGACTCTTTGACATATTGGTTCTCAAGCTCAATATCTTTTCTATATTAACCAGTTTTTTACACCGATATTCGATTATAAAAAGAATGCTAGCTTAACTTCTTCGTGAGATTTTCCTCAACCAGCAATTGGCTTAGTTTTACAATTACTTTTGCACATGGCACATTCAACTAGTCGGATCTGATTATGTAAAGCTCTAGCGTTACTGCTTTTAGACTATTACATTCTCTAGGTCTAAATTTTACAATAGAATTAATAGTTTCACATTTATACTTTCTTTTTATGTGCTAAACAATGAATTATTATAAACAGATGACCTTACAAAAAGTACACGTGCTGTTGAAATAGTTCCACCAATTTTAGCAAAAGATAAGTTTATTTTAAACAAACGTCTTTAAAAAAATTTTTAAAAATTGCATTGACTTCTAATAACTTCAATGTATTTTAAATATATAATCGGATTTGATTGATACTGTTTTTTTTAGTATTGTATTATATTTTGTTAAGGCATTTACTTATAGTTATCCATGGGCCAATCTATAAAAGCTAAAAAAATTTGGTATATTAAATATGTGAGAGATCGAAATTCAACTTAAATTACTACTTTAGGTAATTTAAAAAATTCATAGTCCACTTTGAATTTTATATGAATAATAGTAAAAGAGCCATGTTTCAAATTTTAGCTCTGATAAAAAATTGACTCACTTAGTTCCAGGTATAAAATGCTTCAAAACTCCATCTTATTAAAATACCTTCTCGTTTTCACTTACAAACAATTCATATGTTTTGGACCCGAAATATTGAACGATTAAGTATATTCATTGGTGGAGCCAGTATTGGTATCTTATCCACTTATTTCATTGTTGGTACAAGTATTGGTATGACATCCTACCAAACCTTAGCACGTCGTGATCTAATTTATAACGATTATGATAACTCAGATATAAAAACCAATTATGACTCACATTTGATTAAACGTAATGAAAAACAAGAGGATTTATTAAAATATGGTTATCCAGGTAAGAATCATTATCATATACTATTTACCAGCCTCTAATAACCTACTCCAGGTCCGATTTCCGATTCAATAAGTCGTGACGCTTATATGGGTTCTTATAACCGCCAGTTGCGTAACCCTAATTTTGTAATTGAAGTGTTAACTGAAGCCAAACTGAACCAAACAGGGGCTGACCGAGATAAATCGAAATTCAAAGAAGATGCTAGTATCCCTAAACTCTTCCGTGGTTTACTCAAAGACTACTCCAAGAGTGGTTATGATCGAGGTCACATGGCACCCGCTGGTGATGTGAAATATAGCCAATCCGCTATGGATGAAACGTTTTATTTAACTAATATGGCACCTCAAGTAGGTGTTGGTTTTAATCGACATTATTGGGCTTATTTAGAAGAGTTTTGTCGAGGTTTGACAAAACAATTCGATAAGGTTTATGTGATTACAGGGCCTTTATATTTACCTAAAAAAGGAGATGGATTCCCTGATAAAGAGAAATGGTATGTTCAATATGAAGTGATTGGTAATCCACCAAATATTGCAGTTCCTACTCATTTTTTTAAAGTTTTATTGGTTATGCCTAAAGAGGGAGGCAATCCTTATTTAGCTGGTTTCTTATTACCTAACGCTAAAATACCCGAAGATGAACCTTTAGTAAAGTTTAGTACTTCAATTGAAAGTATTGAAAAAGCATCAGGACTTATCTTTTTTGATAAATTAGGACCAAATAAGGAAACTGAGAATTCTAAACTATGTGATAAAATTACTTGTAAATTTACTAGTAAGTTTGGTGAAAGTTAAGAGTTACTGACAGTAGTGATTAATAAAATATAAATAGAAAGAAGAAAATGATAATATTGATGTTTTATTTTTAATTAAATTAATTTATTTTTAACCCATTCTGCAATAGCTAAAGAACTAGTTAATCCTGGTGATTCGATACCTATTAAATTAATTAAATTCCCACGATTTTGAGTATTTAATTGTTTCATATAAAAATCTTGAATTTTATTATTATCATTATCTGTAGATATCGATAATTTTGGTCTAATACCTGAATAATCAGGTAATAACTTTTCTTCTTTTAAATTTAATACATATTGAGATGCAGCATTAAAAAAAGTATTTCGACGTTCTTCATTAACTTGATAATTGATGTTTCTATTACTCAAATATTCCACATCAGGACCAAATTTAGTTTTACCATTCAAATCCAACGTTAAATGAGTCCCTAAACTTGTTAGTTTTTTATCTGGTATTGGATAAATCAATCGATTTGCTACTTTTTCACTATATGAAAAGTAATTGCCTTTACAATAAGTATACTCAAACTTTTCTTCTTTTTCATCGACTAATTCATTTAATAAATTGCCTATTTTATCCGCTTGTAAACCAGCACAATTAATTACATTATTACATTTAATTAATACTACTTGATTAATTTTAAGATGCAATATCTTGACCAAATAACCATAATTATTATTTGTTTTCATTACATCTAAAACTTCAGTATCATTTAAAAAAATTTGTTGTGATGATTTCATATAATTAAACAATAGCGAATGAATATACTCATGTGAATCAATTATTCCTGTCGTCTCTGATATCAATCCAAGCTTTGCTTTAATATTAGGTTCTTTTTGACTTATCTCAGTTTCCGATATATACTTTAAATTTATACCCAAGTCTTGACTCTTCTCTTTTAGTTTCTTTAAATAATCTATTTGTTCTGGTTCATTTTGTGCTACTATCCATTTGCCAATTTGATTATAATTTACTTTATTTTGTTTACAATATTGGTATAAAAGTTCCTTCCCTCTTAAACACATACGCTCTTTATTACTATCTTTTTCATAATAAATACCTGCATGAATTACTTCACTATTTCGACTACTATAATTTTAATTAATATTATACCTTTTAAATTCTATAATTCAAATGATTCTAATTTCATAAAACTTACCTAGTTTCCATCCCAATAGTTTCATTTTTCTCAATTAATATCATATTATGTTGATCATATCTTTGAGATTGATTTAATATATGTCCAATAGCACAACCTACTACACCACCACCAACAATAACAGTATCCGTATGAATAAGATCACTCACTTGACTACTAAACCGGCGTAAAAATTTCATATTAAAAATGATGAATTTTAAATTTACTAAAAATAGGTGCATAAATTTAGACTAAGATTTGACGTTAACCAATTAGTATTCAAGTTGAGATAAGCTTATCAGATGAAGAATATAAATTAAAGTAATAAAATCGAATATGTAGAAAAAACTCAGTTACCTTTCAAAATTTTAAAAATAAATGCTCAACATCAAAATCCTTTATGGTTCTCAAACTGGATATGCTTGTGATCTATCCTTACGCTTATATAACAGCCTTTATCGCCATGGTTTCAATATCATATTTATAGGCTTTATGGACTCTTACCCAATTGAAGATATATTAGAAGATGAAATGATCTTATTTGTCTGTAGTACGACGGGAGAAGGCGAAGAACCAGACAACATGAAGCAATTTTGGAAATTTTTATTACGAAGAAATCTACCTGTAGATTTTTTGGATCATTTGAATTTTGGTGTATTTGGATTAGGGGATTCTTCATACGAAAAATTTAATTTTACAAGTAAAAAATTGTTCAAAAGATTAAAAATGTTAGGTGGGGAGAGTATTTTGGATAGAGGGGATGGGGATGATCGTCATTATTTGGGGTAAGTAATTAAAAGGGATGAAGAGGAAGTTTGGAAATGAGATTGATTATTAAATTGTTTTTTGTTTTAGTGTTGATGGCGCTTATATACCTTGGGAAAAAGAACTGATCAAGAATTTATTAGATATGGAAAATAGAAGTTTCGAGAAAATAGAAGAATATTTGTTACCCCCAGCTTCATTTCAGTTAAAATTAATTGAAAAGGAAATAAATCAAACGGATTATGAAGAGGAAGAAGCTTTGGAAGAAAATTGGATAAAATTTAATGTTATTAAAAATGAAAGAGTTACTTCGAAAGATCATTTTCAAGATAGTAGACATTTGATATTTGAATCAATAGAAGAAGCGGAATTAGAGTAAGTGCTATACTATGATAAAAGAGCCATTATTTATTATTCACTTTATTTAGTTATAATATGGGTGATGTTGCTTTAGTTAAACCAGAGAATATTGATAGTGAAGTAGATGAATTTATTAATTTATTGAACATAAATGAATTAAAAGAGAATTATTATTTAATTGAAAATGTTAATAATGGTAAGTAAATCTTATATATTATTCAATTAAATTATTAATATTAATATTAACTGTAAAGTTCGACAATTACCAACAAGTTTAAATAATAAACCAATAAAACTAAGAGATTTAATCAAGAAATATGTCGATATCCACAGTATCCCTAAACGTACTTTTTTTGAATATTTATTACATTTCAGTAATGACTCACTTGAAATGGAGAAAATTCAAGAATTCTTAAAAGATAGTGAAGAATTATTAGATTATGCTCAAAAGCCAAGAAGAACAATCGTTGAATGTTTAAATGATTTTCAGTCTTATAAAATAAATATAAATTATTTACTAGATATGTTTCCATTGATCCAAACTCGTTCTTTTTCAATCTCAAATTATAATAAGAAAAGGGTAGAATTATTAGTGGGAATAGTGGAATATAAAAGTCAAATGAAGAAGTTGAGGACTGGTTTGATGGGGATGTTTATTAAAAAAGAATTGAAAGGTATTTTAGTAACATCCTTAAATAAAAATAGTAAATAATAAATTTAATTTAATAGAGAATAACAGTATAGCTATTAAACTCAAAAAAGGCAGTATGAAATTCCCAGCAGATCTTACAATCCCAGTAATCATGATAGGTCCTGGTTTAGGAGTAGCCCCTTTTCGTAGTGTAATTGAATATCGCATTGAAAATCAATATTATAATAATTATTTGTTATTTGGCTGTCGATATTTTAATAAAGATAATTATTTTTATGAGGAATTCCAAAGATATGAAAAAGAAAATAAACTATGGTTTAAAACAGCTTATTCAAGGGATACAGTAAATGATCTATTATTCTATTGATTTATTGTTAATAATAATTTTTTAGGATCAAAAAGTTTATGTTCAAGATTTGATTATAAAATATAAGGAGATATTGATCGATTTGATATTCAATCAAAATGCTTATGTTTTTACTTGTGGGTAAGTTATATATTTATAGAGTTAGTCTTTTATTTTATTAATATCGGTGTTTAATAGGAGTTCTAAAAATATGCCTAAAGGGGTAGAAAGGGCATTTAAAGAAATATTAGGTGAAGTAGTGGATAACTCAGAGGAATATTTAATTGAAATGAAGAAAAAATGGCGATATCAAGTGGAATGCTGGGATTAAAAAATAAACTCAAAAAAGAATTTTGTGAAAAATCGACTAATTTTAATTTTTTTCCTTTTTTCAGTATTAATTTTTTTTAAAACAAAAATGAAATACCAAACTCTGATTCAACAAAACAAGTGTCTTCAAACAATTCAACAACTACTAATTATCGAAAAAGAATTTCAACAAATAATAAACCAACGTAATATTTTATTAGATGATTTAAATCATTATTATCGGCAAAAGGTACAACTTTTACAAGGAAAAAGTAAGACTTGATATACTAACTCTAAAAAATGTTACTAATTTTATTTCATTTTAATTCCATATATAGATGATGAAAGTTTACTTGATATAAACGATAAGACTATTGGAATAATAGCAATGAAGAGCGAATTAACATTAAAGAACATACTATCACAATTAAAAAAACAACAATTATTAATAAAATCTTTAATCGATATAAACAAAACTTGTGCTAATAATAAGTTAATCAAAAATAGTGCTTCTTCTGAAGTAACCTGTGTAATCACTAATATTACACTAATTGAATCTATCCTCCCAAAACAGGAACAAGTACTTGGCTGGATCAATATACTCATTATCTATTATCAATCCGATGTTGATCAAAAATTGGAATTAATATTAAATTTTGATTATAACGGTATCAATGATTGGTCTTCATTTAATAAATTTTCGAAAAAAATGGAAGAAGTGAGAGTGGCACTTGAGAAAGTCGGTGTCATCCAAGAGATGGAAGAATATGTCCAATTAAGCTTTGAAGCCATAGGATATCTAAAAAATAATTAGATGAAGTTGATAGTGGAAAATAAAGATTATTGAATATAGATAGGTAGTGGAAGTCTCGATTCAAGGGATGAGGTTCTAATAGAACGTGAGTTGGTATTTTATCTCAATAAATAACGAAATTGTATAGTGTAATAAATCAAATCCCTGGTACTATTAAATTCAATAATCGAATTTAATATTGACTATTTTGTATATTTTTATGTTAATCTTTTTATTTTTAGTTTAAAAACAATAACAAAGTTTAAAACAATTATGATTCAAGGATATTAAATTATTTAACATTTCTATAATCTTAAGCTCTATACTTAGTACTACTGAGTGATAAATCTAATTAATTTTAGCAATCTAAATTTTATATGATATCAAAACTTTTATCCTCAGCCAATTAACAAAGAGCATCAAATGCATTAAAAGTAAAATAGCTGGAGCTTTGAGTTCAATTTCAATATATACCATTTAAAAAAATGGGAAAAAAAAAAAATCGAAATAAGAGTAAAAGTATTGATAAAGAAAGCTCGCCTAATCTTCTTAAAAAACTAGCAATTACCCCAAAACCCAATTTTTCCTTAAAATTAAAGTCGGATTTAATCCCTAATCACATTGACACTCTACCAACAACTCCAGACAGTATACCTGATATTGAAGAAATAATAAAATCGAAATTAACTAATGATAAAAAATCATCAAATAAATATTCCAAACCTGAAGCGTTAAATTTATTATTGACAAAGGATAACAAATTGACACCAATTCCTGAGGCATTGAATGAGGATGTAGGGGTAGAATTTAATAAAAGTTTTAGTTTATTTGAACATTTGAAAGGAGAATTAGAATTGAATGATTTTGATAAAGAATTTGAAATGAAAGGGGAAAGATTATATAACTTTTTTAAAGTACCAAAAGTGTTTGAAAAGGTAAGTAAGAAATTTAAATTTAAACTTTGAAAAAAGATAATAATGATTAAATTAACTTTAAAAAATTAGTTGATGGTTTTTGGTTATCTCGTTTGTTTAAATAGTGTCTTATATAATTTTACAATATTACCTTTGAGGTTAATATTGGCTTTATTAACTATATTAAGTTATCCAATAAGAAGAAAAAGGTAAGCTTTAATTTAATATAATAATAGTCGATTACATTTTTATTTCAATTAAATTATATATATGAAATAATAAATCTAATAGGATTTAAATTAAATTCAGGTTAACGAATGCACAATGGAGTGATCTTATCAAAGGCAGTTTAATAATAACCTCTTGTATCATCTTAAGTTATGTCGATTTATCCAAATTATATCATGTAGTACGGGGTCAATCGGTAGTGAAATTATATGTTATATTTAACATGTTAGAAATTGCAGATAAACTATTATCTTCTCTAGGACAAGACTTATTAAATAGTTATTTTACTAATTTAACATTAGGGGATAAAATTCATACTAAATATTCCTTAAAACCATATATTCAATATTTAGCAGCCATCATTTATATTCCGTTTCATACAACAGTATTATTGTATCAAATGATGTCCTTAAATGTATCGGTGAATTCATATAATGATGCTTTATTGTCCTTATTAATGTCCAATCAGTTCGTGGAAATTAAAGGAGCTGTATTTAAGAAATTTGAAAGAGAAAATTTATTTCAACTAACTTGTAGTGATATTGTGGAAAGGTTTCAATTAACGATTTTTTTATTAGCTATTACATTAAGAAATATGATGGAATTAATTAATTCTGGGGTGTCTGAGGTGCAGATCCTTATGCCTAAAAGCTTTCAGAAATTCTTGCCAAATTCCATTGATTTTGCCTTTGATCTTTTTTTGTCTCCTGCAGCAATTATATTAATTTGTGAAATCTTGGTTGATTGGATTAAGCACTCCTTTGTTACTAAATTTAATCATATTCGTCCTACAGTTTATACACGATATTTGGATATTCTTTGTAAAGATTTTGCTAAGCCACCAAAACATTTATTAAATCAAACAAATAGCCCATCATTAACAGTAAGTAGTTTATAACTTGAAGAATACCAAGTAAAAAAATCAAATATTAATAATATTATATTTATATTAGAAATTCCCAGATCAATCGTCTATCGTAGCTAGAAGACTTGGTCTATCCATTTTTCCATTAACTTGTTTTGTAAGTTTTTATGGAATTTATTATCGTTATAATAGAATTAACTATATTATTATTATTATAGATTATTCGAGTGGCTATGCAATTAATTAATTTTACAGATATTAATAGCTTCTTTTCAAAAGAAACTATTACAACTATGACCAATTTTTATTATCAAGTTCAAGAAAACCCAATCCAAATAATTCATGAAATTATGATAACTATTCAAGATTCTAATATTCCATTGTATATTTTAATTGTTTTATTAATTATTATTAGGTAATTGAGAAAATTATTTTATTTTGAAAAAAAATGAAATATTAATTCTTTTTATTTTATTTTAGTTTAACATTGATTAAGTTGTTGCTTGGAATTCATTTGTTAAAATTTAGTACAAATCAATTAAAACAATATGAAATAAGAGAAACTAAAGATAAAATATTAGCTAAAGAAGATTTGGATTCTTTTTATAAAGTAAGAATAAGATTATTTTGAAAAAATAAAATATAATTAAGTTTATTATAGGAATCGAGTGTAATACGTAAAGAATTAGAATCAAGTTATGATAAAGATGTTTATCGACCTAAAAATTTAAATTTAGATACAATTGATCGATTTTCTTTATTTAAATCGAGAGTACCTTGACATTTTTAATAATAATAATAATAATAATATATTATATATCTTTGATTTATGTTGATATAATAAGGTATTTTATTCAAATACTAGTTTGAATTTAATAAATATAGTTGTTTTTAGATTTTAATAAATTAATAATTGAATATTAGAATATAGCTTTACTTTATTAATAATAGAAAATAATTGTTGTATAGTTATAGAATTATATTATATATATATATATATATCAAATGATAAAATTGATAATATTTGAAGCATAATTGTGCATGTAATAACCCACTTTAATTACGAGCAATTAAAGGCAACACAGATACAGTATAAGGTACGGTATATTTATGATCTTCAGATTCTACCATAATAGAAAAATGAACTTGATCATTAAAGTTATCTTGGATAACTTTGCACCAATTTCTTCTATTGTAACATTTCTCTTTACCTACCATTACTTCTTCATTAACGTCTTTTTTGAACAAAGTATACATATCTTCTACTGTAAAATTATCTAATTTATATTCTTTTGAATTAACATGTAACATTTTAACTACCATATCAGGTGGTGGTAGATTGACTATAGCCGAAGAAACAATTTGAGTCATATGACGAAAATCATTAATAACTTGTAAAGATTTATCTGATGAAGAAAAATAACCTGCTGCAGCCAAATGAACATCACCTGCTAAAAAGGAAATCCTTATTGATTTAGCTTTAGCAAATGCTTGTAATTTGACTATAAACTCTTCTCTTTCTTGTAAATGTTCAGATGCAGTCCAATGATCACATAAATCATCTAATAATTCGGGTTGACCAAATTGATTAACCATTTGAGACATTGCACCTGTTTTATGAAATACTTTATGTAAATTCAGTTTATGTTGGACTGTAGATAAGGTTCCTAATACCCCTTCAGCTTCAGACAATCGAGGATATACAATTGGAATACCTAATATAATCATTAAATGTTTACATGTATTAGGTACTTCTTGATATAATTTTCGAAAGATTTGTTCATAAGATTCTTTTGATAGACATTGATTTAAACTTCTTTCACTTCGATTATCAATACCAATAATACTTGTTTTGGGCCCAAAATTCTTTAGCCAAGTGTAACTTTGAACACCAAAATAATTATCTTTTTCAGCTAATTTATCTGTAGTGTGATGTTGAAATAATAAATAAAATTTCATGGCACACCTTTTAATACCTTAAAACAAATCAAATTAGCTTAAATTAAATACATTACTATTATTATTATAAATTAAATTAAATTAAATGTTATTTACCTTGAAAATAAGGTGAATTCATCATTCTTTCTGGATAAGAACCAAAGCCATCAAAAATATCATGATCATCAATAACCATAGAATAGGGAATAGTAGCAGCTGCTTTACCAAAAGTACCATTAGTAAACCAAATACAATAATTATTAAAATAATAATCCATGATTTCTTGTTCAACATAACTTGAAAATACAATTCTATCTCTTTCTTTTCTAGAAGGAATATCTAACCATGATTTTAATCCTTGACCTAAAAATACATCATCACAATACAATTGATCTCCGCCGCCAACCATACAATGAAATGGTTCGAAATTATGCTGTCTGTATAAATCATCCCATAATGGATTAGCACCACCACATTCTATTTGTTTTTCTTTAGTTACATCATTACTAAATCCATTACAACTGAAAAATGCCCAACGCCATGTTTGATTATATCCTTGAATATAAAAACTATATGATTTATTTGATATTGTATATGTTACCATAATTTGTTGAGGTTCAATCGGGACTTCTAAATTATAACGGATAAATATGTTATCTTTATAACGATCTATTACTTTTCCATCAATTTGACGCTTCTGTTGATGAGGTGAAGTGAGGAAAAGGGGAAGTTCACATCCTTGTTTACTGACTATTAAAACAGTAGCATAATAAAGTTTATTGTTCAAGTCACAATTACTATATTTTAAGAAAGGACCAATAAAATTAGTTGAATTTTGAGGATTATTATTATTATTATTATTATTATTATTATTATTATTGTTATTTTGATAATTGAAATTTGATGAGTTATAGTTATTTTGATTATTATTCATATTGTTAATATTGTGCTCTGTTGGTCGAAATGGATAATTATTATTGTTATTTGGACAGCTTCCTCCGTTATTACCTGAATAATTGTTATTATAATTTATACCATTGTTACTTGGATAATTGTTCCCATAGTTCGGGTTATTTGGATAATTATTTCCTGGGTTTGGCATAGTTGGGAAATTACCTCCATTATTATTAACATTATTATTGTTATTGTTATAATTATTATAATTATTGCTTGGGTAATTACCCAGAGTTGGGAAATTTGGGAAATTATTATTATTATTTACATTGTTATAACCTTGTTGTTGCTGTTGACTATAACTTTGTCCTTGATTATTATAATCAGCAGAAGGTTTATAATATTGATTATTATTATTATTATTATTATTTGGATTTGGATACATATTTAATTAAAAAAGAATGAAACCCCTTAAAATTTTCAATCTTTTAATTTGATACTAAAAATTTTTATTTGATTTAATTGATTTGTTATTTAGCGAAATCGAATTCTTGATTCTAGATTAAATATGTCACTATTAGTATATTTTAATTTGTTAATGGAATCAAATCAGAGTACTTAAAGTAACTTTAATAAAACTAAGAGTCTCAAGAACATCTATTTTCATTTTATTCATTTTATTTTTTATCATATTTACATTTAACTTAATTAACTTAATTTAAGTTTATTTAAAATATCTCTAATATTTTTTAAACAAAAATTTCTATCATGGATTTTTTATTAAGCTTAACTGAAGCATAATGTACTTAGGTTCTTAAAAATTTAAAAAATCAACTACTATAAATATTTATTTTATTTTATTTTAATAAAAGCTTTCCTATATCTATTATTATATTTTTTTTAAATAGTATAGTTTTATTTTAAATGAGTTAGTTTAATGTTAATTATATAGGGATGTCTAAATTAGTTTCAGAATATGAAGATATTTTTTTGACTTCACTACTTTTTCCGTTTTTTAAGCGCTATTTGAGTAGAAACACTGTTAGTAAAATTCTTAAACAAAAATGTATCCCCCATATATTTAAAAATTGCTCTAAATTTTAAGTTTTTAAATTTAAAAAGCCTAAAACTAAATATATATAAGATTTAAGACTTGTTTCAATTGTTTCATTTTTTTTAATTATATTATTTTTATTAAATATATAGCTATTTAACCTTATTTTTTATTAAAATAAAAGTAAAATGTAAGCTTTTATAAATAAACTTTAAAACAAAAAAAGTTAATATTTCAACATAGTAGATAAAAGTATATCATATAAATATTGTAATTTATTTGCATTAACTTTGATAATTATTTATATCCCAAAGATTACGAAGCTCTGTAATAAAGTAAAAAATAATAATATTTATTATTAACAATAACAAACTTAGTTAAATAATATATAAAATTAGTCTTTTAAAGGAAATAAAAGTCAAAAACCAATAAATAGCATTATTATTAATTATAGTTTTAACGTATTTTTTAATAAATGTAAAGGTTTTAGATTTAGTATAAATAAAAATTGATATAGGGATGTATTTTGTGTTTAAGAATTTTACTGACGATTTTTCCACTCAAATAGTGCTTAAAAAATAGAAAAAGTGATAAAGCCAAAAAATACATCCCCATGTATAAAATAAAAGTAAAAAAATAATATGTAATAGATATTTTAATAACTAAATAAATCAATAGCTAGATTAATACTTTTTAAATATATGCTGTGAAGTCTAATACTCAGTGGTTGGAGTCAAAAACAATTTTTCCTTAATTGACTAGTCGTAAGTCAAAATCTTAGTTTATATGACTGAGATAGACTTGAATTATGAAGGATAACATGTAATAGTTGTTTTTGACTCCAATCACTGAGTACCAGATTTTACGTAGCAAATTAAAATAAAACAAATACTACAATAAAAAACTAAAATTGATAAAAAAAGCTATATAAATTATAAGGATTTCATACTAATACTCGAAAAAATATATTTAATAAAGTTACTAGGAAATCAATCTCAGCTTATTTTATAAAAATAACAGGAGATTTAAAAGTTTTAACATTTACTAAGAAAATAAAGAACTTATTAAATAATTATTATTATCGAATATTAATATTACTTAAATTATTGATGATTAAGTTAATAATAGTCAAAAAGCAAATATCTATAATAATAAATAAAAATTATTACTACATTGTTTATATTATGTAAAAATAATTAATTATAGATTTAAGGCCAATTATTCTTTTCTATCCAACTCTTTAATAATATATTTATTTGATAGCAAATCTGCAATATTAGTTATAAATTAGTCAATGATAAATATTTTTTAGTGAATTTTTGTAAATATGTACTTATTTACATACTAAAATTTTGACTAGTATTAACATATAGACTATATTAGTAAAAACCTTGCTAGTCTGGGGATTCTCGTTAAATTTAGTAGAAATTTAACTAACTTAGAATATAAATTATAATGAAATAATTTAAAACTAAAAACAATTTAAAATTAGATTTAAATTAAGGCTCAGCTTAAAAATACGAATAATTAAAAAAGTGTATTATCTTCTAAATTGTTGTTGCCTTCATAAAAAAATCTCAATATCATAACTAGAACTACACATTCTATTATTTCTTATTATAACCATTTATTAACCAATACCCTTAATAATAAAATAAATTCTAATTGAAACTTAATTTAATAATTAGCTTTTAATTGGCTCTTTTTATTTCAAGCTTATTTTACAATATCAAAATTGAACATTTTTTTATTTTTTTTACAAAATGACCATCCATGATCAAATAAAAGTCGAAGAAACAGAAGCGACTGCACCAAGCATAATCAATGAAGATGATATAACTTCTCAATTACCAGATATGTCTAATGTGATCTATCCACCACCAGATATAAGAAGTAAATTTATCACTAAGCTAAATAAAAGAATGGAATTAATAGTAATAATCATAGAACTTGCTGATAGTACCGCTAAGTTTACTGCTAAAAACGACAAAGCATTAGAAGATAGAATAAGGGAAAATAAAAAAGGAAATATTAAATTTTCTTTTTTAAATCCAGGGGATCCATATTATAATTATTATATCGCTGAAAAACAAAAAGTTCGATTAGGTATTCAATCAGAGCCAGGTAATATTGATGCTAATTAAGATTGTATTTAACTAATAACTTGTATATAGTTGTCGAATCTGAAACGGTTACAGTAGTACCCGAAGTCGCCCCTGTAGTTGAAGATATACCAAATCCACCAGCACCATTTTATTTTCAATTAGAACCACCACCTATTCCTCAACAAGACTTGTAAGCTATATACCTTTCTTTATATTTATTAATAATTTAAAAACTATAATTAGAGATGTAATTAAGTTAACTGCTCTTTATATTGCAAAAAATGGAGTTCAATTTCGATCCGGACTTATTCAAAGAGAACGTGGTAATTATCAATTTGATTTTTTAAGACCTGGACATGCTTTGTTTCCTTATTTTTCTCAATTATGTGATCAGTATGCAACTGTTTTGAATCCAAATCAAGATATTCTTGAGTTATTAGATGTTGTTAAGGATTCTAAATTTAAGGTAAATATTAGTATAGTTGCTAATTTTTTTGTTAAAAGTTAACGATCGTTAGATTATGCAAAGAGTTATGGAAAGAGTAAGATATTCCATTTATCAACAAGAAGAAAGTAAAAAAGAAGCAGAAAGAGAAGATAAAGAAAGAGGTAATAGAGTATAATATAGCTAATTGTATTTTATTTATTTATAATTTAGCTGCATTTGCATCGATTGATTGGCATGATTTTGTTATTGTACAAACATTGGAATTTACATCATTTGATAAAAAATCAGATTTGCCTGGACCTGAGAGTATAGAAAGCATAATAAGTGCTTCACAAGCAGCTAAAAAAGCAGCTGAAATGAGTAAAGGTTTACAAGAAATGGAAGCGTTAGATATAGAGAACAAAAATACAAATGAAAATATTCAAAAGGTTAAAAATTATTTAGAAATAAATTATGAAATATTGATATTGTTTTTAGATTCAAAATAATATAGAAAATAATGAGCTTCCTACTCCACCTCCAACGTTTAATAATCCAACTACAAACGTACCTACTATGTCTACTAATAATGTACCAATTAAAATCAGACGTGATTATGTACCAAAAAGTAATTAAATTACACTAGTTTTAATTATTAAAATTAACATAAAATTTATAGTTGGAGTTAATAGAAATAATGGAGAAGATACACAAGTATGCCCAATTTGTAATTTAAAAATACCTAAATCGGAAATTGATGAGCATATTCGAATCGAAAAATTAGATCCTAAATGGAAAGCACAAAAAGAAATCAATGAAGCAAGAAACCGAGATTCTAATTTATTAAGAGATACAACGGATGTTTCCAATAATTTAAAAAAATTAGCAGGCTATCGTTCCGATTTATTTGGTTCGGATGAAATTGGTATTGGTAAAAAATTAGAAGAAGATGTAGAAAGGCGTAAATTAGCTGAAAAAGATAAAGTTAAATATGATGGCTTTACTACTATTAATAATAATAATAAGTAATAATTTTCCACCACCACCAAAGTAAGTTTAATTTAGTATTATTTTTTAATTGTTTATTTAATAATTGAATTTAGTAATATGGCTCCACCTTCTAATAATTTACCACCTCCATTTTTGGCTATTTGTCCACCTTACATACCACCACCTGGTGGTCCTCAGCATCCTCCTATACATCCTCCTCAAGATGTATCAGCACCACCACAACGTCCACCATTTCAGCAAACTCAAGTACCACCTTTTATCCCACCTAACCGCTTTCAACCCCCTCCTTTTATACCACCACCTACGCATACCTTACCACCACCAACAGTCGAAGCTAAAAAACCCAAATTGGAGGGTGTCTTAGCTAATCTAACACCAGAGCATCAATTTATCGAAATGAATCCAGTAAGTTGAAGCTATTATATTATTACAAAAAATATATAATTAATTTAAAACTTTAACTTAGGATCCAGTCACAGTTAATATCAATGTACCTAAAGATGAAAGTAAACCAGAATGGCAATTAAATGGACAGACAATTCAACTTGAAGGATTAAAACCAGAAACAACAATGCAAGAAATTAAAGAACAAATTTTCTCAAAACTACAATTTCCAGCTAATAAACAAAAACTCACGGTTACTCTACCTATTAAAGCACCCCCACAAGTGGCTAAAAATAACTATACATTGGCAACGTACAACTTAACTGGAGAAGTTACAATTGCGTTATCGATTAAAGAAAGAGGTGGGAAAAAATAAATATTAAATAAATATTAAATAAAGAGAGTTAAAATAAGTAATGTGTTTTATTATAAGTCTTTAAAGGTTAAAGATTATTTAATTTTAATGATTTTTTAGTAATATATTTATTATTGGATTTCGATAATAATAGTATGCTTTTAGTAGTTTTATATAACAATTTAGTTTATTTTATAAAGTATAGTTGTCACTAGTTTTTAATATTGGTTTTATTAAGTTATTTTTTATATCTAATAGAAGCTATGGGAAGGAGTTTTATATAACTTTTAAAGCAAACATTACAAACAAGTTAGAAATATAGTTCAATAAATAGATTGGGTTTCATTTTTGAATCGATTTTTAATTGAATCTTATAAATTAAAAATAAAGTTGACAATATTGTAAGTTAAATAGAGTGTTAGATTAGTTTTGAGTGAGAGAAACTCATCAAGCAAAATGAAAAAAGTAATAAAAAAATAGAATAGTGTTATTAACTAAGGTTATCAAAGAAACCCTCTTTTAGAATCTTATTAAAAATAGGGGAATTTTTTTTTGGTTTCATTACTTTTTCTGTTTTTTAAGCACTATTTGAGCGGAAAGATTGTTAGTAAAATTCTTAAACAAAGAAGCACATTCCCATATAGATTGCTTTAGAAGTGAAGTTTTAATTTTATAATAAATAGAAGAGAATGAAGTGGAGCTTAAGTACAAAAGAAATAGTTTTATAAATAAAAGAATTTTCATTAAAAAATATTCTAAAAAAAGCAGCTAGAAAAATCGATCTATTATCTATCGTATTTTATCTAACATTTGTATATTATAATAATGTACTTTGAAATTGATTTTGTCTAAAGAATTATTGCAAAATTAATCAATATTATAAAGTCTTTTAAATAGATGTTTTATTTCAATTTAATAATGTTAGTAAAACTAATACAAAAAACACTATTTAAATAAATCCAGACGTCAAGATAAACTATAATGATTTTATATTTATTTTGCTTCTATTCTAGCTATTCCAAGTCGCCATAAACCTTCAATAATTCTTATTGTATTTTTTATAAAAAGAAACCTAAAGGAGATAAGCTTTTGGTTATTTTATTATCTCCAATAACAATATTTGAATTTTATTGAGTGATAAAGGAATAAAGGGATAAAGGTAAGTGGAAAGTAAAGAGAGAGATAGGAAGGATACTAGAAGATTAACGGGAAATACTATAATTTGAGCGAATCAACTTTAAATCTAAGTAGATTGTACTTGATGACTTGAAAGTTCATTTTGTATTGAAAATTCCAAACATGTTAATAATATTTTTTTTAAAATATATTAAATATTATTATTGAATATAGTTTTCATCATTATAGCAATTTCAAATTCAAAGCTCATTATGTAATTTGATAAAGAATATCAATCTAAGCGATAGATTAAGAATTAGAATTTATATTAATCAAAAAACATATATGAAAATAAGAATTAAAAAATATTAAATACTACTTTAAGCATATATAAGAAATAAAATATTAAATTCATTTTAATAATTTAAAATTTATCCGCCTATACACTTTTATAGTATTTGTCTTAAGCCTTTAATAATTATTGAAAAATAAATAATAAAAGTTCATTTGGCTAAAAGGAGAACCATAGAAATAGCTTTACTTTATAACCCCCATTCCCCATTCCCCATTTCCCATTTCCCATTTCCCATCTCCCATTTTCTTGATTCTGTTGTGTATTTTATTTTGTTATTAAAATATTTTAAAAGTATTGGTTCTTTTAAGAATATACAAGAAAAATAATAAATTTAGGGAGTATTTTATATGATTAAAAAATGGCGTTATGAGATATACTTTTTAACATTTTTAACTTAAGTCAAATTTAATATTTTTGTGTTTACTTTATTTACATTTTGTTTTTTTGTAAATACTATATAAGCGAAAGTGTACTTATTGAGTTAAAGAAAATAATAACTTGTTTAAAACTTTTATCAGATAAAATCTAAATATTAAAAAAGTCAATAAAGCTAATATTGTTCCAACATTATTTTAAATAGAAATAATAATACATTCAAGTTATTTATTTTATATAAAAAGTTAAATTGGACCATATTTGAGATACTAGTTTATATCCAGAAAGTTTAAAGAAGATTTAAGGTTATTAACTTTAAAATAAGATAATGAAGTTATAATAGTAGTTTCATTTATTATACATTATTATACAGGATTTTATTTTTATATTAGTAGCAACTCAATTGAAATAATGTTAAACTTACTAAATTTATATGTTGAATTTCTGTCTTGTCAGATTATTTATTTCTGAAAGTCGGGAAATATTCAAGCTCAAATAGTAAAATAATAATTAATGATGGAATAAGTATTCAACTTTTATTATTGTAATCCTTTGTTACACACCCACTCTTTTGAAAGCACATTATTTCGACTATTAAATTTTAATAGTTTACCCTTTGATTGCTTTAGTTTCAAAATTTTATTTTCAAAAATAATATTCGTATTATATTAACTTTCTTCAGGAAAATATAATAATAAACAAAGCATATAAAAGAGTGGTAATTATTCAGGGTTATAGTACCATAAGGTTATGAACAGCAAGGATAAAGATAAGTTTTTTTAAAGACGATAGTATTTAAAACCATAGTAAAATAAATCAAGGATAAGATAAGACAACTTTTTAGTTTTCAATATAAATAAAATAATAAAATAATAAAATAATAAAATAATAAAATAATAAAATAATAAAATAATAAAATAATAAAATAAACAGGTTGACTTTAAAAATGATGCTTTTTATGAAATTTTAAGTTCCGGTTTATAATAAATATAGAAACTAAATTTATAACTCATTAAAAGAATAAAAAGAATAATTTTAACCTTGCATCTCAAGAACCTAAATAGAAGATTAAAAATTCGAATCTCACTTAAAGCTGGTTGATAGTTGTCCCTATTTTAATTAAACATAACGTATTTGAGTTATTTTTTAAATGATCCTAAAGTTCTATCTCTGGAGAATAAAATGATTTGAGTTTTACTCTAAAGTCTAACTACACCACTTTAAACTAAATTCTTGTAATAGTTTTCCAAGAATTGCTAATATTAATTATAATTCTGAAAAACCTTTTAAATAAATGAAATATTTGATTTAAACACATTATTGTACTATTGAAAGTATAATCTGGTTTATTTTCTTTCTCACAGTAAAAATTACTAATCATATTATAATTTAAGGAAAATATCGGAGAGCTAGTTATTCCTGGTAATATTATATCATTGATTATCCAATAAACCTGAATTGAGATATGATTATTGACCAATTATAATCGGTTTATAGACAATGTAGAATTCCAAGAATAAACTTAGCCCTCGATTCCGACATAAACAATAAATCATAAGCGGATTTCTTCTATAAAAGTTATACAAATTTTATTTTGTTGAGTACAAAAATAGAAAATGAAAATACGACCAATAATTCTTTTTACCTTAATGTTATGATAAAGACAAAATGAAAATTGAAATAAGATTAAACCAATTAGATATTCAAGTTTTGTTCCAAATCCAAGACCAAAACTCAATTCTTTGTCAAATTTTTAGTTTTGCTTTTTTAAAAATCTTTTAGTATTAGAAAAAGATTTAGGTGATTCCATAACTTTCTACCTGATCTTACTCTCAATCAAACCTATCTCCAATTAATTAATATCTTTCTATTTAATTATACAAAATCATATTATAATCATGCTAAGAGGGAATAACAACGAAATAAGTGAATATGTGTCTGGCAAGAACGCCAAAAAGCTTTTATCAAAATATTGTAAAGCCAAGTTATCTGTGAGAGGTTTGGAAGCTATCAACTTATTTTTAGACCAATTTTTAGTTTTATTAGTAAAACATAGAAATACCGCTAATAAATATGGGATCACTCATTACCAAAGTATATTAACAAAAGTGATCAAAGACGAAGTGCTATTGAGAAGTTGCATGGATGAAGCTCGCTCAAGATCAGCCCAAATGATAACTGGATTGTCGTTAAATTATGTTATGTCAATTCAAGATATGATTAAGTCTCAAGATACATTAGATCGCTTTCCAGAGGATGATCCACATTTTAAAGCACGTTATTTATCACAATTAAGACAGTTTATTGTTAGCTGTTCTTTATTGAGTTCCAATCAATATTCAATTACATCAAACTCACGTCCAGGAGCTCAATATTTTAGTTTGCCAGTAGGATTATTTATTGGAAACGCTGTTGAGCAAATATCGAGGTTTCTTTTATTAAACATAGGAACAGAGGCACATAAAGAAAAACTCAAAACAATTTCAGCTGACAGGGTTGCCTATATATTTTTTCACAACAATACTATCAATGAGATAGCAGAAACAACCGGTTTCTTTAGCTCTTTTGAGGTATTATATTGTGTATACGTTTTGATTAATTTAATTCTAAATAATTATATTTTTAGGTTAAAACATTTAAAGCTATAGCCCTTGATGATAGTAATTTACCCTCTCTTATGAATTCTGAGAGTATGTTATTTTTATACGTTTTTGGGTAGGAATATTAATTTGATTTTATAATAGGTATAACAACAGATCCTCTACAAGTTTTAAAAACTTATTCTCAGTCTGAATGGGATGTTAACTCAGTATCTGTTATATCTCCGAGCAAACATACATTTGCTAAAAAGAGTCCAACTGGCTCTCGTTCCAGTCCTTCAGACTCTGATTCAGTTAACTCATTATCTAATCACTTATCAACCAATTTATCTTTGGTAATTCATTATTTTGAGTTTGTAAATGACGATACTAATATTTATTTAGAGTAAAGATCGTACTAATGACTTTGAACAATTATTTTCTTCTGGTAAAACAGTTAAATTATCACTTACTCCTAGTCGTCTTCGTTCGACTAATGTAATTTTTATTTTGCTATTTAATTTTAATAGAGACTAATCTTATTTTAGGAACCTCCTTCACCCATTACAACTCCTATTAGACCAGTCGCGACCCGACGTCGCTCACTCATGTCACAAACAAGTACCCTGTTTAACAAAGGATTTTAAGTAATACTTTAAAAGTTGTACGTGGCCAGGAAAATTTATATAGTAGCCATAAAGCACCATTTTAGAGCTTGTCCGTTAACTATCAGTGCTTGCGTCAACCTTTGTTTAAAAGTAGCCAATTGCTAAATTTCTGTTTCTCAGGGCTGGATTTTAATTTGCATTTTTCTGTCTTTTTTGTTCTCCATTTAGATAATTATCAAACTTTAATGTATTAAAAGTTAACTAACTTTATTTTTTATTTTATAATATTTAAAACAATACCTCAATTTATTATAGTAGTAAGCTAAAAAAAACTTATACTTTAGTCAAAATTTACTAAATTAAGCTTAAAATTAAATTCGACAAAAATGACGACTGAGGGGTTCGAACCCTCGCATGTTTCCATATCAGGGCCTAAACCTGACCCCTTAGACCTCTCGGGCAAGTCGCCTTACGAATCTCCACTTTTAAAATATATAATCTTTAAAAAATGAATTGAAAATTCGTAAAAATTTGAGTTGACTTGTTGACTTCACTAGTTTAATGTAATTTAGAGTTTATAGGTAAAGCAATATCATAGGCAATTAATTTACACATTCTTTTAAAATGATTTATATACTGAGCTTTATGGTTTGCATTTTTTACTTAGACACTTGTCACTATTTAGATTTCAACTATCCATTCCTTTCATACCATACTATCAAGTGGCAATATTTGGAGATACTTTAATTTAACTTATTCTTTCATTCTTATACAACACAAGCTTTAGGAAAATATTTGTTTAATAACTACATAAATATACTACCATATCTAGCTCTCTTTGTTTTACTTTTAGAGAAGCTTATATTGCACCAAATATAAATCAGCTCATATTAAATTGTCACGTATAAAAGGTAGATAATTGGGAACTAAAACTGTCAAAATTCAATTGTGCAGTGGCTAGCGCTAATTTTTAGAGTTAATGATTTACAACTATCGTAATTTGTGAGCTGATGATTAAGTTTTTGTTTTAAATGAATAGTTATTTTCTGCACAAATGAATTTTGACAGCTGTAATAGTTCCTTTAAATTACCATTTTAGTTTCAGCTCTTTTTGTTCATAGTTCTATCTTATGTAGCTATTTTTTAATATCCTTTGATAAAACGCTTGGAGTTACACTCTTTTAAGAAAAGAAACACAATAAATAATATATAAAGTGAAAATCAAATAATTAATAATTAAAATGTTGTTTTATTATAAAGCTTGAATTAAACGGAATAAAGTTTTATACTAAATATTAGTATTATAATGGAATTGATCTTGGATTATTGAATAAATTTTTTGGATCATATTTCTTTTTGATTTGCTGAAGTCTACTAAAATGAGCACCGTAATAAACATTCTCCCAATCTTTAACATCCTTATCAACATAATTAATATAACCCCCGTTCATTTTTGGTAATAATAAATCATAAGTAGTATTCATCCATGGCATTAATCTACTTCCTTCCTCATTATTCTTAGCATCAGCAATCATTTGAATATCAAATATTAGATCTTTACGATGCACAACCGCGGTTTCATCAACAGGTACCGAATTAACTTTACCACCTTGGACATCTAATAAAATAAAATTGCCTGGTGGAGATATACTCATTTGCTCTCCTAATTTCTTCAAGAATTCTTTATCAAATGGTTTAATAACAAAGCCATTCTTTGCTTTAAAGAACTTTTTAGTATCCCAACGCTTTACATTATTTAATTCAGAAGGTGGGGAATTAGCTGGTAACCCAGAATAAGCCATTACGTTATCAATAAAGCTCATTGGAGTTATAGAACTTGATTTGAATGGTGGTAAATTTTTTTTAATGTCTTCTATTAATTCAGTTCTTTCTTGTTCTGAATCAGCTAAGATGGCACCAGAAAATCCAATACTATGAGAATAAAGTCCTAACGAAGCACCAATTTTCAAAGGTAATCTCATTGAATAATTTTGAATCTTTTGGAATGTTGTTGCATAATTATCAAGTGTAACTGGGAAATCAAAATTAAAGTTGCTTACAAATTCTGGGGCCTTAAATAATTGGAATTTAAATTTAGTGATAACGCCATAAGATCCAGTACCGGAGCCTCTGATGGCCCAAAACAAGTCGCTGTTCTTTTTGGTATTTGCAGTTAAGATATCACCATTTGGGGCTACAATTTCTACTTCCAAAATATTATCAACAACCATTCCGAAAGTTCTAGAATACCTTCCGAATCCACCACCAGTAGCATGACCTCCAATACCTACTGTAGGACAGGTACCTGCTGGTAAAGCTAATTTACCATTATTCCAAGCATTCCAATAGACTTTGCCTAATAACGTGCCACCTTCTACTAGCCCTATTCTTTTACCTTGATCAATTTGTACATTGTTCATGTTTAACAAATCAATAACCAAGGCACCATTTTTACCACCTAAGCTATACCCTTCATATGAATGGCCCCCACTACGTATAGCTACAGTTTTATTGAACTTATTAGCGCATACTACAATCTTACTCACCTGGTCTGTATTTTTTGGTAATGCAATTAATAATGGTTTAACATCTTGAATTCGACTATTCCACTCAAATCTGGCAGAATCATAGTTATCATCGCTTTGTTGAACGATTGTATCTTTTGGCAAAGCAGATAAGCAGGTAATTAAACTATCAAGTTTATTTCTGCATTGTAATTTTGAACTGAGTATATTATTAGTAAATAATAATACTAGAATAGAAATGTAATTCATTTTATTTTGTTTATTTGATGTAACCTGTTTAGTATGGTATTTATACTTTTCATCTTTACTTATTTTTAGAAATATATGATTACTTCATATTTGCAAACAATTCATTTGTATTTTAATGAATTGCTGTGGAATTGAAGTTACTAGGTTAATATAGGTTTTATTCGATTCTCAAGTTATTTTAATAATAAAAATAATAATAGGTGTCTTTAATTAAAATTTATCTACTTTTAGTTGAAATTGATCAATCTTGAAATTTTAAAAATAACTTTTTGTATAATAAGCTTATTTGCATAATAATTGTTATTATAGTTAATACGCCTTTAGTTATTTTTAAATAGAAAATTTATGTCAGCTAAAATTAAAAAATACATTTGAAAAACTAAATTAAATGATAAAATGTATTCTAAATAGACGATAATAATATTAATGCTTATAGATTTCCTCTATTATAATTTTAATTTTAATGTTAAGTTAATAAATCATCTTGTGTTATTTAAAACACTTTAAATTATATTATAACTATGAAATTGAATTTTATAACATAATCTTCAAAATCGATCAAATAATATTTTAAACTATACTTTAATAAAAATAGCTTGCTTTATGAATCAAAAAAGCAAGAAA
Source organism: Batkoa obscura (assembly GCA_030770535.1). Lineage (NCBI taxonomy): Eukaryota > Fungi > Entomophthoromycota > Entomophthoromycetes > Entomophthorales > Batkoaceae > Batkoa > Batkoa obscura. The sequence goes on along the minus strand of JASVEC010000043.1, from coordinate 66,546 downwards.
CTAATCTATCAGCTTTAATAATAATACTCTCTTATATCCATTTATTAAACTATATAGCATTATTTGAGCTGAGATTTATTTTTATTTACTAATAATTTATTACAGGGCCAATTCGCCATTATAAAGAAAAGATTCGGAAATGAATATTCTTTGTAAAAACATAGATAACGTATGCATAACCATAAATAACAAATTTATAATTATAAAGACGTATTATATTTTTGCATCAAGTGCTTATATTTCCGAGCCTTTTGGCAATAATAGTGAATAACCTTATAAATCCTAATGGTTTATAATTGTAGCTATAAAAGTCAAAAAATTATTATACGTTAAATACAGCGATATAATAAAAATACGAACTTTCTTTCAAACAATAATGTAAAATTTGAAAAGTAATTTTTGGTGAGGGTAATAGATTGCAACCCTAAAAATCACTTTTTGCAAATGATTGTTTTAAAAAGTATCAACTAGGTATAAAAACAGCTGTAATAAGTTTCCTCATTATAATATTAGTTTTGGGTTTTTAATTGGCTATGATTATAAGGATACAAAATAGTCAATGTTGGATTTTTAACTATAAGCACTAAAAGTAATAAATTGGAATGATAAAGTATTTTTACTCTTGTAGTTTTTGTTTTTATGTACAGAAACATTTGGTATTGCAATTAATAACTCTTCCTTTTTGTACTATAAAAAGTGCTATTACTTCTACGAAAACTTAAATATATATTTGATTTGTTATATAGCTGTAAATTCTATTTTACTTTTTATTTTGTGTTTTATATGGGGATGTATTTTTGTGATTAAGGATTTTACTAATAATTTTTCTACTCAAATAGTGCTTAAAAGATGGAAAAAGTGATGAAGCCAAAAAAATATAAGGATGTTTTTTTAAATGTTACTATAATTAAAATTATTTATGAAAAACTTAAAAAATTTAAAGCTCAACATTGATTATACATTTTACAAGTCATAAAGGACTATGATTTTTAGTCCTCTTATTTTAAATAAATAAAAAATATTTTTATTATCGCACTTTGGTATTTTATTAAATTTAAAACTTTAAAAATAATACACTATAATTTATTGAATAGTCCAATAAAGTATAAAAACACTTCAAAAAGCATCCAAAATTATAAGTTTATTATAATTTAATTCTAGAAGTATTTTATATAATATCCATTCAAAAACCTAAGCTGACAGGAATGAAAACATAGTAACATATATATTCGCAGTATGAGGAAATATAGTCAACTTAGAAATCTCCTTTAAATAATTGACCCTTAATAAAAATAAGGTCAAATTACCTTACCCTTATGTTTATAACGCCTAATAAAAGACAAACAAAAGCAAGCCATGCCTAATTCCATAATGAATTATGAGATAACATTCCATCAAGGTTATGCTTAGATAATCAATAGCTGAACTACTCTTATTATTATCTAACTTGCTTTTATTAGCTGGATTGAAGTATTCTAAGCTATTCAGATAGTGTATAATGTAATTTGTTATATATAAAATATGAGATTGACAATCAAGGATTGAAAAATTATCATCTTTATTATCAAGTTTTGACTTTAATAAAATAAGCACAGTAATATATTTTTTTTGCAGATCTCTTACCTTTGATATTAAACCAAGGTTTGAATTGGTAGGTATTTCATTCACTTTACTTGGATTCATATATTTCTCCTTTAATAGCCTTGTTAAAAACAATATATATCCCAACTCATTATAAAATAAAGTCAATATCAGATTCCAATAAAAAGTCACATTTCCATTCAGTAGTAACTGAGTATTTGATTCATTCAATAGATCTAATATAACATTTTTAGTTATTTTGTTAAGATACTGTGGTTGATAAGGTTGACACATATAAGATCCATACATGATTCTTGTAAACATAGTGAATGCTACTAAACTTGAATATGTCATCGCTCTTTCAATACTCTGTATCTCTTTTAATTTATTGTTTGACTTATGAATTCCCAGTGCCAAAGCCACCTTTTCACAATAAATAATATAAATATTACGTTTATCAAGGATCCAAGGACAGGAATAAAAGCCATTTAAAAATATCAAAACAGCTTGTAAATTTTGTAAAGTGATTGGAATTCTATGAGGATATTGAAGTTGTTCATGTATTCTAGAATGAAACAAATCAAATAAATAGCTTGTCACTTTATTTATTTCTATATGATTTAACCCAGCTAGCAAAGCACACATATTCAACCTTAAGCCCTTTGAATTAAAGTCAAACTGCAATTTATTAGGTATTGAAAATATACGAGGATGTTTTAGTTTCATTACTTTTTGCATTTTTAAGTGCTATTTGAATGGAAAGATTATAATAAAATTCTTAAACAAAAAAACACATCCCCATATTTTTATTATACTTAGAATTGTTCTCATATGCTTGTGATAATACACTATTTAAATTACTGATTTTTTTAATTGATTTTAAAGGTTGAAACTTTTTTTAAATATAAAGCATACCAAAACAATCAAAGAGCGATATCATTTTCAAGGTATTGCAGTCTGAAACAAAGGGATTGGTGCATTGTGAATAAATCCTTGAATCTTCTAATAAATGTTTAGACTAAAGCTTTTTAAACACGTAAATAGGTATATGAACAAGATTAAAGTTTTTTGATAGTAATAGAATCTGTGGCTTGCGTCTTATAATTACTAGTGAAAGGTTGTATTTTGTGTTTTTATTATTAACTTTGAATGCTGTTGTATTACTTTTTATATGATATAAGTTCTTTTTTAGCATTGGGTTTCTTTCATAAATGCATTTACTTTGAATCTTAATACATCTTGAACACTTTGGTATAAGTCTATCGTATGCCCGATATCCTCTAAAGCATTGGCTACATCTAGTGTGATTTTTAATTTGGATTATAGTATTAACTAATATCAAGTTAGATAGGTTACCTAGCTTTTTCATGACCCGAATTTCATTCGACTTTGGTTGTTCCATTTATGTTACTATAAATAAAAATAAACTCAATCTTTGTGGATTTTAGAGGTAACTTGTTACTTAATCTTTACTTCAAGGTGCCTGTAATTATTTTTAATAAATGGGATTTCATTGTAAATTAACCGTTTTTTTTTTGTTTTTTGTTATTTCTTTTCAATTTTATATAAATAGTTTATTTATTAGACTTTTTTCAATAAGTTCATTTAACACATATAATTACTTTATGTATTATTTTAGGGCTTGGCTTGAGTATCTGAAAATTCTTTGCAAAAGCTTTTTTATTTATAGAGAAGTAGACACCTCCATCGGATACTATATGAAAAAAACGATAGGTTAATAAATTAATTGGATTATTATATTTTACCAATGACTTCATTTTATTAAAAATATGTAGAATATGACTTTTCGGATTTTAATTATATAGTTTACCTTTATGGTTAATCATCCCTTCTGCTTTAAATTATACTGAATATTAAAATGTAATAAAAGCTACTTTTATTAAAACCCTAAATACCCTTTCAATAGGATTCTGCCTTTGCGTATAATCAATATGTGGATTTTATTAACCTTTGATTTAAATTGGTATAGCTCGTTTTTATTCCTAATAAATGATTTTTGATTTTAGAAATATTAAAACAGTTTATACTAAAATTTGTGCTTTACTGCATATTGTAAATAGAAAATTTTAATAAAATATTGTTGTACTATAGGCATTTTAATTTTCTATTATCTTGTTTAAGTAAAGATATAAAAGTGTATTTAAAGCATTTTGGGTTTTTAATTGATAGCCAGGCGACAGCAAAAGGGAATATAACATGATCGAAGCTAACAGAGGGAAGAGCAATTAATGAAGGTGAGTTTCAAAGATTAACAAGGCATAAAGCATTCAATTATCAACCAGGTAAAATATATAATAACAACTCCCACCTTAAGCAGGATGTAGCATTTTAAATTCCGAATGGCGCTTACATTTTGGATCCGTCTTAGCCAGCAATTGATGTAAAATAAACGCTTCATTTTGTAAGCCTGTGATTTTCAAATAAAGAGAATGATTTTCTTGATTCATTAAATGAATGGACTCAACATGATTTTCAATCTTTAATTTCCTACGCTCTCGACATCTTAGTGCTGCTAATCGATTTCTTGCTCTTTTTAAAGCACAACTATCTTTAACTTGACTATCTAAAATAAGTGATTCATCTAAAGAATATCTTCTTACTTGTTGTTTACTTGAAACTTGAATACCATCTATTTCACTTAATGAAAAGGAACGCGGCTTAAATCGGGGCTTTTCTTCTTTTTCTTCTCTAAAAAATAAGGCACTATTCTCAATAGTAGGTGAATAAGCTATATTACTACTCATCAATTGATCAGGTGTGTTACCCTTTGAATTATCGATAACTGCTTCATTTATACTCTCAATAAGTGGGTTACATGTAACTAATTGATTTGAAAAAGTATCACAACTGTAATCATTAATCATATCTTTATCAAAAGATATATTATTTAAGTGTTGATTTAATTGATGGTAAATAAAAGGCATAGAATAAAAGGATTGATTAACACAAGGAGTATATGAAGGTTCATTCAATAATGTAGAAGATAAATCGGTAGAAAACACAACATCCTCTTGGTTTAAATAATTCAAATCGTTATCACAAAGAGTACTAAAATTCATTTGATTTAGTTTTTATCGTAAATGAAGTGTAAAGAAAGTAAAAGTATCATTTATATGGCGTTTCGTTTTTGTAAGCTTATATAATCAATTGATGTAATTGTTTTGATTTAAGGATAGTACTTATGGCACTTTCTCAAGTTAAGCATTATAACTTATGTTTTTTGATTATTTTCTTACTAAGACATTGAAGTAGATTATAGATAAGAAAACTAAGGTAACAATTAATATAATGCTTATTATATGTTTAATTTAAAACAATTATAAATTATCATTCTTTATAAATAAAATAAATAAAGCATGCTTTAAGATAGCGTATCTTAATTTAATTATAACAATAAATATTATATTTAATAACTTAGTTTTCAATTAATTTCATATAAATATGTTAAATATTAAAACTTTATTTGAAAAACTTTTTAATATTTTTAGCTTTTAAATCAAATAATTCTAAATGGAAACAATTAATCTTGAGGTGAAAATTTGATTTAATTCATAAGAAATGTTTTTAACATATTTTAAATTGTAATAAAAATAAGATGCTAAGATATAAATATTAAAAGCTAATTTATACTTTATCTATCAGCACATTCAATCAAATTATTTACTTTCTGGAATATGACTTTACAATGAACTAAATTTAATATAAATTAAATGCATTAGAAAGTATTTAAAAAAGATAAGATTAAAGTTATTCTTATTTTTTAATGATATATATTAAGTAGAGATATCAAATATAATAAGTTAATGCATTTTATGTTTATATTTTTATAAAGTATATAAACAATTCAATCTCTTTCTTTTGATTTCTTGTTATGAAATTTGTTTTATTTTTAAAATCAACTCAACTCTATTTTTAACTCTATTAGTTATTTAATTTATTGAGCTTAATTTAGATTATACTATTTACTTTACATTTGTTTAAGAAGGCTTTGAAACTCTCCTTTTCTATTGGCCAAGTATTGAATTTCATTATATCAACCCATCAGTTAATATATCACTAAGTTTAAAGACCTCAAAGTCCTAGTATTTACATATACGGTACTGCCACACAAAAAGAAACAGAAGAGTGAGATAAAAAACATAACTAAAACAAAAAACCATAATTAGGGTAGGGTGAAGTTTTAATCTGGTAAATGTTCTCAAATTAAAAAAAAAAGATTTTGTTCTATATTAAACAAATTGATCATTTGTTTCCACTTTGAGTTCAACGGAAAGTCAAAGTTAATAAATTAACTTCAATTTATTAGCAATTTCAAAACGATTGCACAATTAAACTAAACTTTAAAAAACTTGGTATCAAATCACGTGCTTTCAGTTATTTTCTAAACTAAATTCTCGCCACAAAAAAGAAGTCATCTTTTTTAAATGGAGAATATTGAACAAAAGGTTGAAGAACTAGATTTAGAAGTGAAAAGAGATGAGAAAGAACTGAGCGAAGGAATGGAAGAGCATGAAAAGAACTCTGATGAAGGACCAGAAGAAAAGGAAGATACAGCAAAGGAAAAGCAAGAAAAAGAGATCGAAGAAGCTAAAGAAGAATACTTAGATATAAAAGATAAAACTTCTATTAAATCCAAATCAAATAATTATTCTTCAGCTACGTTTACGACTGGCCAAAGACCAAGCTCTATCACTGGATTACCATTAAAAGAATTAGTTAATAGTTTGTTAAGACCAACAGAAGAATGCTTAATGTGTTGTGAAGTGAAATATACTAGATCTTCTGGGTTGAAAGAAGAAAGGCTCTTAGCTGTTATAATTAATAAAGAAGCTTCTGGAGAGGAGAGCTGGTGGGTTTAGTTTAAATTCAAATACAGGAACAAATTAATGCTTTTTTATTTTTAGTATTTTTTTATTAAAAAGAAATGGACCTCGTTCAACTACGATTAGATTTACATTACCGATTTATTCTGACTTTAAAATATCCATTTGTAAGGTTTTTTTTATATGTTTTTTGAATAGATTATTTATTTGAAAGTTCAAAGTAAACCAGTGAATTTAGATGATGAATCATCAATTAATGAATCAAAGAATGGTAATTTTAGAATACAAATATATTATATACATTAAATAACACTTGTTTAGAGCTGCTTATAAAGATAAGTTGTATGAAAAAAGAATTAAATTTAGAATTACAATCCAAAGATAGTTTGCAATTTTTAGTAGCTGAAATCAAAAGGTTAATTAATAGTGCAGGTAACATTAAATATTAAATATTAGATATTTAACCAAAAATAAAAAGTCAATCATAATTTTCGTCCTGATGGTATAACCCATAGTTGGATTAAATATTATTCTGTAATTGAACAGCCAAGCTCACCAGCTCATACAAGAGCAAATACATTTTCAAATCCAATGTCCCCGTTATCACCTTATATCAAAGCTTCGGGTAAAACTATAGTTTAATTTAATTCAATTTATTATAATATAAATAGAAACACGTACGATTAATGATTTAATGAATCCATTAGTAATGGCTAGTCCTAATATGATTGATGATAATTTAAGTTTAGAACAAGAAAATAACAAACGATTAAAAAAAATTAAAGAAGAATGGGTAGCTAAAGAAATGAGAGAAAGGGAAGCTCAATTTACTAACTATGAGCATATTAAGTAAGATACAATATATCATGATATAGTATAATTTAATGATATTGTTATTATAAAGTATATTCGTTGGAACATGGAATGTTAATGGAAAATATTCTAATCAACCATTAAGTGCTTGGTTATTTAATGATAGCGAAATTGAGCCTGATTTATATGTTTTAGGGTAATATTAATTATTAATAATAATTAAATATTAAATATTTTTATTAGATTTCAAGAGTTAGATTTAAGTGCAGAAGCATTTTTAATGCATGATAGTTTAAGGGAAGAAGAATGGTGTACAGCAGTGACAGAAGGATTGGGAGAGATTAAAGACCGATATACAAAATTAATATCAAAACAATTAGTCGGAATATTTTTAGTTATTTTTATCAAAAATGAGTTATTCTCTTCTGTATCGGATATATCTTTAGATTCTGCTGGAGTAGGTATTATGGGTATGATGGTAGGTTTGCTTTTTATTAATCTAATTTTATAAAAATATATAATAAATAAGCGTAATTAATACACACATACATAATAGGGAAATAAAGGAGCAGTAGCAATTCGAATTAAATTAAAAGATAGTTATTTTTGTTTTATAAATTCACATTTAGCAGCAGACTCATCACAAGTTGAAAGAAGAAATCAAGATTTTATGGATATTTGTCGACGAATTGGATTTCCTGAACCACCACCTTTAATTGGTCCAAATGGTACTATATTACCTTTAGGTTATGGTTTTAATCCTTCCCCTTTTTTTAAAACCAATGTAATGACATTACCAAGAAACCCAAAATTAAATTCTATTTATGATTCAGAGTAAGTCAATTTATATAATTAATTTAATAATGATAATAATACATTTATTAATATAACAATTATTTTTATAGTCATCTTATTTGGTTAGGAGATCTTAATTATCGTTTGTCTTTATCTTCAGATCAAGTGATTTCAAGGTTAAAGAATAAAGATTATAAGTATTTATTAAAATATGATCAATTGAAACTACAACAATCCGCAGGTAAAGTATTTGTTGGATTTAAAGAAGGTGATATTGATTTTCAACCAACTTATAAATATGATATTGGAACAAATCAATTTGATTCAAGGTAATTTAATGTCATTAACATTATTATAATAATTGATTAATTAGTATTATTACATTAGTGAAAAAAAAAGAATACCATCTTATTGTGATAGAATTTTATGGAAAAGTGAAAATGACAATGAAGAAGGAGTAATGGAACAATTAAGTTATAAAGCCCATATGGAATTAACTTCAAGTGATCACAAACCTGTATCAGCTCACTTTAGAGCACGGGTCAAGACTTTCTTATTAGATAAATTTCAAGAAGTTCATGGTAATTTGATAAGAGAATTAGATAAATTTGAGAATCAAATCATGCCAGATGCTTCTATTTCTTGTTCTCAATTAAACTTTGGAGAAGTCAAATATTTATGTTCTAAAGAATTAAGTATGACAATAGAAAACACAGGACAAGTTTATTTACAATTTCAATTTATACCTAAAATGGATGAATCAAATATATGTAAACCATGGCTTTGGGTTAATCCATCCAACGGTATGATTATGCCAGGTGAAAAATTAAGAGTAAACTTTATTATGCTAGTTGATAGAAGATCAGCGCCAACATTAAATATGGGTAAAGAAAATTTGGAAGATATACTAATATTACATTTAGTAAGGGGTAAAGACTATTTTATATCAATCAGTGGAAATTATCTACCAACTTGTTTTGCTGTGCCTTTAGAATATTTAGCCAGATTACCTAGACCAATTAGACAAATGTCAAATACTAGTGAATTATTTTCAATTGACAATATGGTATCTGTACCTCATGTTTTATGGAGAATGGCTGATTTTATTTATCAATATGGAATGGATGTAGTAAGTAAAACTAATTACATTATCATATATAAATAGCATCTATTTAATTATTTTAATTATATTACTTTATTTAGGAAAATTTATTTTTAAATCCAGGAGAACAAGAAACAATGGTTTATATAAGAGAATGTTTAGATACAGGAAACGAGTTTGATCTAGCTAGATTACTGATTGATTCTGAACAGTTATTACCTTCAGTATCCGATATTTCATTACAAAAAGATAATTTACAATTATATTTTGAACCGCCACCAATTGATCCAATATCTCCACCTTCAAAGCAAGGTATTCATTCAATGGCAGAAACTTTAATTCGATTTTTAGAAGCTTTACCAATTCCTGTTATTCCTTTTCATTTATATGATTTATGTTTAGAAGCTTCTCTTATTGGTAAAGAAGCAGCTACTCAAGTAACAATTTATATTTTTAATTACATTATTTTTAATACTATTATTACCATTATTAGGCTTTAGAAACAATGCCAAGAGTTCATTTAAATACATTTATTTATATAATATCTTTAATCAAAGAAGTAGTAGCTCATTCTAATCATGAAGATTATTTTTTGCTAGAAAGATTAGGTAAATTAACAACAAATTAGTAAATCAATTGTTTAATATTTTAATTAGCGGTAGTATTTTCTTCAGTTATATTAAGAGCAGATAAAGATATTACAGAAAGATTTGATGCTACTTTAGAAAAAAAGAAATGGTTTTTAATGTTTTTTTTGGTAGATCATCAAGAAGATTTAAATAGTAATTAAGTTAATATTTTAATGAATTAAGGATATTTGGATTTTAATGAATTGTTGAATGAGATATTTTTTTGAATGTGAGTAGTAACTTACTATTTTTAGTAATTAACTATTTTTAAATGTTAAAATTTAATAAATTGATTTTAATTGTTTTTGTTCTATAATTTTGATTCTAATTGATATAAATTAATAGTTTATTTAAAATTTGTTAATAATGAAAAACATTAGAGATATTTATTATCAATTAACTAACAAAATACAAATACCTAAAAGTTTAAAAAGAGTTCAATTTCAATATACAATAATAATCTTAAGTTTAATAATATTTTATAGTATATTTGTAGCAATAAGTTTAATTCAATTTAAAGAAACAGAAGTGCAAAGTACAATTAATGAGATACGAAAATCGGCCTATAAAAATACGGATTCCTTTAATTTATATTTAAAAGTATTAAAAGTGAATAGTAAAAAACACCAACTTGATTTAAGCATTTCATTTTTCATGGGAGATACATTGAAGCGAAATACAGAGTCTCAATTTCCTTCCCGAAAGATTACTTATTTTTTTAATACCAAAAAACAAGTTAAACTACTAAAAAATAACTGGCGATGGTAAAAACCAATACTAACCTATCCAAAAAAAAACTTACAGCTTTCTAACTTACTATAATTAGGGACTTTAATGACACGATCAACTTTGATTCTGGTGATTTATCTTTATATCCATTTGATAAATATCAATCATTATTAGAATATGGTATATGGGATGAAGAAGAGAATATGTATTCACCAAATTTAGTCTTTGAGACTCAAACCCAAGGTTTTGAATTAACATATGACTCAGATATTGATTCGGAAGAAACCCAATTACTTTACATAAATATTCGACGTTCCACCACAGTACTGTGTTTTACTATCTTAATATTGCTTGCTATGTGGTGCTTATCATTTGCCTATTTATTTATTATTTGTAAAATGGTACTATTGAAGTTGAAACCAAATCCATTTTTATTGCCTTTAGGTGCAATGATCTTGTTCGCTTTTCCTAACTTAAGAAATGTGATGCCAGATGTTCCAGTAATTGGTTGTTGGTCTGATACTTTTGGTTATCTCTGGTAAGTTTAAATTTATTATTATCCTTCTGTTTCTCTTTAAATGAACTTGTTTTTTATTTAGGACAATGGCCATTGTTGCTTTATCTACTATTGTATGTATTTTTGATTATCTATTAAAAAGTATGAATTAAACTATCGTTTTTATTATTTTCGTTGGAGATAAATTTTTCAATAAAAGTTTTTTTCAAGTGTAATATTTCAACAATTGAAAATTACTTTTCCTTTTCTATTTTTCTTTTTCTAAAATAAATAAGAATGTTTAAAAGAATTGAAAAAGCAATTAAAGTTAAAGAAGAGGGATGGGATTCGGATAGTGGTAGTGAAAATGAATCGGATGATAGCTCAAACAAAAGTCTATCGGGATCCGAAGTATCTGATAATGAGGATTCTTCCAACTCAAATGAATCCATCACTCAAGAAGATTTAACTAATCTTAACATTACAGAAGAAGAGCTACAATTAATAGCCAAAAGTATAGCTGGAGAACTATCCGAAAATAAAGAATTGAAGTGTGAATTATGTCCCAATAAATTATTTCATAAAAAACAAGATTTGGAGCTTCATTTGAATTCTAAAAAACATATGTTAAGAAAAAGAGCTATGGAGAAAAAGGAAAATAAACCAAAGAAAAAAAGAGTGAGAGTAGCAAGAAGAGAAAGGAGAGCAATGCTCACGAACAAATTGAAGGACGGGAATGGTAAATTAAGTAAACAGTTAATTTAAATAGGTAATAAATTGATTTTAGATGAAGAACAAGTTGAAAATTTAAATGTGATTAATGACACTGATAATAAGGATAAACATGAAGTTGATGCTAAAAAAATATTTAAAACTGAAGGTAGCACTAAAGCAGTAGATAAGAAAATACAAGTCAAACAAAATAAGAATCAAAATCAAAAAGGAAAAAAGAATCAACAAAATCAAAACAAGAATGAATCCAAAGCGACCGATGCTATTAAGATCGAAGATAAAAAGAAATTAATGAAAATAAAAAGGGTAATTTTATTTTATTTTTTAGTCGTATTAGTATTAAATTTGTTTGAAGATCAAGTTAATGAAAATAAAAAAAGGGAAGTAAAAACAAGCAATATAGAAACTGAAAAATTAGGTAATTTCAGATATGAAATTCAAGTTTAATTTATATTAATATTATAAAATAAAGGAAAGAAAGCAAAAAAAGCAAATAAGAACCAAAAAGCATAGAATATTCAACAAGAAAATAAAAACAAATGACTTATCTTTATTTTACACAATTTTAACTTATCTAAACTAACCGCTATATTTTTATAATGGTCTAATTGATATTTATACTTTGATAATTTATACTTTGACGTTTTTGAAAATAAAATTTAATTAAACAATGGGATAAAATTAAGAGCAACAATATGAAAAAATCAATGGATAAACTAATTATTATAGTATAAAAACTATAGCCAAAATCAATTTTGATCCAGTCACTATTATTAAATCTACTATTTATATTATTAACTACGAGTAATATAATTAACTTTGAAATGCCTAATAAAATTTAATTAAAATAAAACTTAAATTAATTTGATATGTTAGTATAGTTTACCATATACAGCTAAATTAATTAATAGCAATACCCAGCCTATTGATCGAAACCTTGATTTCCCCAATAGTATATTTATATTTAATGAAAATAGAAATAACCCAATAAATAAAGCTAACATATTTAAAGACCCAATAACTTGCCATAATAAACAAACATCAAAATCCTTTTTACAGATGGCATCTGAAAAGTCGGGTATTAGTTGGCATTGATATGAAAATTTTTCAGCTTTATTTAATTGATATTTATAACTACATTTAAAATACATTCCATATTCAATTCTAGTGAAATCCCCTTTTGAATTCATCTTTATAACTTTAATAAAATTCCCATAAAAACTATTGATGACTATTAATACATAAGATAATAAACTTAACGGCAAAATGATAAAATAAACACTTCGAATTGTCATTTTTTATTAAAAGGTATTCTATCCAATTCCTTTCAATATTTTAAAAGAATGTTTAGATAATTAAGAGTATTTGCTTAGCTCAACTCTCCATAATTTGAGTTTTCTATATTTGGAATATTCTCTAGCATCATCAACTTGGAAAAAAGGTATGAGATAGTGACAGAATTGTATATGTAAATACTAGGACTTTGAGGTCTTTAAACTTAGTGATATATTAACTGATGGGTTGATATAATGAAATTCAATACTTGGCCAATAGAAAAGGAGAGTTTCAAAGCCTTCTTAAACAAATGTAAAGTAAATAGTATAATCTAAATTAAGCTCAATAAATTAAATAACTAATAGAGTTAAAAATAGAGTTGAGTTGATTTTAAAAATAAAACAAATTTCATAACAAGAAATCAAAAGAAAGAGATTGAATTGTTTATATACTTTATAAAAATATAAACATAAAATGCATTAACTTATTATATTTGATATCTCTACTTAATATATATCATTAAAAAATAAGAATAACTTTAATCTTATCTTTTTTAAATACTTTCTAATGCATTTAATTTATATTAAATTTAGTTCATTGTAAAGTCATATTCCAGAAAGTAAATAATTTGATTGAATGTGCTGATAGATAAAGTATAAATTAGCTTTTAATATTTATATCTTAGCATCTTATTTTTATTACAATTTAAAATATGTTAAAAACATTTCTTATGAATTAAATCAAATTTTCACCTCAAGATTAATTGTTTCCATTTAGAATTATTTATTTAAAAGCTAAAAATATTAAAAAGTTTTTCAAATAAAGTTTTAATATTTAACATATTTATATGAAATTAATTGAAAACTAAGTTATTAAATATAATATTTATTGTTATAATTAAATTAAGATACGCTATCTTAAAGCATGCTTTATTTATTTTATTTATAAAGAATGATAATTTATAATTGTTTTAAATTAAACATATAATAAGCATTATATTAATTGTTACCTTAGTTTTCTTATCTATAATCTACTTCAATGTCTTAGTAAGAAAATAATCAAAAAACATAAGTTATAATGCTTAACTTGAGAAAGTGCCATAAGTACTATCCTTAAATCCAAAACAATTACATCAATTGATTATATAAGCTTACAAAAACGAAACGCCATATAAATGATACTTTTACTTTCTTTACACTTCATTTACGATAAAAACTAAATCAAATGAATTTTAGTACTCTTTGTGATAACGATTTGAATTATTTAAACCAAGAGGATGTTGTGTTTTCTACCGATTTATCTTCTACATTATTGAATGAACCTTCATATACTCCTTGTGTTAATCAATCCTTTTATTCTATGCCTTTTATTTACCATCAATTAAATCAACACTTAAATAATATATCTTTTGATAAAGATATGATTAATGATTACAGTTGTGATACTTTTTCAAATCAATTAGTTACATGTAACCCACTTATTGAGAGTATAAATGAAGCAGTTATCGATAATTCAAAGGGTAACACACCTGATCAATTGATGAGTAGTAATATAGCTTATTCACCTACTATTGAGAATAGTGCCTTATTTTTTAGAGAAGAAAAAGAAGAAAAGCCCCGATTTAAGCCGCGTTCCTTTTCATTAAGTGAAATAGATGGTATTCAAGTTTCAAGTAAACAACAAGTAAGAAGATATTCTTTAGATGAATCACTTATTTTAGATAGTCAAGTTAAAGATGATCATAATCTAAAGAGATTGAGAAATCGATTAGCAGCACTAAGATGTCGAGAGCGTAGGAAATTAAAGATTGAAAATCATGTTGAGTCCATTCATTTAATGAATCAAGAAAATCATTCTCTTTATTTGAAAATCACAGGCTTACAAAATGAAGCGTTTATTTTACATCAATTGCTGGCTAAGACGGATCCAAGATGTAAACACAATTCTACATTTAAAAAGCTACCATCTGCTTAAGGGTGGGGTTTATTCAGATGTAAAATGCTCTACTATTATTCAAATACTATCTTTATGCTTTTTTAACTTGTATATTACCCTTTTCACTAATTGGGATCCTTCTTTGTTATCTTTGATTATGCTATATCTTCTTTTACTGTTCCTTGGTCATCAATTAAAAAACCTAAAATACATTAAATGATCTTTTATGTATTTATTTCAGCAAGAAAGTAGAAGTTTAATGATTTCAATGTTTTAGTAATTTGTTTAAATTTATATCGATGTGATGTAAAATGCTCAAACAATATAGTAAATTAATATAGTATTTCGGAATCAAAAATTTAAGAGTTATTTATTATAATTAAAACCGAGTTATATTAATTTAAAGGCTAATAAAATAAAGATTTTTTTATACATGATGCTAGGATGTTATTAAAAGCATACTTGAGAGTTTAATAAAAGGCAGCTTTCACCTTTGTTTAAAATTCAGATCAATTTTACAATGGACATAATGTATGATGATATAGACGAACTACTGATTATAAAATCTAAGGAATTTAACTTTTAGAATAGAATAAAAGATAGATTCATTTATCGACTTTTTTATAGATAAAATTGTTAGTGAATTATAATTTACTTTATTTATCCACTACTTTTGCTCCTTTGATATTTAATAAATGTAAGCATCTTTTATTAAGAAAAAAGGCAGTTTTAAATAAATCTAATAAAAATCAAACAATTTATGATATGATTTTATTGGTTAAAATTTCAAAACAGTTTAGAATAAGAATTTTATGTAATAGTCGAATTTTAGAATTAAATAAGGCTTTAATTTGCTCTAAACTAAAATATAATTATTAAAAAAGATAATTTTCTTTGATTTTATTGAGGAAATTCAATAGACTTCTTGAACTTGTTATCAATTAAGAATTCATGGCCAAGTTAAAAATCCCAATAGGTGTGATCAATGTTTCAAAGGGCATCGAGCATGCGATCGACTTATGCCGAAATGTTCAAGATGTATTAAGATATTCAGTGATTGTAGTTATGTAAGAAAAGCAATAGCGAAGAAGAATTTATATTATATAGAAGATAAAATATCGACATTTAAAGTTAAAAAGGAGGGTAAAACAACCAACTCTTCATTATTATTTCTAACACATGAACCACAGATTATTTTACTACCAAAAAACTTCAATCTGACTTATACACCTACTTATACATTTACAAAGTTTCCATTCAAATATGTATTACAAAATACAATGACTTGCTTACAATGTATTAATCCATTTGTTTCCAATTATGACATTTCAACAGTAATACCAATTTTTGATTTTTTTGGTATACTTCCTACTAAAAAGAAAAAGTTTCAATTATCAGTTTTAATTAGAGAAATTAAAGATTTAAATAGTATATTGTTACAAGCATATGAGAGCTATTTTCAGTACAATAATAATATATTTCCAATATTTATTAAATCATACTTTAATTTCAATTCAAAGAATTTATTACTAAGAATGTGTATTTTGCTAGCTGGGTTAAATCATATGGAAAGAAATGAAATAACGAGCTATTTATTTGATTTGTTTCATTCTAGAATACATGAACAACTTCAATATCCTCATAGAATTCCAATCACTTTACAAAATTTACAAGCTGTTTTGATATTTTTAAATGGCTTTTATTCCTGTCCTTGGATCCTTGATAAACGTAATATTTATATTATTTATTGTGAAAAGGTGGCTTTGGCACTGGGAATTCATAAGTCAAACAATAAATTAAAAGAGATACAGAGTATTGAAAGAGCGATGACATATTCAAGTTTAGTAGCATTCACTATGTTTACAAGAATCATGTATGGATCTTATATGTGTCAACCTTATCAACCACAGTATCTTAACAAAATAACTAAAAATGTTATATTAGATCTATTGAATGAATCAAATACTCAGTTACTACTGAATGGAAATGTGACTTTTTATTGGAATCTGATATTGATTTTATTTTATAATGAGTTGGGATATATATTGTTTTTAACAAGGCTATTAAAGGAGAAATATATGAATCCAAGTAAAGTGAATGAAATACCTACCAATTCAAACCTTGGTTTAATATCAAAGGTAAGAGATCTGCAAAAAAAATATATTACTGTGCTTATTTTATTAAAGTTAAAACTTGATAATAAAGATGATAATTTTTCAATCCTTGATTGTCAATCTCATATTTTATATATAACAAATTACATTATACACTATCTGAATAGCTTAGAATACTTCAATCCAGCTAATAAAACCAAGTTAGATAATAATAAGAGTAGTTCAGCTATTGATTATCTAAACATAACCTTGATGGGATGTTATCTCACAATTTATTATGGTGTCAAATTACCATTTTATAAAATGTTTGATCTAGGATTAGATATGATTTGTTGCTCTCTGTATTTTATTCTACGTTATAAACATAGAAGTAAGATTAATTTCAATCTTATTTTTGATAAAGGAATCAATTATATAAAGGAAATTTCCAAGTTGACTATGTTTGCCCATACTGCAAATATACATGTTACTATACTTTCATTTTCTTCGAACTAACCATTTAAATAGATTGTAAATAAAATATTTTTAGAATCAACTTATTTGTTATGAAACTTTATAAATATCAGTGCTTGTAAAATGTTTTTATGTCTTACTAGATTATTTTGCTAAATTATAGTGTATTATTTTATAGTTTTGAATTTAATAAAATAATAAAATATGATGATAAAAATGAGGATGTATTTTTTCGTTTAAGAATTTTACTAGCAAGTTTTTCCACCTAAATAGCACTCAAAAGATAGAAAAAGTGGAGTCAAAAAAAATACCCCCATATATTTGCTCATACCGCCAATATATATGTAGTCTTTTTTTCATCTCCTTTAAGTTAATTTTCCAAGAGCCTTGAATGGCAATGATCCTTTGAAGCTAATTTAGCTTGTAGTAAACTTCATGAATCTTTAGCTTCTTTAACATATTTCTATACGCTATTTTACAGTTACTGTATGTAAACATTATTGTTTTTTTTAGCCCTAAAGCTTTAATGTTGGTAAAACAATAAAAGACAAAAGAATACTTACTTACATTAACAAAATTCAAAATCAGAACAGCATTATAAAAACACTTAAATAATGCTATAACTTAAAAAGCTTATGAAATCTTTCACTGTTAAAATTAAATTTTTAGTTTTATTTAAACAATAAAAATTACTCATTATTCAATAGAGTAATTATTCATTTTACCTCTCAAAAAATCATAAGACTTCAAGTACTTCAATCGCCGCAACAAAAAGAACATAAAAATTGGTCTTCTGAGGGCAATATAAGAGCTTGGACAGTTTATTTATTTTGCTTGAAAAGTCATAGAGCCCTAAGTATTTTGTTACGAAGAAGTAGTACAACAAACCTCTCTTTTAGTATACCATAATAAGGCTTCATTCATTTATTCACAAATCATGAGAGTTTACTATTAACTATGACCCTTGTACTTATGAAGTATTAAAAACCATTAAACTTTAAAAAATCGGAATTTCAAACAAAAGCACAAATTCAAATTTATAAGTACATGGTGAAACGAATAAATTCTTAAAATCTAAAAGCCTTTTAGATTATAGTGATGAGTACTCTTTATAAAATTAGTTTTATGGCTAAAAGTATCAAATCATAAAATTGGGACATTTAGACTTGCAAAATAAATTTGTACAGTTTCAACAAGTGATCGTAGCTCTTCAACTTCCCTGGAAAGTGACATTAAAGTCTTAATGGTGTTGGCATGGGGCAATCTATTGCTTTCAATAAATTTATAAGCTTCTCTCCTAAGTTCAATGTCAACTAAGTCTTCTCCTTGCTCCCTTTCAAGCTTAGATTTAAATTGGTTAGCTTGAGAAATAAACTTAACGGCCCTAGCTGCATGTTTTTCATATTCAGCTACTTTAATACTAAGTTTTTCTTTTAACCTTACAAATCTCATCAGATAAGCGGATACTTCTTCTTTTTCTAAATCGTAATAAAATTCATCTCCTAGTTTCAATTAATTATCAAATATTTATTTTAATTTAAAATTACCTTTTGAAAATATTGGTTCATCTACATGGGGTGAAATGACTATCCTTTTACCATTTGAATTCTCGACTGAAGCATCCATTTTCATCCTTTTTATAGCTGGTGATTCATTATTACCCTTCGGTGAGACTTGGCTTCTTTCACCAAATAAATCCTCATCACTAACGTAATGCTTAATTTTCCTATTGATGCTATTATTTACAGCGCTGACTTCATTTTTGTGTCTATCTTCTTTATTATGAATAGGACTTTGTTTTGAAATAGAACCTTTCCTCTTATTTGTTGGTGATTTGCTCATTTTGGCTGACAAATTGACTTGTAGATTGCCATTTGATCTTTTAATTTCATTATTTGAATATTTATCATCGTTTACTTTTTGATTACTTTTCACATGATTAACATGGTTATTACTATAACTATTACCATTAATTGAAGCTGTTTTTTGATTAATTAGTGTGGTATCAGCTTCCCTCAAACTTCCAGTAGTTGAGTTTACTCCTCTATTGCCACGGATCTCAATTGGCGTTATTGGTTTTAAATTGCTATCTTTACTACCAAATTCGTTAGCACTCTCTCGAGAGTTAGAATTAGGTTGCTCTCTGCTCAGCCTATCTATTGCATATGGAGTCAATCGTTTTGAAGAGAAGTTGAGCCTACAGTCCTTACTAATAAGGCCCACGTTTTGGCAAATTCTATTAGTATCATCTAGTGAGTATACCGTTCGACAAGTATTTGTATCTAAAATTTGATAATCATATTCGTAATCCCCCATAATAAATACTTTTCGATTGGTGTCAAAGTATGCAGTTGGGTCTTCATCTTCACATCTCATAAGGTACCTTATAATTTCATCTGGTAACCGAATAGAACTTATAGAGTCCATCGAACCTCCATTTTCTGGATTATTTGCTACTTTTTCAATTGTATAATTCATTTAAAAATCTAAGTCATCAATTTTAGCCATTTAACTTATAGTTAAAATTTCCGACCAATTAAAAAAGGGTAAAGTATAAGCATATTCTAAATAGAGTGGTAGTTAATTATCTTATGTTCCTGTATAATAACAGTAATATCAAATTATTGCAGTCAAAAGAATATTAAAGATAGAGGACTCAAAAATATAAATCTCATTGCCTTAATTATTATAAAAGTACAACAGTGAATAATTGTTAAATCTTAGCACTTGCTCTAAAAATTATCAATGATGATTTTATACAGGTAACAAATTAAATTAAATGTTATTCCTTTCATTTTAATAATAATCTAAGTCAAATCATTGTACTTAATCAACTATAATCTCGGTTTTTAATATTAGTAAGTTATTAACTTTTATATTAATACATTTTATAACAGAAAAAGGTAATAGTAATATTATATAAAGCAATGAACAAGTAATCACTTTAATATTTTATTAAAAAAATTCAATATAACGAATTTCATTTCTTAGAATTGTGACATGACCAAGCTTATTCTTTTAAGCTAACTTTAAATAACCTGATTCTGCATTTTGATGCATGTCCATATTAAAAAATAAACTTTATATTCCTAATTTTACTATAGTTATAAAATAGTTTGATAATAAACATAAACTTTTAATTGTTTGTATTAATAAATTAGCAATAATACAAAAATAGCAAAGCAATAACAAAAATAAAATTATTTTAATTTTAATTTAATCATAATTGTAAATTAATGCTTACTAAGAGGAGGTATTGTTAGAACAGCTTTAAATTTCTAAAGTGCAAAAGTGAGCCTTAATCTAATTTTATTTGTTTTAAAAATTTTGTTCTGAAATTTTACAGCACAATATTACGTTCAATTGATTCAACCAGTTATGATTGGTTCATTTTAAAGTCAAATTCCAGCGTTATGATTAGTTGTGGGTGGAGTAAAAGCAGTATTATAGCGGATAAAGAATTAAGTTTTCATTCTTGCTGGATCAAAAAAATATCTATAAAGTTTTGCTGATATATAACTGTATATTGTATTTAATACCTGTTTATAATGTCGGAGAGAAATTTCATTCCTCCCAACTCAAATTTTGGGTTTAACCAATATAAACCTTTTGATCTATCGCATAAGGTAATAATATTTGATAAATAATAGCAGTAAAATAACAAGCTTTTAGAAGTCTCTAGAAGAAGAGCAGTTTGATTCGGAGTTAATTCAGAGTAGGCCAAGTAAAAACAACGATTCGAATCCTCAAATCGCTAGTTTCCTTAATCGCTTTGAAGTAAACTTATTAACTAAAATATAAAACAACTATTTAACCCTTTTAAGAATACTATTGAAACTTCCGATTCATATATGGGCAGCAATAATAAACCTAATAGCTACAATCAGTATCAAAGAGATAGCTGGGGTTCATCGCTCAAAAGTTCATCGGGTACTTTTACTTTTTTGATATTTAGGTCATTTCTAAACTTTAACAAATAGATATCTCATACAACTCTTCAGGCAAAAACTCTTGGCTAAACCAAGCAACGGTAATGATAATAAAATACTGTACAACTATCTCATACTTTTAGAATGAAAGTACTTTTAATCAGTTTGAGCTTGCTCCAGAATGGGGGAACTTCCGAAATGAAGGTCGCTCTCTAAATGGTCAAATGAAACCACGATTCGATATGAACCAAGAGGTATAACTTTATAGCAATATGAACCTTTATAACATAATTTTAGAGTATAATCAGAACACCTTCCCCAGGATCTATCGATCAGCCAAGAAGATTATCAAAAAATTCAAGTCTGTTGAATAGAGAGAGCTATTATGGCGATGTTAACAATTCGAATGATAACATTAATCCTCCATTCTATAAACATGAGTCATCTTCACAACATGATATTTGGACATATGGTTCTAATGTTTATGCTGATTCACCTAAAGATGAATTGCCAAAATTTGCTTTTCCTGGTTTTAAAAATAGACTTTCTCCGCCACAACGTTCATCTTCTACTCCACCTTTCCAATTGCAACAAGCAGCAAACAGCTCGCAATTTGGAATGAATAATAGAGAAGAGGGCTATGATGAGATGTTCAAGAACTTTAATGGTCTTTCTCTTGAAGATGATAATGATGTATATACACTTTGCTACTCATAATTATATATACTAATACTGGTTTAGGAGGAAACGCTGTACCAAGATATTCAATATCGTAAAATGTATCAAACTTACCATGCACCTTTTGCTAATAGTAAATGATATGATTATTAAATATCTATGACTAACTTTAACTTTAGAGCAAAGAAATGGCTTACGCTACACTAGTTCAGGTATTATTCATATTAATTAAATTGACTTTACTCACAAATATAGTTTCGGATTTAAGCCAAAGTTGGGAAAGCCAAGAACAAAATTTTAGCACTATGCCAGCCCTAGGCCGATCTGCTAGTTATTATGGCATGGGTTTTGATAATACACCTCAAAATTATACCCCAAGAAAAGAACCCTATTATGAATCTCAACTTAGACGTCCACATCCTGGCTCAAAATCTGTTTCTAATCAATTCATTAGTCCAGTTCGAGCTAATTCAGCTAATGAGAATAAGTTGCGTGGTAATACTTCTTCTCCTAATTTCTCAAAAAATCAACAGTATAGCCAAAATCAATTAGTTCAAGCACGCGAACTTCTAATGCTCCAGCACGAACTTTTGAGTCAAAAAGGTCAGAATAACCTTGATCGTTATACTAATGAAGCCCCTGTTACTGATTCTGCTAATGACTTAAGAAGTAGAATTTTAGAAGAATTTCGTGTAAACAAAAACAAGAAATTTGAAATTAGAGTAAGTTTATTTTAATAAAAGCGAATCAAGACTTATCCTTTTCAGGATATTATTGGTCATGTTGTTGAGTTTAGTGGGGATCAACATGGTTCTAGATTTATTCAACAAAAATTAGAAACTTCATCTAGTGAAGATAAGCAGATTGTATTTGATGAAATCTTGCCTAACGCTATTCAACTTATGACTGATGTTTTTGGAAACTATGTTATACAGAAGATATTTGAGCATGGTATTGATTTTAATAATAAGCTAAATAATAACTAACAAGAAATCAGGGAGTCAAATCCAAAAAACTATCCTTGCAAAACAGATGGAAGGCCATATCCTTTCACTTTCGCTTCAAATGTATGGATGTAGAGTTGTACAAAAAGTAGGTTTTGCGTTGAAAATAATTGCATTCGTTAATTATATGTTTTAGGCTATAGAGCACATCCTCGTTGATCAACAAGCTAAACTTGTTAAAGAAATTGAAGGCCATGTAATTAAATGTGTTAAAGATCAAAATGGAAATCATGTTGTCCAAAAAGCAATTGAAAGAGTTCCAGCTAAAAATATTCAGTTTATTATTGATTCTTTCAATGGGCAAGTGATTAGCTTAGCTACTCATCCTTATGGTTGTCGTGTAATTCAAAGAATGTTTGAACATTGTACTGAGAAACAGACTGTAGTTTATATTTTAACATTTTTATACGTATATTAATATCTTTTTAGAGACCACTATTAGATGAAATACATCGATTCACTCCTTCTTTAGTACAAGATCAATATGGTAATTATGTTATACAACACGTAATGGAAAGAGGAAAGCAAGAAGATCGAAGCATTGTAGTTAGCAAGGTTATTGGACAAGTATACCCACTCAGTAAGCACAAGTTTGCTAGTAATGTAGTAGAAAAATGTGTTGCACATGGTACCATTCAAGAAAGGAAAAAGCTTATTGAGGAAATCCTTACACCATTAGACGAAGGCACTTATCCGCTTATTTCTATGGTTAAAGATCAATATGCTAACTATGTTGTACAAAAAATGATAGATGTAGTTGACGATACCCAAAGAGATTTATTAGTCGCAAGAATCAAACCACATTTAAATTCTTTACGTAAATTTACTTATGGAAAACATTTAATTACAAGTAAAATTATTAATAACTATTTAATATAAACTAATATATTTTAATAGAAGTAGAAAAGATACTTGGACAAATTAAAAAGAGTGGAAGTAAAGATATCAAAGAAGGGGATAACTTTTCAGCAGAAAACTCTTCAAATCAAAAAAATTCATCGACAGCACCAAGCTACCATTAATAGCTCTTAAGCGGAAAAATATTCATTTTTGTAATTATCGTTTAATATACTTAGTTTTTTTTCAAATTGCTATTAGCTTCCTTTTTCGTTTTAAAATACCTTAATCAAACCATTATAAAATTACCATCGTAATCCCAGTTTTTTAAAATAGTCACTTTTGAGCCCAAAGAAGAGGAAACAAAAATTTCATAGTTTATAGATAGTCCACTTAAATTAATAATATAATACCTAATTTTTTTAAGCTATAGTTTTTTTGTTGGGACTTGAGCTCCTTTAGTCTACCCATGTATTAATTTACTTTTGTTTTAACACACTTTTATTCTTTTTTCTGTTGTTATTAAAACCTTGTGATAAATTTAAAGATTGCTTTTTTTTACTGCTTTTTATTAAATAGTTATTTTTGTTATAAATATGAAATGATTCATTGTATTTTATTTATCATATTTTATATGGTTAAAATTGAAAGGCTTTTTGACAAAGTAAAGTATCTTTAAGAGGTTACTAAGGACAAAGCTTTGTTTTAGGGTGCCATATAGAGTTATAAAGATGAAGTGTTATTTGAGTACCAACTTTAGCTATTTCAAAGGAATAAAAGTATGATAACACTCATTACCTCTATTTCTTAGAAAGTTCGTTTGAATAGTAAAGTACTAAGCTTTGCTATTCTGAAGATTAAAAAAATATAAGAGCATCACTTTTGTTCAGCATTTAAATGTGACTATTAACTTTTCATTAGCTAAAAAATAAGATAAACAAACTAAAGACATTCCCATATATTTAAATAACGCAATTCTAATAAAAAACACAATTGCTTTACACTTTAATCTTTATTAGGATCTATTATTTTATATTTATACACATAGTTATAAATGTATATCCAATATAAACTCAAGAATAAAAAACAATTAATAAATAGGAAATTGATCATCAATTTGTTTTGACCAAGCGTAAAGTCCTCCTCTAACATCTAAAATAACTTGAGGATACGCCTTCAACCCCTCTTGTTGAAATAGTTGATTTAGTTTAGCCACAGCTAATTGAGAATCATTACCCAATCTACAATTAATAAACAGTACTGGTTCTAATAGATAAATCAAATGGTAAAATCAATATATGAAAGTATAATAATATAGTAATAATAGTATGTTCTTACTTTGATTTTGTATGCTCTTTTGGTAAATCAGCTCGATAATTTCTTCATTTCTTTTTTCGATTTCTTTCAATGGTATATCTAATTTAAAGTTGATCAATCAAGAGCTAATAAAGTACATATAGCCCTTACTAATAGCCATAGGTAAATGACAAATTTCAAACTGAATAGGTTCACGTACATCTAATAAAATAAAGGGAAGGATAGAAGCATGCAAATTTAACCAATCATTAAATTCGGTAACGGTAATTCTTTGATTATTATTTAATAGCTCAAGAGATGGAGCTTTATCTAAGATACTACTATTACAAAACTGCTCATAATCTTGTAACTCAGTGATTGTTCTATTTTCACCACAAATTTGGCATTTCTTTTGTTTTTGTCTCAATTTTATACTGTTAAAATTAGGTACTCTGTCTGCAGAATACAACGTCATATAAGGTTGATAATTATCTATTTTATGATTGAGATTATTATTGTATATTTATTACTACTATTATTTATTTTACCTTGATTATAATATTCAATTAAAATTTTAATAGCTTCAATAGCTTGTAAAGACCCGATAATACCCGTAACTAAAACAAATTAATTATAAACACAATAGAGCAAATAAAAACTAACCAGGTCCTAGCACTCCCCCATCAGCACAATTAGTAACAGTATCAGCTGGTGGTGGTATTGGATACAAACAACGATAACAAGGTCCATTCAAATAATTATATATCAAAATCTAAATGAATTAAAATTATCTTATTACTTCTCGTTACTTTCAACTATAGTAAGATTATTACTTGTCCATGTAACCTCAAAGCGGATCCAGAAACCAAAGGTTTGTTTAGAAGTACACAAGTATCATTAATCAAATAACGAGTGACCACGTTATCAGTGCAATCTAAGATCACGTCATACCCTTGAAATATTTCCATTGCATTTTTAGTATCCAAAACTTCACAATAAGCTATACACTCACAGAATGAGTTAATACTAAAAAAGCAATGTTACACAAACATAAAAAATTAACTCAATTTCAATACTCACTTTTGAATTGCCATTTTAGCTGAAAGAGCTTTATAATGACCTTCCCTACTTTCGGTATGTATAATCTGTCTATGTAAGTTGGAAGCGTCTACCAAGTCATGGTCAATAATACCTATCTTACCCACTCCTGCTGCTGCTAAATATAAACCTGCTGGAGAACCTAATCCTCCTGCTCCAACGATTAGAACTTTGCTTTGTTTCAGCTTTCTTTGTCCTATGGAAAAAATAGGTTATTTATCTGATTTTTCAAAATTTTGGATATAATCAGTTACCTCCTATTCCCATGATTGGTAATATAAGCTGACGCCCATACCTCCTTATCTCAGCATTGGATAAATTGTTACTGGTCATAGGATTTAAATGCGCTATAGTATCTCTTTTTATAGTTGTGCTATTTAATAAACAGTTTTGTCTGGTATGTGGATTAATGTTTGAGTTTTCATAATTTTGAGCATTGTTTAAATCAAGTTGGTAAGTTAACTTATTATCATGTTGTTGCTCAGGTAAAATTAATTTTAAATTTAATTTGAGTAGCTCAATCTCTTCTTTTAGTCTCTCATTTTCCTCCTGTAACTCTCTAAGTTGGTGATCCATCTTATCGTTTTATTATCAGGTTTTTTATATATGATTGAACAAGGAAAATTTTATGAATTTTTTATATTTATGATCTTGTAAAATTAGTGATTTTAAAGGTTTGTTGTGACTATTTGCTTACCAAATTCTGATTTTATTGGCCCGTTTGAGTTTGCAAGAAAATTTAGTACTTACTATTTATTAGCTATGATTTAGCTAAATGTTGAAATTTATATTTACTTTGTAATAACATTAAATTTAGTTGCACTATTTTTAACAAGAATCTGTATAATAGCTATATAAATTGCTTAAAGATAATTTATAGAAAGTAAATGTATATTCCAGAGTTATAGTAGTAAAGCTAATGATTATTGAAGTTTTAATTCTAAATTCTAAAATCTCGAAAATTATTTAATTAAATCGTTTAATACTAATTTAATACGTTGTATAACATAGCTTAATCACATTGAGTTGATAGATTTTATACAATTATGAGATGTTAATAGAATTTTTTTTCAATCTGAACAAGAAGTCTTTGAGATTTGTACCTAATACACAAAATAACTCCAAATAAGACAAATAAACAACAGCAAACAAATTTAGAAAATAAACGGTAATGTATTTTTGTGTTTAAGAATTTTATTAATAACCTTTCCACTCAAATAGTGCTTAAAAAATGGAGAAGGTGATGAAGCCAAAAAAAACATCCCTAAACTAAAATTATTAGGGAAGCAAAATTAACAAATATAAACATCAAAGTTTGTAGATAACAGTTGTAATTGCTTCCTTTTTTGAAAGTATCTCAAATTGCTTTTTAAAGTTGATTTTTTATCTTATTAGATATTAATAAACAATGCTTAACTAATACTATTCTAAAATACATGATCGTTATAATAGTTAGAAAACAGTTTTATAAGATTTATATTAAAGAATCCTTTAAGTGAATGTTAATAAAAGCGAAGTATTAATATAGTACTATACTTTTTCAAATACAAATGCTTGATTTTAAATATAAAATTGAACTCTGATTAATATCTCAAATAGTCCATTTTCATAGCAATGAACAATTTACAGTTAAAATTCGAGTATTTTTTACTACAGAAGCCATTAAACGATGTTTAATAGTAATTTTGTAATGTAAAAAAAAGTTCGATGATTTTGAAGATAACAGGTTGATCATTTTTTCTTAATAAATATTAGGTGAATATTAATTTTAAACAAGAAAATGAAAAGAACAGCAAATACTAATGTTAAACTGAAAAATAGAAAATAACTATAAATAGGAATAAATGTTTACATAGCAGTTAACTTTTTTTTAAAATGATAAAATTTTTATTGTTCTCTATCTTTTTAATATTTATACAAGGTGAACTCAAATGCCCTGACCCCGAAAATACACCCTGTTACACAAAAAAGAAGAGGGATAAATTTGGTGATATGGCCAAATGTTTAGGTTATGGTTGTTCCCCATGCTGGAAAAAAGAACACAATACATGGGTATGTTATGAGCGACATGAAATAGATTGCAGTTCATCTGGTACAATTGATTTAGACGATTATGAAAGATCATGCAAAAGGTATGAAAGAGAGGATGTTTTGGATATTGGAAAACTATTGAACGAAAAATCCACGTTAGATCTCGAAAATTTATTGAAAAAAGACAAAGAAACTTTGGATATTTCACGCTTAATCAAATAAATAAAGATACAAGATATTTTTGCTGTAGCTTTTAATTTTTTTAGATTTTATTTTAATACTTAGCGCAATGGTGTAAAAAATCGGTGGGTTTGGTAATTGCAATAATGGCATCTTTGATTTGTTTAGCACTAACTGTACTTTTTAAGACTTGGAAATTACGCACTCTTTTTGTTTGTTTATCAGCAAAAACGAGTAACTCTTCTTTAATAAGTCTTTGTAAAGCCTGAAAGAAATGTATTAATACAATGGTTAGAAGAAAGAGGGAATTTATTACCTGTTCGGCTTTTTCTTTTGATTCAGCTTTTTCATTCATACTAGCAATACCAATTCTTTTTGCACAATTATCCCCATATTTTTTGTAGATTAACTCAAAATTAAATACTGTTTTACCCTCTATTATTAGCTTTTGGACTGCTATTAGTAGAGCTAACTCTAGCCAAGGTAGCCCTTGAATCTGTATTATTTCATGATCTTTTTTCATACCTTGGATTTGTATTGCTTTTTCAAAACTCTCTGCTTTTAAACTAAAATCATTTAGATATAACGCCATATGCTAGTTTAGCTTAGTAAAGGAAAGTGAAAGGACTTAATAAATACTCACTGAAAAATTTAAAAAATCTGTAACACTTTGATGGATCTCAAGAAATTCTCTACAAAGTGATAACATTTTTTTGTCTTTGAGTAGTTCCTACAGTATTTATTAATTTAACTAAATGACTTATTTTAAATTATTACTTCAACTTGCTCGTTATGTTTGGTAAACTCCCTATCCTTAATTTCATTTTCAATCAATAAAGCATTTTTTAATATCTCTAAATAATCTTGTATTTTCTGAGGTGGGTCTACATAAATTTGACGATGAGAAAATCTCGATTTAACTCTTTTTTCTAAATGGTCATGAATTTCCTAAACTCCTTAACATTATTCTCTTAAATTACATAAAATACCTACAATTTTATTTGTAATTCCAATTATGACCAAATTAACAGGAGTATCTCTTTGAACCAAATCAAATAAATTATAAAGTAAAGTTTGTTTCGGGTGTAAAGCAAATAGATCCATATTTTCTAATACTATTAACAAACTACTTTTATTTTCTTTTTCTTCTTTTTTTCTATTTTTTTCCTTTTTACTTTTATTTCCTAATTCTTGTAAAATGTATTCCAGTGCTTTATTTAAAGAAAATGCATCACTAACTGTCTCTTCTAATCCATCTTCCATCCTTTCTTCAATTTGGTAATTACTCTTAAGCTGTTTGGCCATACCAATAATAGACTCTCTTGCATTTTGGTGAAAGTTACCATCTAATTCAATCTTTATAAATTTTTCCAAAACTTCTGTTTGTATTTCATTGATCACTTTATTTAATAGTGTTGTTTTTCCACATCCACATGGACCAACCATCAATAATGAATTGCTCTCGTTTCCAGTCAAACTTTTTGATAGTAATCCCTTTAACATACTGTTTACCTAATATTAACTATTAATGTAAAATTTCATTATTTTTATGTACCTATGTTGCTCTTTTAAGCCTACTAATTGAACAGGTGGTCGACTCCCACTTAACCTCTCAATAATTTTTAAATTTTCTTGGTACATCTTGTTATCCGCCACCATTTATCTTTGAATTTGTTTCTATAAATTGTAAAAAAGGAATGAAATAAAATAAATTCGTAAATTATTTTTATAGCACTTATATTTATTATCAGTGATGAAGTAGTTATCCTAGAGAAGTCAAATATAGCCAATCAATTGAAGATATTGAGATACTCTTTATAATATATATTGGCATTTTATATGTATAAGTTCAATTAATTAAATAAAATAACAATTTTAACTTGAAAATTTAAATAGATTTTATTTAATATAGCATAATGGGTAAATTTTATTTAAAATAGTAATCCATTAATAACTTCAAGTATCTAAAAAAGAGCTAAACATTTACCTGTTTTTAAAAAATGATATTAATATCTTTTTATATTTTGCTATTAAAGCCACTATAAAGTTGAGGAGAGTAATAATAATCATTGCTTTGGATTCGGTTATGATAGACATTTGTATAACTGTTGTAGCTATTATAAATATTTTGATTTTGGGTACAAGATACATTCACATGAGCATTATAGTTATTATGATTGCTTTGATATTGGCTTTAGTTATAAGGAACACTCACAGAATTGTGATTACTGTAATCAGTTTCTTTCTGATTTCGAATAGTATTTTTATAATCATTAAAACTAGTAAGCCATTGCGATAATAGATTCTAAGACCATTATCCTGTACTCTATTAGTACTATTTAAAGAGCTGCCTCTCTGTTCTTCAACTTCAAATTGGTGTTTCTTTTGTGAAGCATTATTTTGACCATTCCTTCTCCTTAGTAATTAAGTTTTATACTTAAGAAGTTCATCATTACTCTTATAGGAGTTCTAAAATAAAAGTGTTTTAAATTAGAATCTGAAGCTCTTTTGATATTTACGATGTAAATATATTGTTGAAATAAGGTATCTCAAATATTTTTAAACGTTGATTCATTGCTCACCTTTCTCCCTTCACATTCATATATATTTATAATATATTTTAAATGATAATATTAACAAACTTATATCATGAACGTATTCCAAACTTGCACATGAATAACATAATTTGGTAGACGCATTAACATATGGGGATGCTTTTTTCGGCTTCATTACTTTTTCCATCTTTTAAGCGCTATTTGAGCGGAAAAATTGCTAGTAAAATTATTAAATACAAAAATACATCCCCATATAATTTAATTTAATTTAATGGCTAATAAAAGTATATGATGCTACTATTCTGACATCCTTTTTAATTTTGCGTTTTCTCTAAAACTGAGCACAATCTTTGAAAATAACTAAAGTTTAACTTTGAATCAAAATATTTACTAATGAGTTATGAATTGTACTTCCACGTTTTAAACATGCTGCCTTAACAAATTGATTTTAACAATTCTTAAATCGATTAGTTTAACCTTCAAAGTTAAGTCTAAATAACTTTATTTCTACTCTATAACCTGTTTCTTTACAGTTAAAACACATAAGTAATAAATCATAAGGTCTATCATTATGTCCATTTTTTGCACAAAGACTACAATGATTCCAAATGAACTCAATTACTAACTGTATTGAAGCCTACTTATCATTTACTTTAATTGAGCACTTATTTATCAAATAATTGCCTTCGCAATTCAAACACTCTTTGTCCATTGGAATTTTGTTAAAACATCCCCCAATCTTCTATAACATAATATTAGCAAACCGAATTTTTTAATGGATTAATTTAGGTTGATTGATTAAAAAAATTGAATTTTAATGGTAATAGTTCTAATCTCTTTAACTTCAATTACTACACCATCTTCTTCCTCATCCGCATCTTCAATATCACTAGAGTCAAAATTTTCGCCAGATTCTAAACTGACGATTAAACCAATAAAAACATTACCTTTATTCTTAATTTAATATTCTGAATCATTATTTTTCTCAATACCAATAGCTTCTTCTCTTTCTTCAGCTTTACATTATCTTTTATAGAAAAATTAGTGTAATTTAAATAACTTTGTAACGCTTATTTAGTTTCACCACCAATCTTAGGTTTTAAATATTAGTTTCATTTCATTTGTCTTGGATTATCAACATACTTATCAGAGTCGTCATTCGATTTATTAGGTTGATTATAATCCTCATTTTCACAATTGAAATCCATATTTTTTAAATTTTGAAAAAAGTTAGCTCATTTTATAGCTTTTTTTTTAAATCTCAACTTCTGATAAATCAATGCTTTTAGAATAAAGCTACAAACTTTAATTTGCTGTAACAAATTCAAGGGATAAATCTTCTGAAGAATAGGGTATGCGTTTTACAAATTGTGAAAGAAATAAACAAAAATGGTAGTATAATAGTAAAGTTGTATTTTTAACAATATTAAGCAAAATATCAATATTGTGTCTTAATGTTATTTATTAGTCTAAAATTCCCGTTTAATTGCGTGATTCAAAGGGAAATTTTTATTGAAATTTCAGTTTTAATTCTTATTTTTATTATAAGTGTTTTTTTTAAATATGTACTAAGCCAATACAATTATAGTTATATTTATTATATTGAATCACAAGTTCAAAATTTGATAAAGTGGGTGAGAAAAGGATAATGAGTCAGAAAAAAGACGTATTATAATCGTAAACCAGAGAAACGGGGCCAAATAAGCCTTTGACTAAAAGATCTTTGCTGTTTTCGGCCCCTTATATTTATAACTAAATAATATAATTGTCATAATATTATTTGAATTTAGTCATAAATGTGTATTCGTGTCTAATCCCTTTAACTATTGGTTATTAATTCTTGAGATTTGTGTTATTAAAAATAAGCCTTATTATTTATAAACTCTTATATTTTAAATAAATTTATATAACAAAGTATTTACTACCATAAGTTAAAAACCATAGTTTAACCTTAATCATTCATTGACTTCAAATAGAAATAGTTTAAAATTAAAAATTAAAATACCTATACTATACATTGCAGTAGATTTATTGCGTTGTTAATTCTAAGATGACTGAATATTAAAAAAAAGTTTTAAGTAAAGTAAACAATGACTAGTAAATAAAGCCATTTAAAATAAAGTAGTTTCTAAATTTCTAATATTTAAACTTTATAAGGCTTTAAAATTTTCCCAGATTTATGTAGTTAAAATTGGTCTCAAAAATTGCGAATTCCACATTAGTTTTTAACTTTAACATTCAATCGGCATTTTAAGTTTATCCAAATATAAAATGACAATTAATCTAGAATTAACCAATCAAGTTGATTCTAGCCAAATATAGAACGGTCCGAGTGCCAAGCCAGTAGGATTTTTTAAAAAGGGGAGAATTACAATAAACTAGAATTTAGCTAAAACTTAAGATTTAAAGATTTTAAACAACTTTTTGTTTAAGGGAGCTAAGCCATTTTATTTTCTATATGTAAAATATGGTAGATTAAGAATTAAAAAGCTCATGTTTCTATAATAGAATAAGATGTCAAAAATACAATTTTTAAATAAAAAAGGAGCCTCAAATTTTGCCCAAAAAAACTTTAAAGTTTAAATAAACCAATCAGCTTAAAACGTCGATCCAATTTTTAATTCAGCAATTAGATAATCATGATTCAAGACCTTAAATTTTATGTTAAGGAGATGGATCTTAAAGTACCAATTGAATCGAAATTTTATAAATCGAAATAAATTAATTGGTTAATTGCTAGCTCGCTTTGGTTTTTGATTGGTTATAACCTTAAGTTTCAGGAGGGCCGTTTTTATCATTCTAGTTTTGAAGCTTACTTTAAAAAGTTGGAATGATAAGTTTATTTACTAATGCTTCCCCCATATAATCATATTTTAAAAGTATAAATTTTAATTGTTTGATTTTACCCTTTACCTTTTTCTCTCTTTATTTTTTTTATAAATTAAATTATTCAAATTTTTGAAAATCATGGAGAACTTTTATAATCAAAATTTATATGTAAATGAAGACGATAATAATAACGGTGAAGCATATCAAGACCCCTCACTCACCTTGTTCAATCCCTTTTTAATGAACCAATTTCCATCTGAGTAATACACTTTTATAATATTAAAATATTATAATAACTTTATTATAGAGTAAATGAAAATCCAATTGATTTTACCCCAGAAATGCTTTTTAATATTGGAATGAAGGGTAGTAATATGCATTCTGCCCTCTTCAATCAACCACCAAAAACTTATATCAATCAAATGCCAAATAACAATGATTTGTTTCAAAATCCTTATCCACAACCACAACCACAACCAACGGATATGCAATTGTTCAATAATAGCGCTACATTTAGGTCTACAAATGCAACTCCTATGCCATTACAACAGCCAAATTTAAATCCAAATAATCTTCAATTACCTTATCAACCTCAACCTCAAGTACCACAACAAACCTTATCACAAGGGATCCCTCAACAAACTCAATTATCTTCACCTAATGTAAGTGTATTAAAAGCACCAAAATTAACTAATAATCAAACCACTGGGATTTATTCTTCAACTGGGTTTGATTTATTAAATATCTTGGTATATATCGCTAATCGTCCTAATCCGATTGTAAATATTGGCCCTATTGATCTTAGCTGTGCTTTCCTTTTGGTAGATGCTAGACAATATGATTTTCCAATTGTATATGCTAGTCCAACTTTTGAAACATTAACAGGGTATACACCTAATGAATGTGTTGGGCGTAATTGTAGATTTTTACAAGCACCTGATGGTCGAGTTACTGAAGGATCACGTCGTAAATTCTCTGATAATAATTCTATTTTTATGTTTAAAAATAAGATTATGGCTGTACAAGAACATCAAGCTAGTTTAGTCAACTATAAAAAGAATGGACAAGCTTTCTTCAATTTAGTTACTATTATTCCAATTGTTGAAGGCGGATCTGTTAATTTTTTTGTTGGATTACAAGTTGATTTAGTTGATCAACCAAATGCTATTATAAATAATTTAAAAAATAGTGCGTTTTCTATCAACTATGGTAAACCTACCTTTACTAAAACAATTTCAAGTAAGAATGAGATAATATTCATTTGATTTTTAATTAATTTTGATTTTATTAGGTGAGCATAAAAATTTTAATGAATTGCCCAATTCTATCCCTTATGAAAATTTAGCTTCTATTTTTGATGATAATGCTAATCAAGATAATAACAATAATAATCATTCAGAAGCTAATTATAGAGAATGGATTAAATATATGCTTGATAAATGTGATGATTTTATCTATGTATTATCCTTAAAAGGCACCTTCTTTATGCTTCACCCTCTTCTAAAAATTTACTAGGATATGCATCAGAAGATTTAATTGGCCAAAATTTGGCTAAGATCTGTCATCCAGGAGATTTAGTACCAACTTTAAGAGAGTTAAAGGAAATTGGTAATAATGAAAATTCCATTAACTTAACTTTCCGATTTAAAGTAAAAGATGGAGCTGAATACTCTTGGTTAGAATCTTCTGGTAAGCTTCATGGTGATCTTGGTAAAGGACGTAGATGTATTGTACTTACAGGTAGAATACGTCAAATGTTCCAATTATCAAGCGGTGCCTTGATTGAAACTGGTGGTGATGTTGGTGATAATGATTTATTCTTTAAATTATCTAACGATGGTATTATTTTACATGCTTCTTCCAACTTAAACGTTCTCCTTGGTTATGAGCAACAAGAAATTATTGGCACTACCTTATATCAATTATTGCCAGCAGATCGTTCTTATACTTTAACCAATGTATTAGAACAAGCAGCAAGTGGAAATTCAGCTAGATTTAATCATCACCTTCAAAATAAACGTGGTAATTTAATAGTTACTACTTCTTCTTTCTTCCCAGGCAATGAAACCAACCCAATTGATCCCGAGGATAAGACAAATTTTATACTTTTACGTATGAATTTAGAATTAAATATACCACCTAATGAATTGAATGTGGATTATAAAGTAGAAACACTTATTAGTAACCCATTCCATAATATGGATGATATTTTTAGATTTGATGAAAATAATAGTAAATCGAGTTGGCAATACGAATTACATCAACTTAAAATTAAGAATCGTAAACTTAAAGAACAAATTAATGCTTTAGATCCCATTTCCAGAAATAAAAAGGTACTTTTTTATAACAATACGACAATAATAGCTTAATACTAATTGATGTTTTATTTTATTTAGAAAAAGAATGGGAATAGAAAAGTGAAGACATGTATGAGTTGTAATCGTACTAGTACTACTGAATGGCGTCGTGGACCTAATGGACCATCTACTTTATGTAATCCATGTGGCTTAAAATATGCTAAAGGATCAGCTCCATTTAATAAAATGAGTCGAGGTAATAGTGATAGTAGTCAAAGTAAATCCCAAGGGGATGTTAGTGAATTACCTTTATTAAATGGTGAAAATAATAGTAGTGGAGAAAATGTTAGTGAAGCTATTATGTCTTAAGTTTATTTAAGCCAATTTATCTTAATTTTTTTGTAACAGTTTGCCCTTATTTTCTGAAATGCAATAAAAGCTTTTTTTCTATGCTTAATTAAGTTTATGTTTTGTTAATTTTTATGGCTTATTTGATTTAAAAGCGAATGTTTAGATAATTTAATTTTATAGAAAATCCTGAAACCAAAAGGAAGTTTTCAAGTGTTTTATTATTACGGGGAAAAAATTTAATTTGATTTTTAATGAAATGTAGTTACATTTTATTATAAAGAATGAAGTTTTTAATTTGTAGTTGTATTTAAAGAATTTTAAGATTTTAAAAACAGTTTTGTCCAAGCTTCAAACGAAAAAGTCAACTATTAAAAGAGTTTCATTTTGTTTTAATTATCTTAATAATAGTTATGATTTCTATTGTTGAAATTTAGAAATTAGTTATTGATATCAATAAAGAATCAAAAAGTAGATAAAAAAAAAGTAAATTATACTTACTATCAATTTCTATAAACTATTTTTAAATATAATAATTTGATAACAAACAATAAAATGATGACAATTACATTTAAAAATAACTAACCTAACATGAACAATAAACTCATAAAATCATGAATAATACTATAAATACTAATCCTTATCTCTTCCTATTATTAATTTGAAATAAACACAATATTAACTATTTATTTAATTAATAATGAATAACTCTCGTCCCTCTTCAGTGATTGATTTTAACCTGTATACTCGAAATCTGTTTCATTTTCATTATCCTAGCACCCCACACATTCACTCTCCTTCGCCTTCTACCCTCACTACCACCATCCTTGATTATATCCCTCAAATCCTCTCTACTGTTGAACTTGACCAATTAAAATCCATCGAGCTTAATTTATTGATTCAGTTAATTTTACAAGATTTAAAAGAAGATAATAAGAAGGGGAAGGATATGGATTTTATGTTGATTGCTTATTTAATAAGAAAAAATTTTAATTTGTATTTTTTAAAAGTTCGAGGTGGAAGAGGTGGATTGTTAGTTAAATTGAGAGAAAAATGGAAGCAATGGAAGCTGGCAAGGGGAGTTGGTAAATCGAAGGTTTAAATAAGAAAAAAAAGAGAGAAGTTATAGTAGTGAGTGATAAGATGACAGAAGAAATGGAAAGCTAAGTGTGATGAATAGTTAGTTAATTAATTGTAAATTTTTTAAAAATAAAAACAAAAGTAATATTTAATTTATATTATTAAACCTCTTTTTTTAAAAATTGTTATTTATTAAGTATCTTTGTCTATTGAGTGTTGAAAGTCATTCATTTAATAATGGGGATGTTTTTTTGGCTTCATTACTTTTTCCATCCTTTAAGCACTATTTGAGCGGAAATTTTATTAGTGAAATTCTTAAGCATAAAAATACATCTCCAATGTTATTTTCTATTAAGAACTCATATCCTTATTTGGCTTTTCTTAAAAGTAATAATTGAAGTTATGATAATACTCATTGATAAATCCACATAAATGTTCTCATATTGTGAGAAATTGTAATAATAATTAATCTTTTTAGAATATCTGTAAATTGATATACTAAACAAAATGAGTTCTCATAGCAAGTTTTTAATAAAATCCGATTTTTATTAATTATAGACATTAAATTTATAACTTAGTATAGAATAAAAATTTTAAGGAGGAAACTCGAGAGATAATTATTTAGATTTTAGTGCTATCTAATCTTACAATATCTTTATTAACAGTGAGTGCTTTTTTGATAGCTTTAATAGTATTGGAAGTGTTTTTGTCAGTGTTTTGTACCTTAGATATTGAATTTTCGACATTGTCTTAATGCTTCTAATTTAGTAACCTTTTACAAACTGGTCATGAAATTTCAAAAAAAGCCAAATTTTCGCTTTTATTTGAAATTCATTCAAGAATAATTGAATCAATTAACGTCATCTAAGGAACTTTGATTTCAACCTTATTTTTGTCTAAAATTTTCAACTTCCATTTCATAAAATACAAAAATCATTATATTCAACTATGGAGCATTTACAGCAAGTCAGCAAAGAGCATAATCTACCTTTTACTAGTATCGAATTTGCAAAAAAGTTAGATGATTTGGATGAATTAACTCATTTACGTGACCAATTTATTATACCTAAAAATCAAGATTTAGATGTTAAATTAAGTGAAGAAGGTAAAAAGAATCAAATTCTATTAACTGAAAATATCAATCAACTACATGGCCTAATATTAATCCAAATTTATTAGTCAATCCAAACAATGAGTGTATCTATCTTTGTTCCAACTCTTTAGGTTTACAACCTAAACATTTGAAAACTCTCGTTAATCAAGAATTGGAAGTTTGGGCTAAAAAGTAAGTTTTATTAAAAATAGTTATTATTATTATTAACATCAATTTTTTTAAAGAGGTGTTTTAGGTCATCATCAGCATGATTATTCTCGACCTTGGGTGACTATTGATGAAGAAATTACACCCTTGATGGCTAAGTTGGTGGGTAAGTAGTAATCAAACTTTAATTTTAATATTAGAATAGTTTTATATAATTCAATATAAATGATAATACTAATATCAGTTAATAAATTTAATAATATTGATATTAATCAATAACATTAACTAGGTGCTGATTCTTCTGAAGTAGCTTTGATGGCCACATTAACTAGTAATTTACATTTTTTATTAACTGCTTTTTATAAACCAGATAATAAACGATATAAAATATTGATTGAACATAAAGCATTTCCATCAGATCATGTAAGTTCTTATTTAATCCAACTATCGATTAATCAATTAATCAATAATAATAATAATATTTTCATTCTTGTATTAATCTTTTTATTCTCTTATTTAGTATGCTGTGGAATCTCAATTAAATATCAAAAATATCAAAAATGGATTAATTTTAGTTAAACCTAGAGAAGGTGAAGAAACATTAAGAATGGAAGATATTTATGATGTTATTGAAAAAGAAGGAGAGAGTATTGCAATTGTACTACTTCCAGGAGTCCAATATTACACTGGGCAGAAATTGGACATGAAAAAAATTACTCAAAAAGGACATGAAAAGGTAAGCTTATTGGAGAGAGAAGTGACTTTAATTGATATGAAATTGAGTGAATATAGAATATTATTAGAAAGGTTTAATGAGTAATTTTTTAATTTTTTAATTTCTTAATTCTTTAGGGTTGTTTAGTTGGCTTTGATCTTGCCCATGCTGTCGGTAATATTAAGCTTGAATTAAGTCAATGGAATGTGGATTTCGCTTGTTGGTGTACATATAAATATTTAAGTAGTGGACCAGGTAATATTGGTGGTTTATATGTAAATCAAAAATATGCAAAAGATAATCAATTTAAAAGGTAATTTTTTAAGCTGAATATTAATATTTATTAGTATTTAGTTTTAATTTAATATTATTAGATTAACTGGTTGGTGGTCTCATGACTTAACTACTCGATTTAATATGACCAATGAAATGCAATTAATTCAAGGTGCTTTTAGTTTTAGACATAGTAATCCAAGTGTATTATCTTGTGTTTCTTTACTTTCAAGTTTAAAAATATTTAATTCTATTGAGTTCTCTTCCTACTTAAAAAAACAAAGTTTATTAGTAGAATATTTAAATCAATTAATGAACTTGAATGGATTAAATAACGTAATTAAAGTAATTACTCCAGAAAATGAAAGGGGTTGTCAATTATCTTTAATATTTAAAGAAGAAATTGAGTTTAAAAATACATTTGATAAATTGTTAATGAATGGTGTAGTATGTGATCAGAGAGAACCAAATTGTATTCGAATTGCACCCTTCCCATTAGTTAATAGATTCACTGAGGTATTTACTTTTGTTGAGATATTAAAAAAGAATTTTAATCTTTAAAATAAAAAATTATAATATAAAACAAAAATTATAATATTAAATTAAATTTATTTTTTATTTATTAAACATAAATAAAAATTTAATAATGGATCCCTATGAGATAAATCTAACTCCATAGAATTAAAAGATTGTAATAATAATTTTAAACTTTGTTGTTTGAAATTTGGTTGAAATTGAAAATACCATTGTTTAAAAAATTCAAAATAATTGTTCAAATAAATCAATGGTACTTTGGAGTAAATTTCAATATAACATTGAAAATAATTGAATTTAAGTGGAGCATCTGAATGTTGAATTTTATCTTGAAGTTTATTAATAAGATTCAAAATAGTACGTTGAGATATATTTTTTTGATTTAATAAACTATCAATTAATTGTAGATAAATCATTTTAAATTGATTATATGTTAAATTTTTAGGATATTGCTAAATATAAAATTAATTAATTTTGTATTATAAAAAATAAAATTAATAAACACAATTATTTACCTCCATAATAACTTTTTGATACCAAAATACAAATGGAACTACAATATCTTTTTGTTGAATTTTTAAGAAAGCTAATATTGATTCATGAGCTTGATAATAACAATTCATAGTTAACCAATTGTTAGAAGATAATAGATAAGGTTGAATTAATATTAAATAATTTTTAATTTGTAATAAACTCATTTCTTCCATCATATTTTCTAAAAAATAAATCAAATAATTTAATTTTCCTTGTTGAATTAAATTATTAATTTGATTGTTTTGATTGTTTTTTAGTAATATTATCATTTTATCTACAATATTATTTTCTTTTCTTTTATTTGATTTATTAATTAATTTCAACCAATTAAATAATTGTTGTTGATTTAATAAATAATTTTCATATCTTAATTTAGGAGATTGAATATGTAATATAAAATTTAAATTTTGATAAATTAAATATAAATATTCAAATTCCTTAATTGTCGGTACATGTTGAATGAGATTATTTTGATTTGGATAAAATTGAAGATTAAGGAAGACTAATAAAAATAGAATATTTTTTAAATGTTTGATACTAGCTAAATAGCTTGGATCTTTCACTATTAATAAATTATCATGTGCTAATAAATAGAAATAATTAGTAAAATTAATTTATAATATTTTATATTTTATTTTACCTTCAAAATAAATATTCCACTGTTGATAAAGTTCAATACTAAAATTACAATATCTAAAAAATAAAGAATAAATAAAAAATAATAAAAAATAAAATAAAAAAATAAAATAAAATAAAATAAATAAAATAATATAATATAATATAATATATAATTAATAAAATAGTAATAGAATATTTTACCTATCTAAAAAAAATAATTTAAATTTTTGATTTTGATTAAATTGATCTAATTTTAGTATCAATTGACTAATGATTTTAGCTATCTTTGGGATATAATTTAATACTAAATCCGTTTTAATCTCTTTAAAATGGGAAAAGGCATCCTAAAATAATACAAATATAATTAAATTAGGACAATCTTATTAATAATAACTTTCATAAGCTTACCTCTCCAGTGCTATTAGGTGTCATTTTTAAAAAATAATTAATTAAATTATCCACAATAAATAATAATAACTTTTCATCTCTTTCATAATTTATCTCATTAAATAATAAAAACATATTCAATTCTTTTTCATCCAAAATAAAATTAAAACAAAATATCCATTGTTTAAAATATTGATTGAAATTCATCCATAATTGTATCTTTGATTCAAATATAGTTTGTAGTTCTAACTTTAATTTAAAATTAATAGATTGATGTATTTTTTTATATGTAAATAATATAGCTGAATAAACAATAATTTCCCATTTATTATTATTATTATCTTTGACACTTGTATTTATAACAATATCATTATTATCATTATTATCATCTTCATTATTTAAAAACATTGCCCAATAATAAGGATTGTTAACTCTTTTTTTATCTACTATTAACTTCATTTCTACTTTCTCCTTTTTATTTTCTTGTTTAATAATCGAATCCAAATTACTAACAAATATCGATAAACTTAAATAATGAATTAATTCAAATAATAATTTTGATTGTTCATTATCTGTTGTTTCAGATTTATTATATAATTTTAATATTTCTTGTTTTTGTATTAATTGATTGATTATTTTACTTAAATTAATAGAATCTGTTCTTTTAAGACTGATAATAAGATTATTGATAACATCTGAGAGAGTTATTGTATCTTCTTTTGATGGTATTTTTTTATTATTACTGACGTCTATTTGATATTGTGAATATTCATAATTGGCACTAATGAAATTATAAATTATTATTATTATTATTATTATTATTATTATTATTATAAAGTATATTGAATTTACCATTTTATTAAATAACTTGAATTTAATAATTTTAATAATAAATTTTGAATTAATATTGAACTATTGTTGTCATTTAAATAATCTAAAATAAAAAATAATTGTTATTATTATTATTATTATATTATTAAATGTTATATAAAATTACCATTTATTCTTTTTAATACTGTATAAATAATAATTAATTCTTGATTAATATCTTTAATATCTTTTAACTTCTTGTTTTCACTTAAAAATAATTCATTTAAATAAAATTCCATTTGAAATAATATATTTGTTATTTGTGGTTTATAACTATCCAATTTAGTATCTATAATAATAATAATTAGTATTCCATATAACATCCTATAATTATATTTATAAGATTGAATGCCTTCACTTACTTATTCTCCTCATATAATAACAATATAATAATATAATAATTCCACATGATTTCATATCTTTTAATTCCATAAAATGATTAAAACTCATAATAAAACTATCCATTAATTCAATTGAATACCAATTGGTTGGAATATAATTAATATATTCTTTTATATAAATTAAATTCATGGAAATCTATAAAAATAAAAAGAATTATTATCTTTTATTTCATTATTTTTATTTATCTTAATAGTTTTTTGTATCATAGTTATAATTATTATTGCTATTATTATTATAAAAACTAGGTTACTTACTAAATCAAATAAATTCAATTG
The DNA here is from genome assembly GCA_030770535.1 of Batkoa obscura. Lineage (NCBI taxonomy): Eukaryota > Fungi > Entomophthoromycota > Entomophthoromycetes > Entomophthorales > Batkoaceae > Batkoa > Batkoa obscura. The sequence goes on along the minus strand of JASVEC010000043.1, from coordinate 23,017 downwards.
TGATAATTCCATAATTAATAAAATAGAAGTGGACAAATGTTTACCGATGATTTTATAATCATAAGGATCATCTCTAAATTCAACATAAAATATAAAAACAAAATAAACATAATTAATCAATAAATTTCATTCTTCTATTTTTCACTTACTTTAAACAATAATTCAAATATTCTTTTCTTTTCAATTCACACTTTAAGTTTAATTGATTTGTTAAGAGATGAATACTGAAAAGTAAACCTTAATATTAGCATTAATAAAAAAAAACAAGTTAAATTACCTATCTTCATTAATATATTTTAAATTTTTAAAATACAAACTTTGATTATAAATAATTTGTTTCTGCTGAGAAGTAAACCATTCTTTATAAGGTGATGTCTATATATTAATTAATTAAATATTAATTAAATATTTTTAGAAATTAAAAATACTAATTCTTCTTTCAACTTAATCTTACTTTTAAATCAATTATCGATTGCTCAATTTGGGTAATAAAATAATATCTCAAAAAAATTAAATCCTTATAAATCTCTTTCTCTTTCTCATTTAATCCTTCCTGTGTACTAAAAATAAAATCAATAAAATCAACATTATCATATCGTTTTTGATCAATTTCCATTATTTAAAAAATAAACTTACTTTAACCAAATCATAGCAGGTAGGATGGTATCCGAATTTAATAAATTATCTAAAAATCGTTCACTCTTTTTAGTTAATAAAATCTTACTATCCGTATCAGCAAAGGGATTAGATAACCAAGAGAGTTGAGTAATGTTACTAACTGTTTTAAGTGAGTGGTAATAAAATAAAAAAACAAAGTCATTAGTTATTAGTTTTAATTATTAATTTATTTTTATTCTATTATTTAATTTATAGAATTCCTGAGATAATTCACTTACTTATTGGAAAATAAAACTTGCTCGGTTGGTAACTTAAAGCAGAATTAAAACATCGTTGAAATAGGATGGGCTTGTTACCCAAATCAAGTTTATAAGATTTATCATATAACATATCTATCATAGTATTGACCATGATATTAATGGCTAAGCTAGAAGACATTTTCAATTATCGTATTGTTTATTTAAGTTGTTGTGTGGTTTAAATTTAAATTTAAATTTATTTAGATATAAAAAAGATGACTAAAATTCTATTTTCAACTTTAAGTAATGTAAATTAATAAATAATCAAATTTCATGCTTAAAGAATTAACAATTCAATGTGATTTTTAAACATTTGATTTGATTTCAACTTAAAAAAATAAACATTACTATTTCCCTCTTGCATCCACTACAATTTCTTATATCAACCGTTAAGTTTTTTTTTATTAATTTTGGACTTTTAATAGTAAACCCCATGAGACTTTGATTCCTTCAATATAGTATTTAAAAAAGTTTTTCATGTAAAAAAAACATTCAATCAAATTTATTTAAATAATAATAGTGTTCCTCGCATGTCTATTTGAGCCATTAGTGGAATACCTAGGTAATGGATAACTTCCTTCTTCATCTTCATAATATTCTGGTGGGAACTGAAACTCAAACTCAGAAGCAGAGTAACTTGGAATCCTATCCAGATTATCTTGAATAATCCTTTGATTTCTATTAAGATTCAATTCAATCCAAGCCTGTTGATTCAATCGAATTCTACCTACTTGATAGATACTCACTGGTCGATAAACTAAATTGGTTTCCAGTTTATTAATTAATAAATCAACTATATTTTTAATGGTTGCTGTTTTCGGTAAGAACCATTTGTTTCTTAATTTAAATTGAAATGCTCTTTCAATTACTGGATGACTAGCTTCTTTCCCACGATCCAATTCCAAGGTAGGTCTTATTATCAATTCAGTATTACAAAAAAATAGATTATATTCCCTTCGATATTCAATACATAAATTATACTCCCCAGATAATTGGGTGGGATCAAATAATTCGATTTTAAGGTCTTGAAGTTGTTTCAGTTTCTTAATCAAACTATACTGTTTTCCTATAAACACAAAAGTAGAGTGACCACATGTGCTTAGACTGATTTTGGATAAAATTAATGGACAGATGAGATCATAGCCTCGATCATTGATCCCTACAAAATAAATTATTTACTATTTTGTTTAAAAAAAAAGTAATTTAATACATGAATACTTACTCTCAATATAACCGTACTTCATTTTATATTCTTATCTTTCTTTTGTTTTTCTTGATAAATTATTGTTCAATAACTATTAATTGTCCGCGCAGTAAGAGATAAATTGGACTTTTCTCCAACTCTTGGTTCCTTTTTCTAGTTGTAGCATTTCAAGAATTAAGGGTTGTTGGTTTAAGCTTAAACCAATGATAAGAATTTCTTATTTTAATTATGCACATAAAAATCCTAGTAATATAGCTATTTATAGTACCAATGTAATAATAATTATTTTGGCTTATTATAATACTTTTTTGTGTAATAAAACTGTTGCAGTGAGTATGATAACCATTAGTCTTGATTATAAAGAAGGCTTTATCTGTTAATAGAAACAAATGACAGAAAGCCTCTAAGTTTAGTTATTGATTTTAGAATAGTTGGAATATTTTAAGATTTATTATTTTCCCTAAGTTTTTGAAGAGATTGTAGACATAAGTATTAAAAAATGTTGTCTTTCTATTTTTAAATGAGATTGTAAAAATGGCCTTTATATTTTATTTATAAGACTCTGGTTTAAACTGGGTGATGCAAATATCATTCTATCTCATCACTTCATTTTCTTAAGGGACTCAATTACAAAAGCATATTATACTCAATTATAGAATAAAGCTATAATTAGAAAGTTTATACATGACAAGTGTATTTATACTAGTCGAATTGTCCATAATAATATTTATGTTACTATCATAATTGCAAGAGAAATAGATGATTGATAAAATAGTGATCTTTATAATGATAACTCATCATACTATTATAACCAAGAGTAAAAACGGATTTACAGTAAGAGATTAATTCAAAAATGATATAATGATTTGGAAACTGTAATAAATATTTTTATACAATTTAATATAGTATTCAATTAAATGTCCTAAGTTTTACACTATTTAAAAAGGAATGAAATAACCCAATGAAAACAAAACATTTTTATATAGATTTCGTGAATTTCAACCTAAATGTAGTTGAAAGCGATCATTTTTATTTTTTAACCAAGCTCTTTAAACTATCTTTACCTATATTAAATAAAGTTATAATCGTGTTTATATTTAAGACTTTTGATTTTTATCTATTTATTAACTTTAAACTTAATTCGATTATGTTAATGATAGTAAAAATGCTAAAAAGCAAAGAATTTCTTAAACTGTGCTTATTTTATTATTCAGAATATTCAGATAAAGTTCAATTTCTTTTTGACAATAATGTCCCAATTATTTCAGTCAGCCATACAGAAAATAAATTTTATAATCATATAAAGGTTTTAATAATATTGTCATAGTAATAATAATTGAATTGTGGATTTATTGTTATTACTATCTTCATACATTTCAAAATTAACTTAAACAGTTTATTCTTATTACCTGAATTTCATCCCTTGAATTTTGTTGGCGAATAAAAGCTTGTAGTTAGTCTAAGCATTTTAAAGATTTTTAACATCAATATGAACTCTTATTTTTTCTATTTTAAATTTTAAATTTTAAAAAATATATGGATTACGATTATAATAATGAAGATTGTTATCAATATGATGACTCTAATAACCAAATTGATAATAAAAAATAAATTAATTAAACTGATCTTTTAAAAATCATAGCCTCAACAGTGAGATAGAAGAAATGCTATAAAGTTATATAAACTATAATAATTTTAATAAAACAAGAAGAAAAAATTGTTACTGTTGAGGAAGATAGAGACCCGGAAGATGAAGTTGAAAACGAAGTTATTATTATTAATCATTGGCTTAACAGCTTAGAGGTTGGCAAAATGGTAGAATCTAGTGATACTGAAGATAAAGAAGAAGGTGTAGTGTTATACTTGAGACTAAAGAGATTAAAACAAGCGCTATTAAGATCGGTGAAGATTATTTAATGAATCAGATCACTCTAATAATGCTTTTTAGAAGATTATTGGGTATATCAATTAACTTGCGATACATAAAGAGTATTTCAATTGTAAAGGAAATCATTTTATAACTGGATATTTGGCTAAAGTAAATAATAGTTGAGCTTTACTAATATTAGTAATTGTATTTATTTAGGATTGTTATAGCCTTTGTGGAAAAGATGATCTTAGTGATAAAGTTTATGTTTATTGCTTATTTATTTTAACTGTAAAAAGACAGATCATATAATAGAGATGAAGTTATTTGTAGAATTAAATTAAAATTACTGACCCATTTTGTTTAAGGATTATCAAAACAAATCCATTAGAGCAGAATATGTAAAATGTGGAAGTACAATTCGTAGTTCATTGGCAAATATTTCGATTCATAAAGTTAAATTTCAATAATGTTATTTTTAAAGATTGTACCAAGTTTGGAAGAATATACAAGATTAAAAAGGATATTAATATAATAATTTTTTAGGCTTTTATTGACTATTAAATCAAATTGTATATTAATGCACTTACCAAATTTTGTTTGTGTGCGAGTTCAGATTGCATTCGCGATATAAGTCATATGTTACGTACACTTTAAATGTATTGAAAAAAGATAGGAATATGAAGGCAAAAAAGTGAGCAAGGAATCAGCATTTAAATATATTTGAGATATCCTATTTCAACAATATATAGCGATGTACTTTTTTGCTTAAAAATTTTACTAACAATTTTTCCGCTCAAATAGCGCTTAAAAAATAGAAAAAGTAATAAAATCAAAAAAAACAGCCCCATTTATTTATCATTTTAAAAACAAATTTATATAAAAATAGTTATAAATTTAATAATATGGAATTTTATATTTAGTAGATGGAGTTAAGAGCAGGTTTTGTTTAACTGGCTGTAAATTGAAAAGATCTAGTTTATATAATTAAAACAAATTTAAATTATAAAAAATAGTATTTAATAAAGTATAAATTATATAAGATTTATATAGAATACTACAAAAAGAAATTTAACAATAAAATTATAAAAAGTAATATTGGGGATGTATTTTTGTGTTTAGGAACTTTACTAACTAACTTCCCGCTTAAATAGCACTTAAAAAATGGAAATAATGAAGTTAAAAAAAACACTTCCATATATTTATAAAGTTTTATCAAAAAACATTTATTACTAACTGTTTTATAACTAGTGTTATAAATTTGCTATTAAATAGATAAGTTTGATTTTATAGCTATATTATTAATATATTACTGAGTTAACAAATACTTATATAAAAACGAGTAGCTAGCTTTAAAATTATAACTAACTATTTTTATATAATATAAGTAATATAAGGATGATTTTATTCATTAATATTTATTTTTCAATTGTTTATCAATTTAGCTATTGCCTGGTTGAGTGCACTATAAGTTGAAAGGTCTTAGTCTATGTGGCTAAGATAGGCTTGGATTATGAAAAATAGCACGTAGTAGGCTACGGATTATGTAAGGCAAATAGAATAGGCAATATTAATGTAAAATCTACATAAAATACTATTAAGAAAACTTAGTGGCTTCATTAAATGTTCGAGATATCAGAGAATAATTCAGTTAGAAAGCCTCGAATTACTATACTCTGTAAACTCTTTTATACTCTGAAAAGTAGAAATATCAAAATGAGAAGATGATATTCTTTGGGATGGAGCTAGAAATTCTCATAGCAAATCAAACTAAGAATGTTGGATTGATTTTCTCTGAACTCGAGAACACAGTAGCTTAGGCGATTATTATGCTATAATTAATCATGGGACTGACAAAGCGATATTTCACAGGGGTGTGTTTTTTTGTCTAAGGATTTTATTGATAACCTCTCCATCCAAATAGTGCTTAAAGAATGTAAAAAATAATAAACCCAAAAAAAACACACATACAATGCTAACATTTAATAACTTATTTGCTTGCTTAATAAATACCAAAAAATTTTAATTTTTAGTTCATTTTTTAATTTTTTAAACTTTTATCTCAATTAGGATTTGCTATATTTTTTTGGTTTATCAAATGCTAGGTAGCAATACAATTCATTATCATGCTTAATAAATATAAATACTACTTGGGGGTGTATTTTTGTATTTAAGAATTTCACTGACAATTGGGAGTGTTTTTTTTAACTTCATTATTTCCATTTTTTAAGTGCTATTTAAGCGGGAAATTAGTAAAGTTCTTAAACACAAAAATACATCCCCAATTTTTCCACTCAAATAGTACTTAAAAGATGGAAAAGTTATGAAGTCAAAAAAACATCCCCATATGATTATAGCAAGGGTAAAAACAATAATTTTTGCAATTTATTAGTTTACACTTATTCCAACTTTTAAGGTTTTTTTAGCAATAGTTTTTACAATTAAATTGATTATATAACCAATTTTTTCAAAGATTGATCCTTATATTTAACTAGATACAACATCAAATTTTCTCTCAAATGAACAATTAGTTAGATAGCAAAAGAGTTGCAACAACTATATTCTAACTTGCAATTCAATTTTTAGACAAATTCCAAATTGCTTAAAATTTTAAACTTGGCTTTTAGTCAAAGCAAATCAAATTTATGGATAATATAAACAGCTATGAAAGTTCAAACAGTGAGAAAAGTGAATCAGTGTCCAATTCTGAAGATGAAAAGGAGCATTATGCAAGTTCACTAAACAAACGCATCACAAACTCAAACAAGCGAAAACTGAACTTAGAGCAGTTTAAAACTGAGGAGTACAGCTTACCAATTTATGAACCTCAGGAAGAATTCGATGATAGTGTAATCAAAGGCTATTCAGTTAAGTTATTTGAAAAGAAAGGAGATGTCATTAAAGAGAATATTAGCACAGAGGAGGGCATTAAAAAAGAATTAAAATCTTATTACGAACAGTGGCTAGTTCCAAGTATATATAGCGATGATCTAACTTTAGATAGGTAAATTTATTCTTTTTAGAAGATTTCTAATTAGTTTAAGGTATGATGTTCGGAATTTAATTGATTTGAGCCAATTTCAGTTTGATAAGCAAGATAATAGCATAAATGACCAGACTGATGAAGATTTAGATAAGTTTAGATTTGAGTTTTATAAATTAAATGAAAACGATAGTTCTAAAGAGACATACCCAAGTAGATATTAGTAGATTTGGTTTACAAATTTTTAACTATAATTTTAGATAAAAGGAGGAACACAATAGAAAATAAAGCAGGAGCAGTGGGTATTGGATATGAATATAGTACTATAGAAAGCAAGAAAGAGGATAAAAGAGAGGAAGAGATAGATGAAAAACAGCTAACGATAATGAAGAAAACAGCGGCATTTGTTATTAAAAGTAATAATCCATTATTGGAAATCCAAATTATGAGTAAACAAAGCAATAACCCATTATTTAAATTTTTGAATAAAAGGGATGCTTTGAATCTCCATTATCAGAGATTAAAAGATGCTTTAAGACTGGGGTTTCAGGACATAGAGTCGGAGGAAGAAAAATAATTAAAAAATTAAAAAATTAAAAGGTGAGTTTGTAACTTCGAATTTACTGTATCTTTGATAAATCCTTGTCGTTTTAAAAAAATTATTCAGTAATAAAAGTTCTAATTAGCATGTTTCAATAATTCTATTTAAATTTTAGTAAATGCTAATAGGTGCTTGAGTATTTATAAAGGAACATTTACTGAGTAAAACTCTATTTATATGATCAACTAATTAAGTATTAAAAAGAAAAGCTATTATTAGTATATGTAGGTGTTTTTTTAGTTTCATTACTTTTCCATCTTTTAAGCACTACTTGAGAGTGGAAGAATTGTTAGTAGAATTCTTAAACAAAAAATACATTCCCATATGTAACAAGGAGACATGCAACAATAAAGTATTGAAATAATTGAATTATACAGCTTATTGAACAATTAGTATATTTAAATTGTCGAGTTTTCGAAATATAAGCAAAATAATTCAAAATTTATTTTATCACAAAGACAAAAAAGTAATTTGTATAACAATATCTACTTTTATACAGATTGTGTTAAAAGGGTTCAAATCCATGCTTCTTAGAAAACCTTTTCATCATAGCCATTAAAAAGTTAATATTCATATGACAACACGCTTCATTATTTGTTTTTGCAGAATCACTAATATGCGTGATTTGGTTAAGCTAGATCAAAAATTAATAAATAAACTAATAAAGTAAAAAAATCATTACAATTTTGCCTTTAACCTCTGGAGTAATAATTTCTTTGAAAGCTAATTAATTATTGATTTAGTAAATTGGTATCATAAACCCTAATTAGACTTACTATATAAGTATTCTAATAGAGGTAAGTCTCTAATATATTGAATAGATTCACTATCAACACTCTTAAATCCAGTTTGATAAATTAACTTAAACCTTTCTGAATAATCTACACCAGAAGAAAAAAACTGTACAAAATTGGCCATAATGATTTTATCTAAATAAATTAAACATTTAATTTGAACAACTAAACTTAACTTACCACCATACCATTTAACGCTTTCAATCAATAATGGAAGGCATAAAGGACCAAATGCATAAGAACAAAATGAATTTGAATCAACTAAATTTTCTGATAATAAAGATGGTATTGACAAGTAACGGCTAAACAAAAAGTAAATAAAATAAATTTTAGAATATTATCTCTTACTATATTGCTTCCTCAGATCTCTTGTTAAAAACACAAGCCTGAAATATAAACCTTGAAGCAATTTCTTTATCACCAAGGTACCTAAAGCAGCTGTTTGCTAAAATGTACAATAGATCTGTCAAAGTGTTTAAAGACAACTTAATATCAGACATAGATCCTTGAGAAATATTGGTAATTAACTCTTGTAACCTAATATTATTAAGAATTTTAAAACTAATTAATAAAAAACAAACTTTTGAGATGTTTCTGGATTAACTTGATAAAAATAAAATTCTTTTGGGACTGTAAATAAGAGTGAAAATATTCCAAAGTCTTCATAAGCTCCCTAAAATAATGGATTAGATTATTACTTTAAGATAAATAATAATCTACAATGAGATGGAAATCTTTATGTAACATTATAAGCGAAAATACGGATCCCGAAAGTAAATAAAGGAAGCCATATCCTTTTAGTTGCTTTAAGCAAGTTACGATCCTAGGCTAAATAAAAATGAATTTTTTACGTACCAATACGAAATAAACTTTTACCATCAAGTGGGAGCAATGTTGAAAAAAAGATATTGCTTTAAAAAGAATAATCAAACTCATTTTAATCTTAATCAAATCGTCTTGCCTTTCAAAGTAATTTTCAATCTCATTGAATACTATAACTGTTAGAACAAATTGAAGTAAAACAGTTGGACTTACAAAGTTTATTGGGAGATTCGATAATATCACTTGGAATACATCTATAAACCAATAAAATAGCATGGTATAAGTTTCCTAATTCAACTATAAAAAAGTTATTAAAGATAATTAGATTTGGCTTAGTGAATTACCAATGATGGGCTTTTTTATCTTAGAATTATTTGGACTGATTCTTTCAAAAACCTGTGCCCCGATTCCATATTTTTCTTGGCTAAAGAAATAAATAAACGCCATATCCTATGAAAGAATTAATATGAACTATTAACTGACCAAATTAAGCCTACCAAATCTCTGTTTTTTGGTACTAAACTTCCTTTATAATTTAAAAGAGCTTCTTCATCATTTGAATCCAATAGCATATCGTCCTCAATTTTATCACCTTTAATATAACTTTGGTAATAAATGCCCAGTTTAGAATGGGCTTTTAGTTCATCAAATGTATTATTTAACAACGTTATTTTCTGGGTAATATATAAAAGACCATCACTTTTATCATATCTTGTAAATTCATTTAAAAAGAGCATACTCTCTGGACTCATTTGAGATGCAGCTGCACCTTCAATATTCTTTCTTAATTGATTAGAAACATCAACATAATAGCTATGAACCTCATTAGCTAGATTTAATGCACTAGTAAAAAAACTCTATAAAAAGTTCATCAAACTTATTAATATCACTTTATTATATTACCTTATTATATGCTTTGATTGCAAGGAGGATTTGCTCATCTATATAATCTAATGCTTTTTCACTCTTTTGAAATGTTAACATATTATAAATACTAGTATTAAATTGACATACTCCTACAGGCTTAACTAGTATAGGCAACGTATCAATCTTTGATTCAGTTTTATTCTCATCATCCTAAAGAATAAGTTAAATATATTTGAACTATATAATTATTACTTCAACTAGTACAAAGCCAATTTCATCATTGTAGGTCTAAAATAAGTTAGCTAATAATTTTGTAACTTAAATATAATAACCATAAGTTCTATAAACAAATTCAGTAAAAATTTTATAAACAAATTTTATAATTACCATCACTAGGACAAATAAATTCGCTTAATTCAGAAACGAATAGCTGGTAATCATTATCATTAGCTAAATCAAATACATTTTAATATTCTTATATTTTTATAACCAAATTTACTAACCGTTTCCTTTTAAAGGTATTAAACTTATTAAGTCCTGCTTTAAGTCGTTATGTTTCTTATATTTTTCACGAAGACGCGAAACAATAGAAAATGGGATTTCACGTACTATATCAACAATGTCTAGAATTTGTGAGAATTGTGATACATTCTTATATTAAACTTCAAGCTATAAATTACCTAATTCATTTGTAAGTACACCTGGTGACAAAAGCCAATAAAAATAAAATACGATAGCAGTATCTTTATTGATCTCTTTTATCTCATCAAAAGCAGGTGCTAATTGATAATAACTACATGGTTGAATATTTAAAAGTATACTATCTTTCTTTAATTGTTGTTGAATGTCAATTAATGAAAGGTTTGATAGCTTCTCTACAAGTTCTGAGTTCATTTTTTCAATTTCTAAAATTCAATCAAGATATTAAATTAAAGTATAGGCTTAACTTACCTGCTTTAATATTGAATTTTTCTTTAGCTTCATGTTTTTCTACTTGAATTACAAATTCCAATAACTCCTCTACTCTTTGCCAGTCTATCTTACTAAATAAAGTTTAAATTATATATCAGATCTTCGGTAAAGTTTTACCTAATCTCTTCAGTTTCATTTTTCCTATCCACACACATTTGACCCAATTCACGTACTTTATTATAATCATTTTTAAGAAAAGCAAATTCAATTAAATCATAAACAATAGAAAACCATGTATCTGATGGCATATTTTGTTTAGAAGTGCCATAATTGACAATAAGTTGATCATAAAAATAGTCAAAAAATTTGGTAGCGTCACCCAACATATTTAACAACTTAAATTTATTTTTATAAACACATCTTAAAACCCATTGTTGATATAAATAGATGGGTTTTAAATAATCCGGTTTGTTTTGAAATAATAATTCTTTCGATTGATTATTCGCAGAATCAATATTATCAAGATCATTGCTAGTAATCATTAGTTTGACTTTAAATTGTATAATATAATAATTACTATGATAAAGATAAACTAGCAATTAATACCGCTCTTTGCATTTCTAAAGATATTTTTCCAATTTCTTTTAAACTCAAATTGGCACAATCAATTAACTTTAATTATTAGATTTATACATTTATACAAACTAGCTAAATACCATCGCCCCAAACTTTAACAGTAATTTTTGACGTGCGGTAACTGCATAAACAGAAGCAAATGCAGGCAATCCAGTATTATAAAAATGAATACTTTCAACTGGTTTTAATATTAAAGTAGTAAGTACTCTTTCGTTCAGAAATGAAGGCAGCCATTTATTTGCAAATATCCTTTTAGCTTCTATGGTTTCTAATTTACTAATCTTATTAAAGTTTAGAAATTCGTGTAATTATTTGATAAGCCTACTTCTTGGGATAGTAAATTGGGTTGAATTAAATAATCAAAAAAATTGCTCGTATTCTCTTTGGTCGTAATCTCTTTCATCTTAATGTTGGGATAGAAACAAAAAAGTATTGTTGACTTTTATGTATTTTTAATAAGTAAAAGGTAATCCAACTCTCATTGGCTTATTATGCTCCTAAAAATAATAGATGAATTCTACTTGGATTTTTATTAAAATTAATGGTACTATTTAATAAGTACCATTCAAACGCTTTAAGCCAAAGGGGCCAGTTTGTTTATAATTACCATTAAAAATTTAGTAAGTAATTTTTTTTAAAACATTATCTATAATATCTGTTAAAATAGTAATTATAAATTATTTGTTATATAAAATACAGTGGTAGATGTTATTGCAACTTGAAAATGGAGGAGTTTATTTTTGAAAACTAGCCCATTTGGAGCAGTTTTTGAGGACGTTATTTTAATAATAAATATATAAATTATTACATAAAAATTATCTAGTATTGTTTTTTATAAACTTTTGTTATCAAAATAATTAATACTATACTATTTAATATAGCTTGTCTTTTTTTAAGATTTCAAACTAAGTAATTCATTATAACTCAAAACGACTCAAAAATAGTACATATAAGCTCATTTTAAAGCAGTCAGGTTTTCAACATAATTTGAAATTATAATAGTAAACGTAGTGTGAAGCTTAATCTCTTTAATAAGCTTTACTCTATATTGTCTGATATACTATCTATTGAGTAACAATAAAGCTATTTACTTTTTCTAAATATTGAAACCAAAAAACAAATATATTTTTGATGGATTATAGAGCATTTATAGATGATGTTAGTTTTTTAGCTTTAAAAAAAGTCCTAGAAATAGGATTAAATTCATTACAATTCTCAATGGATGATTTATCAAACAACATAAAACAAAGCTTCTTAAAGATGACAAGCTCTATTCAACACTTGATATTACGACATTGGAGATGTAGACAGCCTAATAACTTCAGTAAGATCTGTGGGCTTTTACAAAAAAGCGTATAATACTTTTAAAACAGCAAATTTTTGACATATCATAATGTACTCATATAAAGGTAAATCAAATTTTGAAATTTTAATACCTTTATTTGATACTACTTACTGTATTATTTATTGGGCTACAACAAATTTAGCTACTTTGAAGTGTTAAAAAGGATTTAGTTTTGGTATAGTATAAAACATTTTAACAGAAAAAATTGCTAAAACATTACTAAAGTAATTTATATCTATTGATATATATGTTTGTTAAAGTCATATTCACATTATGTAATTTCAGATATTATAGTAATCTTCATATTAACCTTTTGGCCAAATCAACATGAGTGAGCTGGGTCCAAATAGTACTCTTGTTAAAAAATTCTGTCAAATTTTAAAATTTAAATAAAAACAATTGTTTTATATAGCAATATCTAATTATTAGATCAACAGCTCCCTTGGCCCAATGGATAAGGCATCAGACTTCTAATCTGAGGATTGCGGGTTCGAGTCCCGCAGGGAGTTTCATGTGAAGATTTCTACTCAAAATGAGTAGGTAGTCTTTTATAAAACAACATCTGAAATTTTTGTTATTTGATTAACCACAAGTTGATTTAATGCCTAAATTGAAACTTTAATTTTTATTAACTATTTTTTGTTTTTTAATTTCTTAACTTACAATTATTTGGCTCATAGCCCCAAGCCTACTTGAATTAAACCAATCAAACTAATATTAAAATTTTTGAACTAAAATTCTAAATCAAATAATTTATTTTAACTTTTAAAAACAAAATGAAAGAAACTAAAGTTAAAAACGAGCAAATAGAGCCAAAAGTTCAATCAGAACAAGAGGAGGCTGTCGTCGAATCCATCAAAGAAAGAAAATCCAAAAAATCCAAAAAGAGAAAGAGAAAAAAGAGAAAAAAGAGAAAAAAGAAAAAGTGAAGAGTAAAAAAGATGATGATGATGATGCCTTTAACATCCTTGACATCGTAACTGGTTTCGAGCCAGTCAAAAAAGCCAACGCTGCAGTAGAAGATGACGGAATCAAAGTAATTGAGCCAAAAACTAATAAAAAGAAATTGACGGTGGATGATATTACTGAAATGGATAAGAAAAAAGAAGAAAAAGAAAAGCAAAAAGAGAAGATGGGAGATAGGAGTAAATTTTCTGTTTGGGTTGGTAATTTAAGGTTTACTACTACTGAACAAGAATTAAGAAGATTCTTTGCTGATTGTGGTAAAGTTACTAGAGTTAATCTTCCAGCTACATTCAGTAGGAATAAAGGGTAAGCTGTTTTTTGTATATACTTGTAAATCTTTTGATGTTTTTTAACTAGATTCGCTTATGTTGATTTTGAAACAGAAGAAAGTCAAAAGAAAGCAATTGAAAAATCAGAACAAGAACTTATTGGAAGAAATGTATTAATTAAAGATGCCAAGAATTTTGTTAAAAATGGCAAAAAAGCACCCGCCTTAAAAGCCGTAGAAGCTGAAAAAGAAGGTGAAGTATTACCAACTATATTTGTTGGTAATTTAAGTTTTGAAACTACTAAAGAGCATATTCAAGAAGTATTTGAAAAATATGGTGAAATCAAAAAAGTGAGAATTTCTACATTTGAAGATACAGGGCGTTGTAAGGGGTAAGTTAATTTCAATTTGGTATTTTTGTTTTTATATTTAATTCAAATCCTCTTTAGTTACGCCTGGGTGGATTTTAAAGAGCAAAACTCCGCTACACAAGCTTTAAGAGCATTTCAAAAAAGAAAATTAAATGGACGATCCTTAAAAGTTATGTATGCTTCTGCTGAGGCTACTGAAAGAGGTAACAATTTACCAGTTGGTCATCCTTTAAGAGGTTCAAAAAGACCTAGAAAATCCAATCAAAACCAAAATCAAAATCAAAATCAAGAAGAACCAAAACAATCTATCCCAGTTGAAGTTTCAGAAAATAATCCAAATAGAACTGTATTTGAAGAATAATTAGTATTCCTAATAACTAGATAAAAATAATATATAGAGTTTTTATTTAATTTTAATACTTTTTTATTTTATGTTTTGTATTCATATTTTTTATAAATATATTAAAACAAACTCAAGTAATTATTATCTCACATTTTTCAAAAGCTTCATAAAATGAGATGGTGGAGGGACAAACAATTTTAAGCCATTATTTGGTAAGCTATTAATATACTCTTCAATTACATCACCATACATCTGATTATTGAAAATAATTTGATAATTTTTAAAATCCTCATCATTAATTAATTCTTTATTCTATAAAATGAAGTTATTGTTTATTAATAAAATAAAAGTTATTTACTTACCATTAGATCCATACCTAAACAATGTAACATCAATGGAGCATTAATTGTATTATTACTATATTTTTTGTCGCCTAATATTGGTGTATTTAAACTATGAGCTAAATGTAATCTTAATTGATGTTTTCTACCAGTTAATAATTTTAATGCTAATAGACTGTATTTTTCATTTGTTTGTAATACTTTATATTCTGTGATACTTTCTTTTTTTTCTATTTTCAAATTACTATTATTATTTTTTTGAATACTTACTGTCCCATCGCTATTATAATAAATAGGATCTGTTATAAGCCCTGATATTGATTTCGGTTGGTGATGTATAATAGCTAGATAATACTTGATTAATTTACTATCAGCTGTTTTTACTAAGCTTTTATTTCCATGAAATAAATCACTTAATATTACTGAAGATTTATGTGTTTTTGCTAATATTAGGGCCCCTGTAACTTCCTATTGATGTAAAGATGCTACTTTTTTATATTAAAAATATAAACTTACTTTATCCAGTCGGTGAACTATCCTTGGCTTATCAATAGAATTACCTTTTATCTCTTTAATTTTGATTAGCTTTATAATGATATTTAAGTGTCTCATTTACTTTCAAAGTAATTTCCAATATGGTCCATTAGTTTACTTCCACCTAAAATAGATTGGTTAAATTTTAAATTGATTTATTCAAATTTACCCTGCACTGGTAAACCCTTGGGTTTATTTATTAATATCAAATGTTTGTTCTGAAATACAATATCAAAGGGCAAAGGCGCGTCATCCTCATCTTTCCTTCGATCCATTTTCTTCTCCTCATTCACTATAAAATCCAATAAATTCCTTTCTTTAATAACCAGCTCATCTCCCGGTTGAATCTTGTAACTACCCTCCTTTTGTTTTTTACCATTGATAGCTACTTTTTTTAATCGAAGTAACTTTTGAGTTAATGAAAATTCTAAATTTAATCTATTCCGAAGGTATGTATCCACTCTAGAAGTTCCCCAGCTTTCTTCAATTACAAAAATTGGCCATTGGGGATTTGATTTTTTAGTTGTTTTTAGTGTAATATCAATCGATGAAGTGATCACGGTTTTATAGTAAACTAGATTTCATGTTTGTTAATCTGTTATATAGTCTATGCTTATTTTACCTATCCTTTTATTTAATGTGGTTGACTTGAATCCATTCTTAATTAAATAAAACATTAAAACTTCAATCTCTAACACTGCTGATTAGATAGTCATTTGGTTCAAATTAAAAGTTACAATTCAAAAATCCCTTTTATTCGAAAATTGAATTGAATCTTGGGTATATTTAATATATAGAATACTACCTCCATTAAGACTGAGATTGAGGATATAAACATTTAGCTTTATTTGAATATAAAAAACAGGTTTCTTGATATTTCTTTATTTAAATAAAAAGTTCAAAAAGATTTAAAATAAACCATATTCCTCTCTAATCTAATTAATAATATGATAAATACCATTGTTTAATCAGATATTTGTACTCTAGTTTTCTACAGGATATATATTTATACTTCCTTCTGATAAAACAATCAGATCGATTCTGATTTCATTTTTTTTAATGACAAATATAGTTGTCTATGTACTAAATATAGTCATATCACAATGGACATCAATGAGACAATCTATAAAAGATTGCTTAATTTTTTATGGTTTAATCCGCTTTCCATTCTTTTGAAATAACACTTCATCACTTAAAGCGAATCTATAAATCAAACAAGTAGGTTTTTATACTCAATACTAGAATCAACATTGAGAGTGAACCCAATATACTCATCTTTAAGATAAACTCAATATTGTTAATAAGCATATTGATAAGTTCTATAGCATCTCCTATTTCCTAATTACCAAAAGATAACATCTAAAAGTTTAATAAGCTTGTTAAACATTACTTTTAGCATCATTAACTAGGGTGGGTTTTTTATCTATTTATACTTATCTTTATTAGCTATAAAATTTTTAGAATTTTTATTTCCATTTCGTTTCGCTCTCTTTTTATTTCCATTTCCCTCCACTATCTCCTACGTTCGTTTGTTACTTTATTTAAATAAAGCGTTCAATACTTATTTTTTATTACTCACTGCTTCTATTATGTTGGTTACTGCTTTACTTCTACTAATTTCAAATAATAAATTGTAAGCTTCAGGTAACAAAATATTGTTAATTTTTGTTTACTCAGTCTTATATTTGTAGATTCATCAGTTTCTTTCATTGTTTGTTGATAAGTTTATGTCAAAAGATAAACCAATGACTTTGTAATTTCTATAGTACAAAACATCAATAAACTTGGTTAAATATTAAATATTAAAACCATCGTATTTATAAAGTCCTTGCTTTTAAATGAATTTATCAATATGAATAAAGCAGGATAAAGCAATCATCTAGAACAGGCAGTACAATAATATAAAACTGAACCCTTTAATTTCTATAATTTATCATATAAAGCAAGTAACTCTTTAAATTGTACTGATTAATGAGTTGTTGAATCTATCTCAAAAGCACAATTTACTTTATAGGAAGTAGCCTCTACTTCATTTTGTATATTTAAAGCTATATTTGGGGATGTTTTTTTTAGTTTCATTATTTTTCCATTTTTTAAGCACTATTTGAGTGGAAAGATTGGTAAAATTCTTAAACAAAAAAAATACATCCCCATTTGATGAGTTAATCAAATAAGACTAAATAAAGCTACAATATCAACCTTAGCTACCTAGCTGCTACTGACAGATATTGGAAGCCATTCGATTTGTTCACGTAGGAAAAGGTTACTGAAATCCAAGAAGACAAATAAGCTATATTTTATAAAGACAAGTGAATTTTGGAGCAAAGGATATCCAGAGAGAAAATAGAGAGTTGAGACCAGGCTAAAGTACGGAGTGAAAAGAATGGGAGTACAACTAGTAAAACTCTTAACAGAAGGCAGAGACTTGTCGGAAACTCCAGACATTGTAAGAGTTGGTTCAGGTAATTTAATTACATCGAATAAACTACTTTTCAAGAATTATATAGTCTCAATTAAATAATTAATGTTTACTCTATTTTATTAAATTATAGAATGACCAAGTGGGGGTGTTTTTTTTAGCTTCACTACTTTTTCCATGTTTTAAGCGCTATTTGAGTGGAAAAATTGTTAGTAAAATTCTTAAACAAAAAAGCACATCCCAAATGGAGCTTTAACATAGCTCAAAGTTCTTAAATTGTAAAACAGAGTTGTAGGCACAAGATAAAAATTGAGTAAGATAAAAAAGGGAGTTTTTAAGGATTAGTTTCAGTAGATAAACTATAAAGAGTATGCTTGAGATATATTTTGTAGTTTAAGGACCTTAAATCTTATTGTAGGTATATTTGAATAGCTGTTCTTTATAAAATCCTAATAAAAGTATATTAAACTTTAAATATAATAAATTAAGTAACTCGTTATTTTAACTTCATAATTGGATAAATTTAATAATGGATATACATAATATGTAAAATTATTTAGATATAAATTTAACATTTATAGTCTTATTTTATTAAAATTGATAGAATATGAGAGTGTTTTTTTAACTTCATTACCTTTTCCATTTTTTAAGCACTATTTAAGCGGGAAATTTGTTAGTAAAATTCTTAAACATAAAAACACATCCCCAAATAAAGTTTAAAAAAGGGATAATAAAAATACATAACTTTATAAATTTATTATTCACTATTGTTATAATATAATTTTCATTAATCAAATTTATTTTTGTTTTTTAAAAAAAGGTATAAAGCAATAAACAATTCAATTAATATTTTCAAATCTTTATTATAATTATAAAAACTCTATAAAAATAGAATTAAGTTTATATAAAACTTAATTACTCTATTCCCCAACACTTCAATTTAATTTTTGAATAATTAAATCAGCGCCATGGTTACCTGTATTTTGGATCTCAACAATTTCTTTTTTATGTGATTTTAATATCGCTTTCACTTGTTTTTCAGTATCTGGGGATTCCAAAAGTGATAATATAATAAAACTCCCTCTATTCTTACAAAATTGGACTAATTTTTCTTTACTCAAAGCTTCAAAAAAAGGTTTAGCATATGGATGAGCTTTACTTTCTTCATCTTCAAATTTAATTAATTTTTTAATAACTCGACTTGAATTGATATGCTCTAATAAAGTAGTTCCATCCACCTGATAATCATCTTTAATTAATTGACATATCTTTTGTATTAATTTAGATTTATCTCCTTGTCCATGAATAATAGTATCTTCTAATATTTGACTTGGTTTAGGTTGAATTAATATATCGCCAACATGAATTTCAAAATATTCAATTAATCCTTTTGATACAGCTACATTCAATTCATTAGCACGTGCACTTGATTCTTTTTTGGAAAATTGAGTTCTTATTTCATCATGAGAAGCCAATAAATCAACGGACGGTTTTGATATATATCTAAATGATCTACCAACTAAGAGATAAGCAATTGCACGTCTACCAAATTTGTCTTCCAATAAATTGTTAGCATTCTTGATTAATTCAACTATGATGTTTTTATCTACTAATACAGTATCGTCTACTACATCAAATAATTGTAATAATACTAAATGCCCATATTCTTCTTTAGCTATCTTTTCAACAAAAGGTTTGAATGATTTCACTATTACTTTACGATCTTTAACGTTTCCATAAAGTAAACATTTCATGGCTACTTTAGAGCCATCTTTAGTGTGAAGTATTTCGACTACATGTTCTTTAAGTAAACCAATCATTTCCTATTTGTTTTACATTAACATTTTCAATATTTTATACAATTATTTTTATTTACCTGAATTTGAGCTGGATTAGCATTATCAAGATACTCAATAAGAGCATGATGAATAATAGAATGATTGATAATTCCTTTATTTAAAATTTTAACTAAAGAGTCATATAATGATTGTAATATAGATTCTCTTTTAGCTTCATTGGATTTTAATAATGATTCAAGGGTAGTATATTGACTTGCATTATTCTACAGTAATATTAAAATTAAATCAAATTATTAATAGTAAGTATAAATTCTGAATTTACTTTAAAAACAACAAATTCAGGGCCAAAGAATTCTTGTAATAAATTTGTTTTTTGTTCTGGATTAGCATAAATTGCATATGCTTCTTCAATTACACTTGAACCATCCTAATTAATTTAATATTGAACATTAAAAAATCATTACAAAATCTATGATAAACTTACTTTTTGAGTTATAAGTCTTTGAACATTACCATAAAATTCGGAGATGATAGAACCTCTTTGTTCTTTACTAAAAAAATATCATTAAAAACAAAAACTTTAAATTAAGCTTGATTAAACTTACCAATATTTTAAAATTTTCAATACAATAAAATGTCCATATTTAGCTTTAGCTAATTCCAAATAATGACCTTTCAACTCTTCGGCAATAATAGCTCTATGTTGTTGACTACCATATTTTAAACAAGTTTGAACAATTCTAGAAGCATCATGTTTTAAAGATAACTAAAAATCGATTTACCATCAATATCTTCATTCAATCGAAAAAAGAACAACCAAATACTTACCTCGACTACCTTTCCTTTTAACAAGTCAATCATGTCTGTTACATGACATTCTAAGCTTTTTCTTGGTACTTTACTATTTCTCATCTTTTCCCATATCTTTTTACAGTGGGATAAAAGTTCAGCATGTGGTTTGTTAGCTTTACGTTCTAAACGCAAGGCTTTGGTAGCTTGATGAGATTCTTTGGAACCTATTATTTAAAAAATTATCATTATTAGTTCTTCATTCTATCTAATTTATAGCTGCTAACAACTTACTTTGTTTATTTTGATTTTTAAACTCTTCATTGATACCTTCTTCATGATTACCTTCTAAGTTTGAATCAAAGTTTTCGCCTACTTCTTCTTCATAATTTTCTTCATCAAAGTTTTCAAAATCTTCTACACTAGAAGCACCTTCTTCTTCTTCAGTTTGAGTGACTGGTTTAGATAACTTTTTAGGTGGTGAATCAGCAACGGAATTATTTTTACGTTTACTGTCTATAAGAGAAGGTTAGATATTGTTATTAAGAATCATGGGTTTAAATGAAATCTTACTACTTTTTATATTCAATTTATTTGCCATTTTTTAACCTTTTTAATAATTTTTAAATCTTTTAAAAAGCAATCCTTTTCCTTTTATTTCGAAATTTTTTTATTAAAAAATCAAACCAATAAAACTTAAAATTGGTCCCAAAGTTCAATGAATGGGGAATAGTTTAAACTTTAAAATTTAAAATAATAAAACTAAGAAATTCATTATAAAAATTAGAATAATTCGACTTTATAGTAAAAAATAAAAATAAAATAAAATTTAATTCTGTGTAATTAATGCTGGACTACGATTAGGAATTATATGCCTTGAAATAAAATGGACTAGGGAAGCGGATAGAGTAATAGGAAGTATAAACAATTTAAGGGTAAATGAAGGTAGAGCAGTGATTCTAATCGGAAGCTCCGGTAGCAGCGGCCCATCCTTTTGAAATAACCAAGAAGCTACCTCAATACCATTATTATCATTAGAATTTTCATGATCAAAATCTTCCAAATTAAGCTCTGTTTGAAGTTGTTGAATTTGTCTTTGAATAACAGTAATACTTTGTTCAAATCTTTTAATTTCTAATTTTTCTTTTTGATATTGACGCATAACTAATTGAGATAACTGATTTAAAGGTGGCTCAAATTGATTTTTAACTTTCGAGATATCTTGTTTTGTTGCAAAAGCTTGACGTAATTGATCCATTTGATTTTCAAGCCCTTGTAATCGAAATTGCATACTTTGTAAAGCAGCTGTTTGATGACTGACCACTTGCTGTAATTCATTAGCACTATTGGTTAACAATTGGCCCAAATGAACCATTGGTCTTACTTCAGCAGCTAATATGAATAGTAGTAAATTAAAATCCGATACAAAAGTATCCAAATTAGTTAATTGGGAACGAGCTATTAAAAATATATAACCTCCAAGGATAGGGCTAATTATTACCATTAAAAAGCTTATTTTTTCATACCACCATAATCGATATTGAGCTTGGTAACGTAATGCTTCACTACTGGCATCCGCTGGTAAGTTTTCATTTTGGTTATACATTGTTAAATCAATTGGATTTATAAATCTTTTCTTGCGTGCAGCTAAATAAAAATCCCAAGGTAGTTGAATCAGATTGTATAAATAAAATATAACTAAAATTAACAAAAACAAATCACTCCATAAATCTTCCATACCCAGAAAGAAAGCTAATAATGGAGGTAATAGTGCGAGTAAAATAGGTAAAATAGCTAATGAACTACTATTTTTTACTGGAAGTAAATCAATGCTTTCATTGTTTTTTATAGGGTTTGTTTTGCTTGTTGTCTGTTCGATTTGTTGATGGTATATTATTATTTTCTAAATTATCCATTGATGTAGTTGGTATCCTAATCGTATTGAATGGTGAATATTGACTTGGTTGAGAATGGGTACGAATCATCATAGGCGATAATAATTGATTATTTAATATTGGGGAAGAGGGCTGAGATAAAGATAGAGAAATTTTAATAGCCGGTGTTAATAAAGGCGATAGTAAATTACTAGTTGATTTGGATGAAGTTGAATTTGGTACGATTTTTATATTGTTTGGTATTGTTTTAAATCGCTTATTTACTGGTTTAAAAGCTGTATTTGGTTTGGAATTGTCTTTGGTTAATACGGTGATTGAGATAAGTTATATAGAAAAATAAAATA